>QJPP01002071.1:0-404197 GCA_003996215.1 Jaltomata sinuosa | reverse complement strand
CCCATGGGCAAGAGTTAACACTACTTCATTGTGTCTTAATTTATGAGATGCTCTATAACTCTTGCCTTAGAAGTAAGACTTAGCTCAAGAATTTTTCAAACAACAAGTTATGCCCCACGAGCAAGGCTTGACACTACCTCATTGTGTCTTGATTTATGAGACATTCTATAACTCTTGCCTTAGAGACAAGACTTATCCCAAGGACTTTCAAACAACAAGTTACGCCACATGGGCAAGAGTTGACACTATCATATTGTGCTTGATTTATGGGATGCTCTATAACGCTTGCCTAAGAGGCAAGACTTAATCCAAGGACTTCCAAATAACAAATTACGCCCCATGGGCAAGAGTTGACACTGCCACATTGTGTCTTGATTTATGCGATGCTCTATAACTCTTGCATTAGAGGCAAAACTTAGCTCAAAGACTTTCAAACAACAAGTTACGCCTCATTGGCAAGAGTTGACACTAGCACATTATGTCTTGATCATGAGATGCGCTATAACGTTTGCCTTAGAGGCAAGACTTAGCCCAAGGGCCTCCCAAAAAATAAAGTATGCCCGTGGGCAAGATTAACACTGAGCTTCATTGGTTCTTAATTTAATTGAGATGCTTATAACTCTTGCCTTAGAGGTAAGAACTTAGCTCAAGAATTTTTCAACAACAAGTTATGCCCAACGAGCAAGGAATTGAACTACGCTCATTGCTTGATTTATGAGATGTTCTATAACATTTGTCTTAGAGTGCAAGAACTTGTTCCAAAGACCTACCAAACAACACAATCACGCTCTTAAGTTTACTTCGATTTCAAAGAAAGAAGATCTCTTTCGCGGATTATCCAATTTTTTTGTGTCGATTAGCCAAAAAAATAATAGAGGTTAAGGAAAAAAGAAAAAAAAAAAAAGGAGAAGAATAAAAATAGAAAAGAAAAAAATAAAGATTAAAAAAAAAAGAAAAAAAAAAAAAAAAAAAAAAAAAAAAAAAAAAAAAAAAAAAAAAAAAAAAAAAAAAAAAAAAAAAAAAAAAAAAAAAAAAAAAAAAAAAAAAAAAAAAAAAAAAAAAAAAAGGTTGAGAAAAAAAAAAGAACAAAAAAAAAAGTTAAGAGAAAAAAAGAAAAAAAAAGAAAATAAAGGTTGAGAAAAAAGAAAACGAGAATTAAAAAAAATTGAGAAAAGAAAAAAAAAAGAAAAAAGATAAAAAATTAAAAAGATAAAAGAAAAAAGAAAAAAAAAATTAAGAGTTGAGAGACAAATGAACATGGAGAGTTATGGTGTAGAGGGGCAAAAATGTATATGCTCTATACATAAAAAGAAAGGAAGGGTATTTTTTAAAGACTTTTCTTATGAGGGGCATAAATTGAAGACCACTCACTTTTGAGGACACTCCATGTAATTTCCTGGTCCAGTCCAACCCGAAGATACCCAATTTCCGTTGACGGGTATGGATCGTCCATCCAACAAGCCTTTGCCGTATCCTTTTCCGGATTCCTCCTTCCCCGACTGTCAACGAACTTTGTTTTCCTTTCCTTCCACATTCTTCCACACACAAATCCTTCATCTCAACTCCATTATTACGATAATCGACATCTCAAATACCTATCTTCTTCTCTAAACCAAAATTCAATCAATCAGCCAATCGCTGTTCAAATCTTTCTCTTCTCCGATCAGTTACAAAAATTCCGATATGCAACACGGCGACGTTAGCTCTACCTATTACCAATATTACCAGCCTCAAATACAGGACCCTAACCCTAACCCTAATCCTAATCCTAGCTCTACCCCTCCCGATCAACCTTACAATCCGGCTGCCGTCCCTAGCCAATTCGCCTCTGCTCCGCTCGTTGCTTCCATCGATTACTCCAATTACGCCTCCACTTATCCTCCTTATTCTCATGCCCCTAATCCACCTGCCCCCTTCCCTTCAAACCCCAGTTCTCAATCGTCATACAGTTTCCCTCACCTTGAGGCTCCGCAGCCCAACTATTACCCCTATGATCAAAATCAAGCACCTGTGAGTTATGATTTTGCTGCCCCCGGCGCTAATTATCAGACATCAAATTCACCTAATTATAATTCATTGAACTCGTCAGCTCCTTATTCATCGACGTCATTTGGCGTCTCTGCAGGGACTAATTATGGTAATTCGTTTGAGAATAACTCGAATTATGGTTCATATGGAGATCAGGGGTTGTATGAGAGTGGTGTTTACAAGTATAATGGGAAGAAAGAGGAGTCATTTAGTGGAAATCGATCACAATCAAGTGAGGGTTTGATGTTTGATGATTATGGAAGACCTATCAATGTTCATAGTGTGAGGGAGCAGCAGGGACCTGTGAATACTCCTAAAGTTGTGAAAGCAACACCTAAGATTGAGGACCAACAAGATGTCACAGGTGGTGTTCTGAAGTTTCGTGTCAAGCTTTTATCAGAAGGCATTGGTCAGGCTGACATGGATGTGCTCTGTCAGGTTAGAGTATAGCATTGTTGATGTCTTTGAATCTTGAATCAGGCAGAAAGGCCTAACTTTGCGTTTTGTAGTTTTCAGTTTGCCTGCTTATTGATGTTGATTTAGTATACCATTTGGCAATTACTCCTACTTGTTATCTATGAGTTTTAATTGAGAAAGAATTTTGTTTCAGATTGGTCTAGACGGGATTCGCATACTTGATCCTGCGACTAGCCGAACTCTGAAGATATATCCACTTGAGAACGTGACAAAATTGGAGGTAAGTTTGTTGTGTTGAGCTTATTATTTCTGATAGGCATCTTTATTTGTGAATTAATTAATTTCTTATATATATAATTTTTGTCAGGTGTTGGATTCATATATATTTGCATTTTGGGCTAAAACTTCTGTCGACATTGAAGCTAAACGTATCAGGCTGAAATCAAATAGCTATACCACAAATAATATTCTTGATGCAGTGACAGCAGCAAGTATTCAGGTTAAGAAATCAGTATTCAAAATTTAGTTTTTAGTTCTCTTTTTTGACAACTCTTTAGTTCTAATTTTCCACACAACATGTAATTATTCAAATCAACTATTTATATGCATAAACTCGAAATAAATAAAAGAACCAACATTTTTATTTGTTTTGTCACATACCTTATTCGTCTTTTGAAGATTTTATAGAACAAAAAGCAAAAAGAATTCCACAGTTTTTCTGTTTTTTGGTAAATGTACTATGAATTTCATCTCATTTGGATATTTAGGCAGTACCAATTTTATCATTAGAAAAGAGTAGTAGCTAAGAATAGGAATGTAAAACCAATTGGAGCGCACATGGTCAGGGAAGTAGTTTTGAAAAAATAAATCATAGAGTTCAAGTGCCCCATACAACTACAAGCACACAACATAGAATCACCTTTAGCTGCGAGCACACATGTCGTCCAAGACCTGTGTGCTTGTAGCTGCTTATTAATAGTAGTAATTTCTTCATTATTTTACTATTATATTTCTTCACAAACTAGTCATACGCATGTACTCAAGCTGGTATAATGGTGTTCAGGTCAAAGAGATGGGTGAGAATAGTATGCCTTCAGATGCAATCAAGGGATCTGAGTCAGCTGCTGAGAAGAAGAAAGGTTTTGATTGGATGAAGTTGGTGAGGCCACTCAATGAAGAGAAAGATCACTGGGTTAGATTATGATCTAATGACTATCTATTTCCTTACCCCTTGCAGCATTTTCTTCTATTTCTTCTGAATGAAACTTGTGCAAGGATGTAAAGTTGGCAACTCGTCTATTTTCTCTTAGCCTCGTTTTTTCTCATACAGGTTCCTGATGAAGCAGTTCGAAAGTGCACTGCCTGTGGGACAGATTTTAGTGCTTTTGTACGAAGGGTAAGCATTTATTCTAACAGTTTAGGTGGTTTAAATGTCTCATTTGCATCTTGTATCGCCTGTTTGAATTTTTTCACTCATACTCCTTTAAATTTGTTACAGCACCACTGCAGAAATTGTGGGGATATTTTCTGTGACAAATGTACTCAAGGTAGAACTGCTTTGACTGCAGATGAAGATGCCCAACCAGTTCGAGTTTGTGACCGATGCATGGTATGCCTGCATCTAAATATCTCCACCTATGACTTTCTTTAAGTGTCTTTGTTATTTTCATCTTAACACTCTTTTCTAGCACATAGGTTGTAGGACTTTCCCCATATTATTCCCATAGTGATTATATTCATTTGTGCTCATTCTTCATCCGTCAGCCTTAACATGGTTAGTGAGCAAGTCATTAAGGTCTTTCACTCTGGGCTGTGTCGTAGATCTGAAGCAGCACAAATATGATGTCAAGTGTGCATGTACTATTCTTCCTAACAATTGGCTGCTAACCGATTTGATAGTTTAATAGCAAGACAAAATGGAAAGTGTAGAATTTATCAAACATGTAGAGGCGTAGGAAGTGTTGTTCAAGGTTCGTGCGTTTTTAACCACTGAAGCTTGGTGAAAAACATGCTTTGCACTTTGTCCATGATCACTAATTCAGTCGGCAAGGTGCTAAGGAGTGTGCCTCATCACCTATTGGTTTTGTATTGAAGAAGACAACACTAAATGATAGCTGCAGTTCAGTTTTAATCTTTTCAATTCCTTTGTCTATATAATCATCGTCGTGCTATAGTTATTATTCTTATAATCATTTCTCTCTCTTTTTCTTTCTTCATTTTATCATTTTTCCATTAAGACCCGGGCCTTTTTTGGGCTTAAAGCCCAAACAAATCTCAGTAACCTCTTTTTCTTTTGGCATGATGAAAGGTTTTCTTTTTTTCTTTTTCTTTTTTTTTTGGGGGGGGGGGGGGGGGGAGATACTATTGGAATGGGCCTTAGAAAGACGTGAACTACTTTTATGCAATATGGCATTAAAGAAATTTTCCACCACAACAAGATGTACTTAGCTCAAAAAGTTTTTAGTGTTCTTAATATTGCTTTCTCATTTTGCAGGCCGAGGTAACTCAAAGGCTCAGCAATGCTAAAGCAGCAGTCAGAGTTGCTGCATTGCCAAGTCATGTAGACCTTGCAAAAAAACTCCAGGTGGATATGTACTTCGAAGTTTCCATCATTATTTGTTTTTGCTTAGCGATTCGTTCTTTTGAGATGGGGTATCAAAACGGTAGTTTGACGACTCATAGTAGTACTATTGCATCAGCAGTTTCTGAGGTTATAGAAGGATAACTATTTTTGGATAAGTTAATTGTAAAAATAGGATATACGATATGAGCAAGCAGAATCATGAGTTTTTATGGCATCTGGTTAGAGTTGCATCTTTTGGCTGATGGTTCTTTTAAAGTAATCTTTTGTGTTGCATCTTAAGCATTTAGTGCGAATATCTCTGATTTGAATTTCATCGACAGGAGGAGATGGACAAAAAACGGAAGACATCTACAGGTGCCATTGTCGAGACAATTTCTTGCTCAATTCAAATAACATAGTTTTGCAATGGATTGCTGTCGGAAACTGGCGTGCAAAGTTCTAAGGCAGCTGCAATTTGGTGATTTTTCTTTCCCTGAACTGAAACATATCTATTATTTTCAGGTCATACATCCCAAGGATCCAGGAGGATGAGAGAGGTTGCATGTCCAACTTGCACAGTCCATTTGCAGGTTTAGTACTATAAGCGAGAACCCTTTTCCCTATTTGTTTTTATGGTTGGACCTAGAGGATTGATTTTCGCACTACATAACTTCATTGCTCTATTCCATTGAATGAAATTGCCTATTTTCCCTTTCAAACATTCTTTGATCTGCTATAACAAAAGTAAGTCATCTTTTCAAATATATAATATTTACTAGTTTCAACAGTTGGCCAAATGGAGGGGAAAGGGAACAAAGAAAACCAGGCTAGGCTACTCCTCTTCCCCTTACTGAATCAACTTGTCCTTGTGATTCACTTCTTAAAACTTGCGAGCAAGTGTAGTGCTGCCTAGATTAGCAGATTTTATATTGTTGAGAAGATTGGATAAGTTTTTGGGACCTAAAACATAGAAGAATAAAACGTGAGGCCAAACCTTTTAGAACTTTTTAACCAATGAAAAAAGATGTTAAAGTATGGTGAAATATGCATTTTCATGTTACATGGTTTTGGTATAATATGAATTGCAAACAGTGTTTGCTTATAGTGTTAACCCTGCAACTTCCGCTAGGGGGGTATCTGATGCAGTTAAGTTTGCAGGTTGAAGTTTCAGCTTCTGGATCAGAAACGATAGAGTGCAGCGTCTGCCAGCACCCATTCCTTGTTAGTGCTCATTGACAGGCAGGGTTTGTGTGGCTTGCTTTGCAATTATCCTATATGCAGGGATTGATTAGAAGCCACCACAATTGTCCTTCCAACCTTAAATGATTGTTTTTAAGGGGTATCAAGATCTGTATTTATTGGTGTATGTGTTGGTGTCTCTTTCAATAATGTAGATTTATAGGCAGTAGTCGATTCTATGATCTTTTCTCTGCTGTGTGCATGTGTAATACACGTGCATGCAAAAGTGATTCACACATGATATGATGTGAGGGGCATGAAAGTAACTTGTTCAGTTCGTTGTGCAAATTAATCAGTGCTCTGCATTTTGAATCCTTAATATATATATTTTTTTATATACACCTTATCCTGTTATTCTGAACTCATTCATATAGTTGTGAAACCATAGAAGAACTCGTCGCAAATAGTAATTACATGAAAAACAGAATGGTTATTTGTTGATGCCAATCAAAGGCCCTAAGTTTATGTGACAGATCTTTGGCAGGAGCTACATTTATTTCCACTAGAGTTCTGTATCTGGGAACGAAGCCTCCCTAAATGTCCTCCCTTCCAACTCATTTTTTTCCTTCTCAATCATTGCTTCCTATTTTGCCTCACAAAAAATGAACTTTTTTATGATTACACAGAGAAGTGAATATATTACTGAGGAAAGGTAAAGGTCAAAAGATGTTTGGATACAATAGGGCTACGAGCAAAAAGCTAAAATTAATTTGTTTTCCCTCTTTTCAACGCTCTCAAATGGAGCAAGTTGGCCTTAGACTTGCAGGTTAATAGTTTCAATATAAATAGCATTTACACGTCAAGAGTGGCACTATCTAGAGAATGCAATTATCATTGCATACAGTATACATGCCAGCACTGTTGCAAGGTATTTGTAGAGCAACTATGAAATTGCTAAAACATTACTGTGGATATCTTGAAATTGTGTTGTAAAAAGTATAAGTATCATCCTCACAATCAACTGCTCTAAAACATTGCATATATTCCCTTTCACTTCATTGCTACAGATAAAAGCAACAATCATTGCCACTCCAAAACCTAATACAAGGAAACTATATAGGACTACTATACACAACCGATATAAATGTATTTTTCACATCACAACCTTCAAACTTTTATAACCTATTGCAATCTTCAAACACCACAGCTTCCACGAGTGCCCTGATAATATTAATATACTCCATCATGGCTGTATTTCTACCAAGATTCCTACTATACACATTAGGAGATGAGAAACTAAAGCAGAAACTAACGAAGTTTATTCTGAGAAACAGCCTGGCATAGTTCATCCTCGTAAAATAGGACTCTATTAGAAACCAAGTACTTGCAATGGGGTTTTGGTATAACAGATGGCACCAAACTCCTTGAAGGAAATGCAGATTCCTGGAAAAGAACAGCTGCAATTTGCCCCCTCTCTATAAAATTGAGCCGAGATGGGGGCTTAGGACCATGCTTAGGAGCCTGAGGAGTACGAGGACTGTGAACACATGCGCCTTTCCCATCCTCTTTGCTGCAAAATGACAGCTATATTAGATGATTTAACACAAATCCCATAACCATCTAAAGGATGGTCACCAGATCATAATATTACCTTGCGAAAGGCCACTGATCAGTGGGGACAGGAGTCATGGTTCCTAACATATCTTGCTGCATTCTATTTGGAGTAGAATAATTGAAATGGAATTGCTTTGCCAGAATTACCTGTCCCATTTTCACCAGCAATTAGACATCACAGCTTCTTATGTGGCTTAAAAGTCAAAAATGGAGAGAGAGAGAGAGAATGACTTACTGCCTTCCTGATCTTCTGAGAGACTTGAAAAACTGCTTTAAGTTGGTCATGTTGCAGGTGGCAAACTATGTTAACCTGAAGTAAAATATATGAAACTATTAGCTAATCAGCCCAGACAATTAGATGACTTAAAACAAATATAATTCTTTAAACAACTAACTTTCCTAAATCACCCCAAAAGATTCAACTCATGTGGCCAATAAACAGCAGGAATTGGATTCTGTCCTTAGTGACAGAAGGGTTAGTTTGAATAATTCTTCTCAAATGTTAGATATCATAATATCTCTATTTCAGAAAAAAAAAAAAACATATATGAAAAATAAGTGAACACACCAATTATCAAATTCTCAATGCTCCCTCTGTCCTTGTAATATAGGTCATAACATTCTCCAAACAGCTATTTCAGCTCATCCTTTCAGCCTATTTCTCTCGTAAAATTTTGCCTTTTTTCGAGAAAACTCGAGTTTTCTACATTAATATTCGATTAAGTAGCCAGGTATCAGGCGATGCTAATGAGGAAATTAGGAGGAGAGAGTGAGGGAAAAGAAACCAAAAATTTACTTGGAGAGGTAGTAACATTGACAAATAGCTTCAAATTGTGAAGAACGGGTGACATTGATCATGCTAGTAGAGGAATTCAAAACAGAAATGCAACTGATATGTTGTAATGGGAAGAGAGAGCTAGGATCTTCCATCCATACAGGTGGGCAAATTAAATTAATCAGATCAGAATAGAACCATGATAAAATTTAATTTACAAATGTTAACAAGCAACTAAAAACTTGACAGGAACTGAGATTTTAATGATAACAACAATTGATGGACAACATATTTATTTAAACTAAGGATTATATACTTGACAAGAATCTACGCGTGCAAACGGAGGATGTAACTTTGAAGATTTGCAATCAAGGAGATTCTTTAAGACTAAGGGCTCACGTCTGAGAATTTGAAAAAAAGTTCAAGGATTCTGCAAGGGGCCAAGGAAACGTCTGAAATAGCTATAATCCCATAAACATTGTTTGTTGAATCATGCTCCAATTGCAGATAACGGTCACTTACATTCAAAAGTTCACGAGATTTGCTACAAAAGGCGACCGAGAGGCACACAAAAACAAGACACAGCTTCTTGAAGAATATCTAAAAATGAAATCATTCTTTGTACATGAAAAGAGAAAGCAATCTCCTTTTATTGTAGAGTGAGCTGAAAAAATCAGTTGTGTGATCTCATTGTTGGTGTGCAAGTGTGAAAACCAACATGCAATTTTGTAGTTGGTGAGTAAGTGAAAACCAACCTCCAAATTGCTGGTGGTTAGCGTGAAAATCACTAGAAATTGTATCAAAATCATGATCAGAAAACTCAAATATAACTCCTTTGTATCCCAAGGGGACTGAATAATGACTTGCCAAACCACTATAAAAGATCACATGTCAACTTTAGTTTCCGTATTTTATTGCTTACTGTTGAACTTGTCAAACTCATAGACACTAATCTTTCTGTGCAAATATTAATACAATCAAGCCAATTCAATTGACTCGACTGTAACAATTTAAATCGATCAACAATTTTAAAAGTAGCACATGCAACCCCATCATACGTTTCAAAGATTACCAATAATTTTTCTCATTCTCTACCTAAAGTGAAACAAGACTCTCAACATCTACATTAAGAGAATGCAAATCAGGCAAATTGATATATACAACAATGTTAATAAACAAAGTTTGAACTGGATTATTAGGTGAGAGAAAAAGAAAGAGCGCATTATGTACCAACAAATCCAATGGAAGTGACTCAAGCCTAGACTCTGACATGCCTTCTACAGCCCCAGGTGTCTTTGGTGTCATTTGCAAATTATTCTGCTTGGCTAAATCCATGGGTGAAGTCACCGCACCCAAATGAAATCTCACAGGAGATAGAAACATGGGACTTTCATCATTAACATCATTTGGTAGCACAAATTTATCATTAGCATCATCTGCATTCCTTACAACCACTCTTTTCTTCCAAAGATCAGTACTACATTTAGCAGCAGAAATCTTGGTGTACCGAAGCTGTGCAAGAGCACCTGGTCTCAGATACTTGCTCTTTGTACTCTTTGACTGCCTTTTCTGTTTCGGAACCTTGGATTGCCCATCTTTAGGAGACACTTTCCCCATAATACTTTTTTCTGTTTTCTCTACTTGGCAGGAAATTAAGTACAGGGATCTCCTCCACCCTAAAGGTTTTCAATTCACTCCCACACTTATGTATCAAACTTAAGAATAAATCCAACCCAGATTTCTTTCCATGTTAACCTGACAAGTTAGAAGGACAAAAGGAAATAACTTATCAAAACAGGAAAACATTCATACAGAGCTATTTGGTATTAAAAAATGTTTCCATAAGAAATGATTTTTCAATGCTTCATTACCCTTGAAACTAAAATAGTCTAAAATGTTTTCTACAAAGAAATTATAGTCCACTATAAGCAAAAGAGTAAACTGGCTTCAATTATTTATTGTAAGAAGTCATTTTCCTTTAAAAATACCTGAAAGTGTCCATACTGTTTTTTTTCAATCAACATTCAGGCATACAAAAATATCCCCAGAAGCTACATTATACCATATCATATGCTGCCTTATTTAATAACAAGCCAAACATGAAAACTGTTTGTAAAATCGTTTTCTTTTAATAAGTAGCCTTTTCTATGGAAAACATTTATCAGTACCAAAAGTAACCTAAATTCACATGAAGCAGCAAAATATAAAACTGCAAGAAGTTTGATGGTTTTCAAAGAACTGACTGAAGAATTCTTGCAAAGGCTAGGCACGAATTCCTCTCCAATTAACTTGATATACGAACAACCTTCAAAAACTGCCCCGATCCCCCAACTATTATCACTACAGTAAAACAAACAAAAATTAACAACTAAATCCCACAAGTGGTTTAAAGAACCATGAGATCTGAGGTCTCCGGTTCAAATCCTAGCGGAGACAAAAAAAAAAAAAGGTGATTCTTCCTATCTATTCTAGCTTTGGTGGACAGAGTTAATTGATACTTGTTGTTGGTGAAAGGTGGCAGGTATCCCGTGGATTTAGTCGAGGTGCGTGAAAGCTGGCCCGGACACCACAGTCATCAAAAATAAAAAATTAGCGTGCAAACTTACACATTCATCAACTAACTGTATATTCTATAAAAAGATGCAACAAAAACGAAATTCAGAAACGAGAGGAAGAAATGAACCCCCCAGACAAGTAGAATAAACGTACGAAAACACACACACACACACAAAATCAAACAAAACGAAAAAAGGAGAGTAAGAAATTGCGAACCTGAAAAGAGAGAAGCATAAACCCTAGCAAATAGGGGGGAAGGAACGACTGATGGAATGGAGGGAAAGATTTTTGGGGCGGGATGACCTAGGGATTTGCTAAAGACTGCTTATTTTGAATTTGTTGTTGTCAATGACCCGCCAAAAAACATTTGGGTATTTGGTGAGTGTGTCATAATGCTCACGTGCTGCATTGCTATTGGATTTACTTTATGGGCTCAATTTAGAATCCTATGTTGGGGACTTCTGACGTGGACTCCCGCTGATGCCGGAGTTTTCTTGTACTTCTAAAGATTTTGTTCTACTTTCTTATATTTGAAAAATGATACTCCTCCGTCCCATTTTATGTGGCACCCTTTAACTAGGTACCATGCAGGAGCGGCTCAAGCATATTTGTGGCCTAAGGTGAATATCAAACGGAGGCCCTAAATTTTTAAGAAAAATTAAACAAAGTCTACTTTTTAAATTTCATGAAATGCAAAGTTGTTAATTTTTTTTTATAATCTTTTTTCAATTAATAATAAATATAGCCAATGTATTTAATCTTTCCTGAGACATAATACTCTAGATATATCAAACTTCTTCTAATATTTTTTTTGTTTTATATAAAAAGTCTATTTTTTCTACAAATTGTATTTAATATTTTTCTTATAAAAAAACCTATAATCTATTATTGCTAAAAAAAATGAGGCCCTCAAATTTAGGGGCCTAAGGCGGCCATTTTTTTCGTAAAGGGGTAGAGTCGCCCCTGGTACAATGTTTAAGAAAAAAAGAAAGACTTTTAAAATTTGTGCTCTAAAATGATCCTTGAATATTTGTGTTTTTGTAAATCATTTCATTAGGGTAAATAGAAAATTTTAAAGTTATTTTTTTTCTAATTATAGTAAGGTGATATTGTTATTGGGACGTAATAATAAGGAAAGAGTGCCACATAAAATAGGACAGATGGAGTAGTATCTTATGATCACTTAATTGAAGAAAATATTTTTTAAACTTTTTATATAAAAAAAAGTATAAAATTAAAAACAAGTTTGCGAAGAAATATGATTAAATCTTGCTCCAATTTTTAATTTAGCACAAAAAAGATAAATTCTAAAACTTGTACAAGTTATTTTAAATATGTCATAACAAATATGCGTGTTTTAAATATATCATCGTATTTGGGTTGCTATAAAAATCTAGTTAAATTTAAAATTAGAAAAGTATGAATATAACTTGTTTTCATGTATAAAAACATATCATTATTTCAAAACAAATTAATAAGACAATAATGTTATGTGAAATTTGAAGTTTGAATCGACAATTTTGAGAGGGGAAATAATCATGTACTGGAAATTTTGGTGCTTCTAGCAACATTATTATATTTATTTAGCCCTCAATTTAGTGTAACAATATTTATAATTAAGTTATTTGAAAGATAAGTATAGACAAAAAAATAATTGAAAGATAACTAAAGGAACAATAAATTAATTAATATGAAACTAAACTACGGAAACAGACCTAACAATATCTCCGGTAGCACGTGAAAAAATGTTAGAAGTCATGTGTGAATGTCATTCAAAGCGAGACTTTCGACCAAAGGCCAAATTGACTGAACCATCAGCTAGCGAATTAGCCTCTCAATAATTATGAGCAATAGAGAGGAGACCACCAAGTTCCTAGCCAAAAGGTGACGGATGCAGTTGACAATATAATATCACTATTTCAATAAAGCGTAGAATTCCTTCAACCCGCATCACATAACTACACTAACATTATCAATTTGCAAAGCAATTCGGTGCCGCCCCTGTAAAGAGCATGGATGGTGCATAGTTTCTTTACACCAAATGGAATTTCTTTTTTATCAGTATACTGCTGAGATTAAAAGAGATAGAAGACATAATATAATTGCCGTGAAAATGCTTTATGAGAACTGGCAAAGGATCTTGGAATAATCTACCAACAACTCAAGGCCCAAATTAAAGCACAAGCCATTTGAAGAGAAGTACCTTGGCTTTTCAATTTGTTTGCTAACCAAAGAACAAAACTAAAACTGAAAACAAATTATTTTAAAGTTGGGCTTAGAAACTAACAGATGATACCTTAACCATAGGTCTCAGGTTCGAGTCCTCTTAGGTATAGAATCACGTTTGTTAGGGAGCGTTTACCCCCTATTGTGGGACTTTCTGGTGGCAAATTTTGATTTAGTCGGACTTCAATGCAGGTGTCAAATACTGGGTGGGGAAAAAAAAGTTACCAACTCAAGATATTAAAGGAAGAAACAGTGATGGAAGCTGCCCAAGTCCATCTAGGAAAAGCCAAATCTTGCTCATTAGGCCCAATAAAGGCGGTAAACATTGCAAGACCCAGAAATAAGCAGCCCAAGTTTTCCTAGAATCTGTTCAAGTCAGTATAACTAAATGGGCTCAACAATCCGTTAATTAGACCATTGTTACACGTCTAGTTGGAGATTTATTGGGCTGATTTACGCAAATATCCCTTTAAGGTCACTATTAAAATTTTATTTTTATTTCTTAAAGTTCTGAAAATATAGTCCTTGGAAGTGACAAAACATTAGATTGTTGTCTATGTCTACAAAAATTTAAAATACCGGTCTAACATTTACTCACAAAATTTTCGATTTGTTCAAATAAAGGGATATTTAGACCGTAGTCTAAAAGGACCATAAGACGTGAGAGAAATAAAAAAGAAAGTCGTGTTAATTTTCATCTTAGACCAACTTCCGTACCATGATTTCATATATTATCTTGTTCAAATATTAAAAAAAAAATGTAGACTCTGTATATTTTGTGGTGGATGCTACTTCAAAAAGTTAAAAGGTTGGTTAATAAGGCAATTAGTGACAAATTTGGAGCACTAAGGGTCCATTTGTGTACGAAAATGATCCCCAAATGGAATCATGATCTGGAATTTTTTGTTTTCATTGCCATGTTTGATATGATTGGTTCTGTGTCACAATCAGGCCTAAAGAAAGTGAAATTATATATTTTACCAAACAAAGCCAACATTCATTGCCTCATACTTGATGGAATCAACACCAAATTTAGTGAAATGATATAACTATTAAAACAGCATTTTATTCTATCTATTTGTTGAGTCCAACTGATGGAATAGAATATTTCTTTGTGTCCTTAGACGATTCTCACTTTATAAGCTAACATTTAAGTTGAGTTAGAACCAATGTCTACTTTTTTTTTTAAATTATGGTATGAGAATCAAACTTTTTCTAATTCATTATTTACTGAATGTTAGGCTCCCATTTTGATATTGTTCTCGCTTCAGATGTCTACTATCCAAATGTCCAGTCTACAATCATGCGTAGAGGGAGTATTAAGACCCACATCAATGGGGGTATAGATTTCTTCATCTACTTTCTGAACAATCCTTACGTCATGAACCAACTTTTATTCTATCGACAAGTCACAAGACAGAAAAAAAAAGTATAGGCGGCTGAACGAGGATACCAAAGAAAAATACTAAAATGTAGAATAAGACAATGATTGTTGAACTACAAAGAGAATATATTTAAAGGCGTGCAACTTTGGTTACGTTAATTCCACCATATGTTGTATAGTATATGACATTTAATTTGTGGAATCGCACCCGTGATACTCCACTACCTGAAAAGTCCCCTTTCTTAAGTCTTTTAAAATTAGAGAAAAAGTTTAAAGTACTTGGAGTATAAAACAGCCTGCAGAAAAAGCCATCCTTTCCTAGGTTTAAAAATTCAAACCATCTATAGGCACTATGATATAACTTTTCAGACTGTATTCCCAATATAGACGTCAAAAACATAAAATAAGCCTAATCAATCCTTGTATTTTGTTGTTCGTTGTGTTCGTTTGCTGGAGAATAGAACAATGGGTTGTATGTCTGAGAATTTTCCTTTTCTATTTATTTCATATATTATTCCTTGACACAAGATGTTATTATAAAAAAATAAGCAAAGTTATTGAAGTATTCATATATAGTGGTTTAACAATTGTCGACAAAAACTATCTTGCTGAATATATTGTCGCACGATAGATTTGCAGATAAGCTACCTAACTTTGGTCACAAGTCCTATTTAAAGCATCTTCAAGAAAATGACTGTTTATTGAACGAACTAAGGCTGGTGCCTGCTAGTGAATAGTGATGTTTTCCTGCCCGCCATTTGGTCCCTATTAGAGTCTTGATTAATTTAGATTTACGTTGTATAAGACCAGTAACAATAGAAGCGTGTTTTTTTATCAGATATTTTTCCATTTTAAATGTTCCAACCCAAAACTCTTGGTCACGGATAGAGAAACACTGTAGAGTATTACTTCTTTCTTCTTTTCCACTCTAACTAAAAGCAAGGAATCCTGTTGACTGTTGCACCTGTTGAAGTGTCAATTACCTCTGTGTCGGCACACTTTCTATGCTGCAAAGACAGTAGGGCAGGCAACGGAACCGGACCGGTAGTACCGGACCGGTATTAACCGGAACCGGACCGGTACCGGCGAATCCTTCCGCCGGTTGGCCGGGAACCGGGACGGTACCGGTACCGGTACTACCGGGATTTTTCCCATTGTTCGTCCCGGACCGGTACTTACCGGGACCGGACCGGACCGGGACCGGACCGGTATACCGGGTCCCGGTCTTTTTTTTTTTTAATTTTAATTAAATTAAAATTCGGTTATTTATAATTGAAAAAGTTTCAAAATATATAAGTTATTTTATATTTCTTTTAAAAGTATAACTTAATAAATTAGATTTTTTTTAGAGTTTAAATTTTAAACTCTAAAAGTTTAAAACTTTAAATTTCAAATTTTAAACTCTTAAAATCTTTTTAAACTTTTAAGTCTTTACTCTTAAGTCTTAAGTTAATAACTTACTTATTTAAGTTTGAATCTTTTTAAACTATATCAAACTTTCATTTGTTAAACAACTTTTTTAAATTTGAAATTGAAACATTTAAAAATTGAAATATATAAAAAAGACTTGTATTAAATTGAAGACAATAATTAAAAAAATTTAAGGCGAATAGCCTATAATTTTATTCATAAAAATTAAATAATACAATTTGTATTACAAAATATTAGAAGAGAACCTAATCTACGCAGCCACCTTCTAGGAAGGGTTCTGTTTGAATTAGGCCTCGAACTATCATACTAATATTTGAATCCTTGAAAATAGTCTTTCCGTAGAGTTTCTAAGAATTCCCTCGTAACATTTTCTGGAAGTGGTTGTTGTGCTTGATCCTCCAATGCATCCATGCCGTCTTCACTTGAATTTACCAAAATATTATCTATATCATATTCAAATTGGACAGGTAAACTAGGACGCCCATAATTCCTTCGCTCGGCATTGATCCAATCTCTAAACAATACCGATATCTCCAAGCTGTCCGATGCTAATGAATACCTATGCTCCCCAATTTGATATCTTGCTGCACTAAAAGCGCCCTCCGAAGCTACTGAAGATGCTTGAATAGCTAGCAAATCTCGAACCACCGGTTGAAGTTTTGGAAATGACTTGCCGCGAGTCTTCCACCATTCCAAAAGTTGAGGTTTGCCTTGTGCATCCTTAATGCTTTCCATTCCCTGATTAAGATATTCATCAAAATCATTTCTTTCATTAGAAGTAAGACCAAGATAATTTTCCATCATATCATCAATATCATCTTCATTTGAATATCTACGCCTAGAACTTGAAGGTTCTACATTATGTACTTCATCATTTATTCTACTAGAATTATACAAGTCATACAATTTTCTAGCTTCAATTCTTATGCTATCTTTAACATCGGACAAACTAGGTAATTTGTCCTCTTCGGCAACTTCGTCACCTTGGATACTTTGTTCAAATATAATCTCTAAAATATCTAAATTACAATATATTCTTTCAACCATTCGTGATGCACCTATTTCTTTGTAAGTTGGGTTTAATAAACAAGCAGTTAAATAAATTTGAGGAATAGGAATAAAATATTTTCTAAATTTTTTAATCATTGCATTAATAGAATCTTTAAACCGTGGAATATTTTTGTATTGAAAAAATTTATCAGAAATAGCACATATATTTGGTAAAACTGAACAAATAGTTGGATAATAAAGTCCAGATATTTGTTTTGTAGCTAAATAAAAAACTTTTAAAAATTCTTTAAGTTCATATACTTCTTTCCAATCAGTGTCACTAATTCTATAATCAATATCTGAATTGTGAGCATTCCAAACCATTTGTAAAGGCTTTCTATATTCATAAGCAACTTTAAGCATTTCATATAAAGAATTCCATCTAGTAGACACAGTTTTTGGAATTTTTCTAGGGGGGAGTTCTAATTCACGACACCGATTTTCAAACTCTACACGCCTAGACTTTACTTGACATTTAAAAATAAAATGGCATGCAGCTTCACATTTTATACAACCATTATTATACATTGCTACACCATCTCTAACAATTAAATTATATATGTGTGCAGCACACCTAATATGAAAACCGTCAATATAAATAGGGCAAATTGCCGGTTTTAGTTTATCAACAGCATTTGTATTATTAGAAGCATTATCAAGGGTGACACTAATTACTTTATTACAAATTCCATAAAATTCTAAAACATCTACAATAGTTTGAGCTATGTAACTACCGGTTTTTAGCATTTCACAACATTTATAACCTAAAATTCTTTTTTGCATGTTCCAATTTTCATCAATCCAATGACCAGTAATAGTAAAATAATCGTTACCATTAGGACTACGACCCATATCAGAAGTGATAGCCATTCTACAAGTATTATAGTTAAATAAACAACGAAGATATTGTACATGTTGTCCTTGATAATCAAAAATAGCTTTTTTAATAGTATTTCTTGAAAAACCTGTGAAAGAAGGATTATACACTATTTGAATATAATGAACAAAACCGGGATTTTCAGCAAAACTAAAAGGCAAGCCACAAAGAACAATCATTTTAGCTAATTCTTCAAGATCTCTTTCTCTACTATAACTACGATGTGTACTAGGGCCAGAAACATTAGAAGGGTTTAACTGTGATTGGATCATGTTAGAGGCCCCTACTCCTACAGATGCATCGGGAAGGGGAGTACCATATTTTTTTGCATCGGCTATAGCTACGGCTTGCAAAAATTCATTTTTACAACATCTAAGTAAATGATTTCTTAAATGTCCCGTCCCACCCGACTTTTCCGTAGTTGTATGATTCAAAACAGATTTACATACTTTACAAATAGCTTGAGTTTTATCATCATTTTGAATCATAAATTGCCACACAACAGATTTTTTAGGACGTTCAGCCTTTGGCTTAGCCCTAGTAGGATGTACAGGGGGAGGGGGAGTGGAAGCGGGAGCAGGAGTGGGACTAGTAGCCGTAGGCGGCTCTGTTTCATCATCATCATAAGTATCATTACCATCATATTCATTATCATATTCTACTTCTTCATCTAGCTCTTCATTAAAATTACCAAACCTTGTTTGTAAAAATTCATGATCTAATTGAGTATTTCTATCAATATTAAAAGGAGATTCATCAACATGTGTAAAATCATCCGTATTTATTCTTAATTGAGGTTGTTGTCTAGTGTTAGATTTGGATTTAGAAGAACTACCGACTTTAGTTTTTCCGGTTAGTGCATTACCTACCCTACCAAAAAATGAACTTTTACCCTTGCCAACATTTTTATCACCGGATTCCATTGTAAAATATTAAAAGTAAGCAAATAAATAAATACAAAAATTAAATGCAAAAAAATAAACAAGTAAAGAGATGAAAGTTGGAACGAATGTACCAAACGTCTGCGTAAAAACAGACGTGTATAACCAAAAGCCGAAATTGATAGATGAAACTTGAAGCTTGAAAATTGCTCCAAAATAATCCAACAAATAAAATTAACAATTTAATAGAGACTATTAGAGAATAGAGAGTACAAGAGTAGAAGATTGAGAGTTGAGAGAGTAGATGAAGAAGAAGAAATTTTGTGTAATAAATAATGAAGGGGTGGGGGGTTTTTATAGTTAAAATTTAGGACTAAAATGTATTTTTAAAA
The DNA here is from genome assembly GCA_003996215.1 of Jaltomata sinuosa. Lineage (NCBI taxonomy): Eukaryota > Viridiplantae > Streptophyta > Magnoliopsida > Solanales > Solanaceae > Jaltomata > Jaltomata sinuosa. Next base: position 384,824 of record QJPP01002071.1, on the reverse strand, counting down.
ACTTTGGGGTATTAAAAAAAGTTTGGGGGGTAGGGGGGTGTTTTGGGGGGGGTGTTTGGCTGTTATAGCCGTTGGGTGGGCCCCACTGGCCGTTGCCAACGGCTACCCAACGGCTACTTTTAAAAAAAAAAAATAAAAAAAAATTTGAAAACCAACCGAATCGAACCGGACCGGACCGGACCGGTACCGGGACGGACCGGACCGGGACGATCCGGTAACTACCCCCTTCCGTCCCGTTATCCCTTCCGTCCCACCTCTCAACCGGACGGAACCGGAGTACACCGGACCAGAACCGGACCGGTAATGGACCGGGACGGTCCGGAACCGGTACCGGTACCTCCCGGTTCCGTTGCCAGCCATAAAAGACAGTAACCAAATTGTAACCTATTTTGTGAAACCACTAAAAATATGGAGAATTTTTTTTATTAATTATTTATTATTGAACATTTCTCCAAAAAAAATATTCCTTATAAACTGTAACGGGGTTTTCTATTTTCATGCTCAATATTTGTTCTGCTGCCCATCATGCCCGACAAAATAACTGCTCCATCCGTCTCATTTTATGTGGCATTCTTTGACTTGACACGTGGTTTAAGAAAAAAAAAAAGACCTTTGAAATTTGTGGTCTAAGATGATCCTTGAATGTTTGTGTGGTTGTAAATCATTTCATTAAGGGTAAAAATATAATTTTTTATTTTTTTTTAATTATAGTAAGGTGACATTCTTTTTTAGATGGACTAAAAAAGGAAAGGGTGTCATATAAAATAATACGGAAGGAGTACTATTTTTCTTTTTCAAGTGATATATTCTGGTTTTTATTATCTAAGAGCATTGTGTTATAGGATTATAGATGATCAATCATCTTCTAAACCATAGTCCAAATATAGATGAGCTTGTAATATCACAATCAAGTTTGGCGTTGGGAAATGACATATATTCCTCAACACCAAACATTCTGCAATGGTAAACAATCATCATTAATTAATTAAGTCGTAGTATTAAGTACTGAAATTGATAAAATCAGAACATAATTTCATGTTTAAATAAAAATTAAATTTGAAAAACCTAAATGCTTTCCGCTTTCGTAGTAATTATACTACAAATCTTCAATATTCTCAGTACGTAGAAACTAATTACTTAAGAATAAAGAAAAATCATTTCAAGAATCAACATCGATTATGGAACAAAAAATATTAATATTAGGTAAAAGGGATATGATGCATGGCTTGAGTTTTCCATAATTATGTCGGGTATCCTTTTAGGTCTTTTTAACTTGGGAGTAATTTTCTTCGCAAACATGTTCTCCTATAATTATGTCCCGGGTATCAGAATTATTAGTTTTTTCCCCTTAGATTGATAATGAGAATGTTCCCATTATTAAGAATAAATGTAGCCGAATGACTAATAGATACGTAAATAACACATGAGTCTAACTCAATTCTAAAAGCTAATTTCTGAGATATGCCGTTCAAGTCCATATAAGAAAATCACATGTTTAATCTCGATGCAACTCTATCTCACTCTAAGTATGCAGTAAGTAGCCTACAATTTTTCTAAATACTAGTTCTACAACTATAGAGAATAGAATTGTCTTTTGAAATTGTTTTTCTCATTCTTAATTATCCTCCAGATCCATTGAAGAGGAAATGGATCATGAAAGCTACTAATATCTAAAACTGTCATAGTGAATATCTTCACGAGATTTTATGTTAATTTTTGTATATATAACTAAAATTATATGCACATTAGAAAAAGATTCTGTACTGCATCGGATTGACTATATTGCCTTATATAGTTTCTTCTTCACATTCAAATAGGATAGGAAGAACAAAAAGAGTATATATAATATAATTAAGGAGTTCGAATAATAATGGGCACATAGAATCGATGAAAACAACCAAGCGCTAAAGAAAAAGGAACGTGTCCTAGGACGCATGTGCCCCTTGCTGATTTTAGTTACTTGCTAAATGACACAAATGCCCTTTTCGTTCCCTACCATCTCTCCTTTTATGCTTTCTCTTCAACCTTATTATTATAGAAAAAAAATATCTTGACGAAAATAAAAGAGTTCAACACTCAGCGAAAAAAATAATGGAAGGTTCAACACTAACTAAAATGCCTCATTAGGGCACATTGTGAGTTCCAAATTTTCTGTTTGAAGCAAATGTTGGTAGGTCGAGAAGGCTAAAAGGTGGAGGAGAAAGAAGCTGAACATCTAATCACCGGACGCATAAACAAAATTTGGTGTAGAAAGAAAATTTGAGATTCAAAATGCATATACTTTGGTAAATATTAAATTATCATAATGAAATTGAAATTTTCAACACCATGGTATTTGATATTTATAAAAAAAAATATTAAAATTATCGTACCAAGATATTTAAGTACATATATGATTCGTATATATAATATTTTAAACTAAAATCCTACTAAAAGTTTCTTCCTTTTACTATTAAATATAAACTAAATATCGTACAAAATATTTAGTTACATAATACAGATTACTCAAATTTGTGTTCGTTTCCATAAACACTAGACGATTTTCATTCATTTTTGGAACTGTATCCGTATGGTCTCTTATACCATAAACACCTTAGGAAAAAGACTAGGTAAGGAAAAATGCTACCACGGACAAGAAGTTGTTAATATCAACATTTAATTACAATAGGAAGAGTATCTGGTAGCTGATTCAAAAAATAGTAAAGTGTTACCTCCATAATTTAATTTAACTTATAACTGAAATCTGTTTTTGGGTCTCTTTTGCCATATTAAAGTAGAATATTCTCTTATATTAATGAAATCAATAATTTATATATTATTCTCTTAAAAAATATTCTATTTACGATAAAGAAATTCAATAGATCCACCGCTAGGCATGCAGTGCAGAGAGGTAGTTAGGTGAGACACCGCTTAACTAAAAGCAAACTGAAAATGGTTGGGGCGACTATCCAAACATTTACTACCTGTCTTACCCTCCTCTTTACCAACGTGGAATCAAATTGGTTCAATCAATCAATAAATACTGCTCTACTACCTAAATCATACTCCCTCAATTCCATATTGGTTGACCATTTTACTAAAAATAGTTTTTCTATATTAGTAGTCCATCTTACTAAATCAAGATAACATTAATTAAAAATTTCACATTACCCTTGCAATTAATTCTTTTTGAAAATATTCACACTTGTTCAGTTATTTGTAAAGTTTCAAAGATATTTCTTGAGAGGTAAGTTAGTAAAACTACCTTCTTATTTATGATTTTTTTAATATGCGTGTAAAAATGAAAGTTATGGGACAGAGGTAGTGCTGCTCTACTACCTAAATCATATACTCCTTTCATATTTCACTTCCTTCGTTTCATATTACTTGACTCTTGTTGACTTAATACACTTCTTGAAAATTCTTTAATTAGAGATATATTTTACTAAACTAACCTTATTAATGATGCTTTGAAATTTTAAATTTGACTATTACTATTTTATATAGTTTTTCTTTTATTATCTATTTAGCTAATTTTTGAAGTTAAGTTAAATCCAAGGCCATAACATTGTAGCAGGACCCATCCACTTTATTGTTTTTTGAAGTTGGCTCCATATTAAATTGTTAGACTCCAAATGTGTCGTCCTGAATGTGAAGAGTTTGTGAAGAGTTTCACATCAATTGCTTACGGAATACGTAATTTCTTTAATATGATTTGAACAATTCTCACTTCTTGAACTAATTTTTAAGATTAAGTTAGATCCCAAATCTATAACAACAATCATATAATAAAGCAATAAAATGTTAGTTACTGTCGATATCTAACTTTTACAAAAAGAAAATATAGAGAAATACCAAAGAACAGTAAATGAGCATATCATGTGAGTTTCACCGTTTGTTGTCTGGAAAAAGAAAGAAAAAAAAGTTAAAAGATGCACTGTGACCAAAAAGTATTCTGCAGTAAAGAAAAACTGCGAAACCGGTTTGACGAAAAAAGAAATAAAATTGCAAAACCCGTGAACGTAGTGGCAAATACGGAAAAACGAAAGAATATTGAGGGTATTTCGGTCGATTAAGAGTAACAGCAGAGTGGAATGTATGCACTCTCGGCCAAATAAAAGTGTCACAAGTATCCTTTCTCTCGCTCTGTAAACAGTGCAGATAACGGAACTCCCAGACGAGACACCGAAGAGAACCGTGAGTCGTGTTTATCTCTCTCTCCTCTCTTCTCTGGTTCACGGAGATGCAGTTTTTTGGGAACTAAAAATCGTTCCAAAACTGAAGCTTCTTCTCGCAAAGTTATGACTGTAAATCACAGAAAACCATGTCCATTTCTCTCCTCTCAATTTTCAATGTATTAGCATTATCAGTTCATAGGAAATTGCATTAACGATTATTTCTTGTTACTAGTCTGTATCGAAACTCGAAATCACGGAAATTTTTGTGATTTGAGTTTGAAAAACTTGTACATTTGCATAAATCGCGTGTAGCGTTAGTGTGAATATATGCATGGAGATATGCGCAGTTTTTTCTGCTTCAATTTTTTTTGTTTGTTGTTGTTGTATAAATGGTGAATTGAATTCCATTATAGGTTTAGCTTGGAAGGAATGCTGAAAGGATCACGGGATTGCGGTGGAGTACAGTGAGGTTAACGGCGTCACCGTTAATTCAGGTAATGTTTGTTGCAATTTTCATGGAGTTCCATTGAAAAAAATATGTCAATTTCTTTCCATTTTGTTATCCTAATAGTTTCTTAATTTTCAAGAGATTAGTCAAACGACATATTAATTCCTTTAGTATTATTTATTCTTTTTTTAATGCATTTTATCGTTTTTTGTGGAAAAGAAAAAGTGAATAGGTATAATTGAATCTTAGGCTATTTTTGATATCTCGTTGACTCATTCTTTTGAGATTCCAATGCAGCTGAATACTGATAGTTGCAATTCTACTATTGGATCTGTTGGAAGCAATCCTTCTGGGTGTATTTTGATGGTACTGCATGTCTGCGACATTGACTGGAACTTGAATCTAATGAATTATGCAAAACGGATGTTTATAGAAGACTATATTAAGTCGGCAATGTTGTTGTGTCCAAATTTTACTTTATGAATTCGACTTGCCCAATTAAAAGAGCTGGTGGAGAAAGCTTGATTTTTGGTTAAAAGTTTTGAGCGAGTTGCTGTTGTTATAGTTCATTCTGCTGATCTGGAGATGTGCTTCTTATTGAATTGAAAATTAGAGAGAGTTGAGGGAATAACCTGGGATTTACATATGGACCATTTTGGGGACGTTGCAAATATCGCCCAGCTTACTGGCATAGATGCGGTGAGGCTAATAGGGATGATTGTCAAAGCTGCTACCACAGCTCGGATGCACAAGACGAATTGCAGGCAGTTTGCACAGCATCTTAAGTTAATTGGAAACTTATTGGAGCAGCTCAAGATTACTGAGCTTAAGAGGTATCCGGAAACCCGAGAGCCATTGGAACACCTTGAAGATGCATTAAGGAGGTCTTATATATTGGTCAAAAGCTGCCAGGACAGGAGCTATCTTTATCTGTTGGCTATGGGGTGGAACATTGTATACCAGTTTCGCAGGGCTCAGAATGAGATTGACCAATACTTGAAGATTATTCCTCTTATCACTCTGGTGGATAATGCTCGAGTCAGGGTATGGAGACCTTGCTCTTTTTGTCCATAGTGTTTTCCCTTCAGCTTTATATGCTTTCATTATCTGTTTGCTTCATTGCTCTTCCATCTTAAGATCTATATTTGTTCTTTCTCATTTTTATTGATGACATGGTAAGGATATATTCGAGTTTGATAAGTTCATGTTTTGAAGTCAAAATAATTGGTCACTGTTCAACTCTTGGTTAGGTAGCCTTGCTGGATATCTGTTTGATACCCATGTTATAAGCTATGATATGAGTTTTTCCTATTCTGCAAATCTTGCACCCATTTTATATCATCAGATATTACTTGATTGGTTATTTGCTATTCAATATTTCTTGTATGTTGCTAAGGAAAAATAGAGACAGATTTGGTGTTTTGACCCCGTTTCCTTGCTTTGCCAAAGCCATAAAAAACATGAATATGTTTGTATCAGGGAACAAGTAACAATAAACCAACAATAGTGCCACTAAATCCAATAGTTTATTCTTTATAGCTTTCCAGGGGAAACCACAAAGTGGGATCAACTAATGTACAATAGCTTCTAATACAAATATTTGGTTATCCAATTAGAGATCTATGATAAATAGTCCATTTTTACTAAGGTTATCAGGTATGACACGTGTTTGAGATTTATTTATTCAAATAAAGAGCTTGACATAATTTTATGTTCCATGTGTGTATGTGTGGGATTATTGCCTCAAAAACTGATTTGTCTCTAATACTTCTTGGATTTTAACTAATCATCCATCAAAGGGTTCGAAGCCATTTACGTTTCTCTGTCCCTGCACCATAACTTTGATTCTCCTATCTCCGCCTTCTCAAATGCACAACAGATGATGAGCACAGTTGAAGGCTAGGTTTTACAGAGTTCTTTTAACAGCCATTAGCTCTTTTCGTTACTATGGAAACTATAGACTGTTTGGTAATATCCATATGGACAAATATTTTCTCAGAATATAAACGAGAGCAGGCCCATGCACTTTTGGAAAGTGAAGCTATTTTGAGTCTTATCTTTTATCATTTTTTGGATAATGGTAGTGAAGCTATTTTGAGTCTTATCTTTTTCATTTTTGGATAATGGTGGTGTTTGAGCTAGCTTGAATTAGGTACCTGCAACCTCCCACCAGCGCGCATCTATCTCTACCTGGTAACTCTGCCTAGGCTCTATCTGGTAACTCTGCCTAGGCTCTATCTGGTAACTCTGCCCACCTAGGCTTACGCTGATGGGAAGCAATCACCTAGAGTTTTTTGTTTTCGCCAGGATCTGAACCCTGGTATCCAAAGTTTTACACCAACTTCATTGACCACTTGGACACATCTTAAACCCTCGACCATTTTGAGTCTATTATAGTGAAGAAGGGGCAGTCCTCTTAAGGTGAGAGCTTCTTATCACGTTTCAGTTAGAGAAAATTGCACTGGTTATAAGACGGTGCATTTGTTACATAGGAGTAACTTGCTATTTTACCTAATATTCTTGTTCTTCTAATATCAACTCAAGCATGTTTAAGCTTTATTTAACTGCAATCACTCACAATTGGAAAGAGTATATACATACATACACTTTGTGTACACAATAACCTATATCTATTTTATCTTCCAAGTTGATAAGTCTTGCTTTCCATATGGTGACAGGAAAGGTTGGAATATATTGAAATGGACCAGCGTGAATACACACTGGAGGTTGAAGACATGAAGGTGCAAGAAGTGATTATGAAATCAGAGCCTTCTAAAGATGATACAATAATATTAACGAAGAATCTTTCTTGTTCTTACCCAAGAGTGCCTATCAATGAGGCAATTCAAAAAGAAAATGAAAAACTCCGACTAGAATTACAGCGCTCACAAGCTAATTTAGACGTAGGTCAGTGTGAATTCATTCAGCATCTTCTGGATGTCACAGAAGTAGTTGCCACTAACTCTCTATCATTGAAGAGTTCACCTGCCAAACCTCTCAAAAAGTTGGATCAGAGTTACTCAAATGTTGATAATGAGAAGGCCTATTATGTCGATTATGCTAAAAGTGATGAGAAACAGTCAACTTCAAGGTAAGTTGCTAAAGTATGGTAGCTAAACTGTAATTTTCTGTTGGAAGCTGTAGTACCTTTTAGTTTCATAAATCAAGTGCGAGGCTAGGGTCCATATCCTGCTTTCAACAGATTCTTTTAAATGCTTAAAAATATTTACAGAAACACTTCATCAGTTACATCAAGGCATGACCTACTGTCCTCGAAAGGTTCACATCGATATGAAGAGTGGCATTCAGATCTGCTGGGCTGCTGTTCAGAACCTCTCTTGTGTATGTTCCAGAACACTGCTTTATATTCTCCATGCCATGTTTCTTGTGATATTTCATTCCCATTATGCCACGAAAGAAAGCGTCATGTTTTGACGCTTGAAAAGCTCTTGATAACAAACATTAGCATGAACGAATACAGATTATCTTTGAATGAAACTTGGCCAACAACCTCTAAATTGATCAACAAGGTGACATACCTTTGAAGTAGAATGAGCATTGTGAGAGTGCATAGAAAGACAGGACACAAGGTTGTTAAACTTATGTACTGGAAGTCGTTGCAATAATCTTACTTGAGCTAAAGGAACATGAGGATAAGGATAGAGTTTTCTCTTCTGTTTCAGGGTATAGTACATTGAATTTGGTGTTTATTGCAAACAGAGAGAGAATGAAAAGCATATGATCCTTAAGTGACCTCTACCTTGGCATAGACTATTTCTACTACAATTTGATTGCTTCCTTGACATGGTGATTTTCCAGTTCTCCTTTCTGACCTCAAAAAATAAATGAAGTCTACCTTATATGGATGCCACTTTGTTCCTCTGAGTCTCTCTAATCAGCGGTCCAAGTCATTGTTCTTCTTGTTCCTCTGAGTCTCTCTAACCAGCGGTCCAAGTCATTGTTCTTCTTCTTCTTTTTTTTTTATTTTTTTTACGAGCTTTGAATTTGGAATGTCGATATTTGGCACATTTTAACACGTGATAATCATTTAGTTAGGAAATCCTTCTCTGTGTTCTTATGAACAGGTCACTGCAGTACAATTTTTTTTTTATCACATTACCACAATTATTATGTTCTTGCTATTATTACTGCTTCGGAATCTATTTTATATAAATGATGCTGTCATCTGAAAGATCAGCAAGAACAGATACTGCATCCTGAAGTTGGTGTCTGTGTCTGTTATTCCATGTGTAATAACCTTTGCTTTCAATGACAATACTTAAATCAGTTAGATGCACGACTCATGTTTTCATATGAACATAGTCATGAAGGTAGGATGATTTGTTATGACACCAAATGAGATCTTCCTTGAAATTACAGAATTATTTGTTTCATCATTTTGGGACGATATCATTTTATTAGGTGCATTATCAAGATAATCCTAGTTGATGCCGGATTTACTATGCAGGTATTAAAACCCTTTTCTTTCCTTGTGGTACATTTTCCAGAGTTGCCAGTGTTGCTGCGGACAGGCATATATGTAAGTATCTTTATATTCCATTTATAATTTTCTTGTCTATTATAGCTCTAGTTGTGAGTATTTTGGAGTGAAAACTGAACCATCCTTTTCGTAATTTCATATATCTTCTTTCTCTTTCTTAAAAAATGATGGAACTTGTACAATAGTAACTCGTCTTTTTTCTTTTCTCTAGAAGTTTGCGGTTAAATCTTAACATCACACTCTACTGTACAGTCAGATATTATCTAACTTATGTTTCCTTGGTTAGATTTTCTGATCTTTGGTAATATAACAGAACTAGGTATAAGCAGCCTTGTCAACTATTTTCAACTTTAGGAACTCGATGAGATGATTCTTTGAAGTTTGATTTAAAAAGTCGCCGGACCATCAAAAGTTGGTCAATAGCTCTTTCTAAACTAGCATTACATTGATCCTGCAAGAAAAAGAACTACAAGGCCATCGTATGTCTTTTAAGTTGAATCACCATAAAATCTTGAACTTTAAATTGAATTCTCAGCGTTATAAATCAAATTCTGTGGGCATAATCAGATATCTTATTGCAGTCTTCTTTAATTGAAAATTCAAGAACTGTTTCCTTGCCTTCTGTATCAACTGCTGTAGTTCTGCTTGGTTTTTAAAGTTTATTCCTTTTGATACGTTGAAGCTAACAAAAAAACCGTTGAATGTGTGAGATGCAGCTTCAGCGGATGCTTGTAATGAATTAATGGCATATTCCTTGATACTATCCTGCTGTTGTTACACATGTTGCATCAGAAGGAAGCTTCGGAATAAGCTAAACATCAGGGTAAAAAGAAAGAGTTATTTAAAAATAAGTACCTGATCAATAAATTTTCTTTTTATTTCTGATATGATGAATTGAATATCCTTGATATCTCGTGTGCCCTGGTGATTTTCTTTTTCTTTTCTTTTCAGGGAGGCTGTGTTGATGATTTTCTTTCTCATTTAATGTGCTGTTGCTGTGCTCTTGTCCAAGAATTGCGCGAAGTCAAGATACGTGGGACACATGGTATGAGTCACAGGAAAATTACACTCCATATTTCTCATATGTTTATGGTACTTTCTGTGTTAACGAGATTTGGCTGGGAATTGCATTGTAATTTCTTAACTTGACTTTTTGGACATTTAGCAGACGTGGGTTCCTAGTATGACTTCCTTGTGATTGTATTAAGTTCATATATATTTTTGATAAAATGATTCACCGATTAATGATGCAGATGTATATTACGACATGCAGGTATAGAGAAGACGAAAATAAGCCCTCCAACCACTCAATTCATGGAATCCTAAGAAGCTAAAGTTGGCTTTTTAGCATTAAAAATATCAGAAAGCACTATACAGAGGTAATGGTTCGTTACTATTGTTACTTGATACGTGAGAGTTTCTTTGTGTGTTTAAATCTTCTATGCCATAAAGTTACTCTTTGATGCACAGGTTCAGTGTGTATAAATGACCCAGAGTTCATCGTTCATTCGTTTAAATGGTTACTGGCGACTATACATGTATGTGATGTAAGAATCTGTTTTGTGATGGTGTACATACAGGGAATATTATGGTGGAGGGATGAATATTATGACGTATATCTTGTGAAAATAAAGGATAACAACTTATAGGCTATTGCAGTTCTAATCTTTGTTAACCAATGTGAAGATTTTATCACCCCCTCCCCCGCGGCCCCAAAATAAGAAGAAAAAACACCCTCTTTTTCTGTTGTTGAGTGAAACCATGTAAGCATAAATCAAGGAATAAAATTGGAATTCCAATTGTAATACAAATGCATGTCCGACAAAGGTCTATCCAGCTACTATGGCACACCTAAGAATGAGGCTTATGGTCAATAGGTGGGATGAAAATCATAGGAGGTTAAAATTTCAGCAAGACGAAAAGGTTAGTAAGTCCAATATGGCTGATATGTTTGTTATACTATTGTCAAAGAACCAAATATTTTTATGTTGGAGGGCAAATAGAAGCGTACGCTGTCTTGATTAAACTCACGTGGGGTGAACCGAGAGATCACTGCTAGACTTCAGAAAGACTTTATCATTTTATCTTCTTTTTTTTTTTGTTTTGGCTTAATACATATCGAAACCTCTTTGACAGTCTCTTTTCACGAGATATTTTTACACCAAATCTTTTCCCAAGCATGTCCAATACACATCACTTTGGTTACGGAAGCTCAAACGGCTATTTATCGCCATTACTTAATTGCTGACAAAATAAAGAAGAATATCTTGTCTACCTAGCCTAGCTATTTCAATGAAAAGATGTAACAATTAATACATTTGAAGATCATTACCATGAGAACTTTTGGAGCATGAGGGTAAAGAGTATATCTATCAATCAATTTTAAACTAGTCGGGATACCATCTAGGGAGAATCACACTTCAAAGGCTAGCTATTGAAGTGGGAGAGCTCAAGGCTATATAAGCCTCATATCAGTTCCCTTAAATTGATGTGGGATTCAAGTCTCATACCTTGTAATAGGATCATAGCACACTCCGCATATGTCATCCTTGACGGCTGTGCGCTTGACCATTTTTATCCTCCAAGGCACGAAGGGCGTTGAGTAACTGTGATACCATGGAAATTGCAAAGAACACCAAGCACAAAACTAACTAAAGCAAATAGAAAGAAACTTAGCTAAAGGGTAAGTTTGATTGATAATCCACAAAATTGAACTGGCAACAAGATAAAAAGAGAGTGAGGCTGACTCTGCACAAAATATTGTTGTCAAACTGTAACCAATTCTAGACCCATCTGGCATAGGACAAAGGAAATTAGGGGTCCAATGTCTAAATAACAAAATTATAACTTCAAAGTATTTGGGGCTAGAGCGTAGTGACATGAAACTTATTCTAACAGCCTGTAGCAACTAACTTAACGGCTACGTACAACCAAATTAACATCCGGTACAACTCTCTCGATAAGCACCTTTTAAATTCGCATAATGGGATCGACTAAAACATGTGTATATCGATTTGCTCCATTCTATCCATTTCATTCCAATATCAATGAATTTATCTGTTAATATGTAGTTTTCTGGACTTACTTTTATGCGGGAAGTGACAAACTAAGGGAACATGTTCTTCAAGAACAGATCAAAGAGAAGAAGAAATTACACAAGGAAATCATTTTGTGGCTCAAGCTAATATACAAGCAAGAGGCCCTGATCAATTTTATCCAGCAATAGTATTCATGATTTCAGCAATTTTGTGAAAGGGAAAGGATCAAATGTTCCCTTGTATTACTCTGAAATTGCTCACTTTTGTTTTTCATTATAGTTTTTTAGTCTAATCTTACTCTCATCATTAAGAAAATGTTTCAATTTGAAGGTAATTTAAAACTATAATCAGAAGTTGAAGGGCAAATTAGATAAAAAAGAATTCTAGAAGAATTTGGACACATGAAATCCACACATTTTACAGTAGAGCTCAGTTAATAGAAATAACAAATATGAAACATTTTGTTAACGACAAATGTATACATAGACCAAAAGTTTAGCAGAATGCAAATTAGAGCAATTTCAAATACTACTACGCGAGCAAATTTTGATCTTTTTCCTTTGTACAAAACCATACTGTCTGGAAAACACTCGAAATGCACAAAGCTAATCACCTAACACATTTAAATGCATGTGCGTGCTAGTAGCACTTCACCTCTTTAACCACCCAACACATTTAAACACATGTTCATAGTATTTCACCTCTTTAATGTAACATCATTACTAGTGCTTCTTAGATACTCAATGGACCAAACAGATGAATTGCAATCCTGAATAATTTCTATAAAATCATATACTCACAGAAAAAAAAAAAAATACTTTCCACGTGATAAATGATAACTATTGACGCATTTTCAGTAGCACCCAGTCACCCACTACAAAATGTTCAGAATATGCGTACATTCATGATGTTCCTATGAGAAATTATCAGCCATTAGCTTTTAGAAATTAGGCAGCACAGTAAGTACGTGTGTGTGTATATATATATATATATATATATATATATATATGCCTCACAATTCAATTTTTCTCATTCTATCTCCGAGTATCCATTCACTCCTGCTCGGCTTCGGTTTCTACAAAGGACTAATTGGTGCAAATTTAGAAATAGATTTTTTTATTTAAAAAAAATGTGGTTTAGTTTACTTGGAGTAGCATTAATTGTTGTAGGATTCAGTAATTGGGTGTATAGATGGAGGAATCCTAAATGTAAAGGGATTTTGCCTCCTGGCTCTATGGGCCTGCCCATTATTGGAGAGTCCTTGGAATTCTTCTCCACACAACCTTTGGAAGGAATCCCACCCTTCATTCAAAAAAGAACTGCAAGGTTTGTCAACTTTAAAATTTGTCAAAAGTATTTTACTTATATACACTGACACTGTATATAATGTTCATATTATCGGTTTGTCTTAATTAGCCGGTTTTAACATGTAATTTACTGGACTTTTAGGTTACCGTTTGGTATAGTTACCAATATATACCAGTCAGCCATTTAGTTTACCAAAAGAGTCCGAAATATACACTACATATACACTCGGTTGTATATGTTGTGTATACTATATGTATAGATATGCATATCATATGTATAGGTATGCATATTATATGTATAGTATATGTATATTAGTATAAAGTAAATATTACCTATACACTGTAAACTAGATGTCCCAAAGGTATTAGGCTGTAAATTTCTCTTAGAATTACTATATGGTGTATGTATAGTGTGGGTGCAAATAAGTTACACATTATGAAAATACAAACTGTATATATATTCACCAAAATTTTCTTAAAAGTTAATCATTGTTTAATTTCTTGAAATGAATTTAAATGGAAACTATGGTCAGTAAGGATTGATACATATAGTCGACCCGAACTTGTTTGGAATTGTGACATAATAATTTTGAGTGCATACTCTTGAACAATCTTTGTTGATATTGCAGATATGGGAAGCTATTCAAGACTAGTTTAGTTGGGCTTCCAGTGGTTGTATCTACTGATCCAGAAGTGAATTACTATGTGTTCCAACAAGAAGAAGTGTTGTTCCAGTGTTGGTACACGAAGAGTGCTAGTGATTTAACTGGAAAAGATGGCTTTCTTGACAATAAAGGAGCTGTTCATAAGTACCTTAGAAATTTAGTTCTAGGCCTCGTTGGCTCTGATAAGCTAAAAAACAACCTTATTTCTGAAATTGACCTTAACATTCGTAAACACTTGCATCGGTGGGCTGGTCAGGGCGTGGTTGACGTCAAACAAGCATCTGAAATTGTGATATTCTATCTCTTATTTGTTTAGAAAGAACACATTTTTATTTAATTATACTATGTCTCAACGCGTTATAAGCTACAAGTTGATTTTCATGATATGTATTAATAATGTTCCAGATGTTAATCACATTTATGGGGGAAAAGATGCTGGGATGTGATGAAGAAAAAGCATTGGAATTCAGAAAGCAGTACAAAGCTTTCATGGATGGCTTCCTGTGTTTTCCCATTAATCTCCCTGGTACAGCATATAATGCCTCTTTACAGGTAAAGTATTCAAATTAGTTTAGCAAGTAATTCTTGTATATTCTATATGTATAATCTCTCGTATAATCAATTAGCGTATGCACCCTTTTTTTTCAAGGGGCGTAAAAAAGCGATGAAGATGATTAAAGACATTGTTGAGGAGAGAAAATCATCAAAGGGAAAAGGAAAGAACGAAGATTTCTTGGATAACATCCTTGGTGAAGTTGCAGGGAAGGAAGAATCAATTCTAACAGAGGAAACAATCCTTAATACAATCTTCGTTGTCTTGTTTGCTGGTTTTGAAACAACATCTGCTGCCATTGCCTTAGGTTTTAAGTTTCTCAATGATCATCCTCGCGTGCTCACACAACTCCTTGTTCGTCCCTCAAAACTCACTTCCTCTCTTACTTGTCCCAATTAAGTTTCTCAATGATCATCTTCTCCTTGTTTCATCCAAATGTATTATAAAAGTTTGTTTTCTGATTATGGTTCTAGGAAGAACACGAGAACATTCTTCAAAACCGAGAGGACAAAGAGTCTGCGATTTCATGGGCAGAATACAAATCAATGACTTTCACGCATAAGGTGTGCAGTACTTCTTATACTATGTATAAACTTACCTTTTTCTTTCTTGTTGCTAATGATTTAGAACTGAACTGCAGGTTGTGAATGAAATAGTAAGGCTAGCCAATATCGTGCCAGGAATTTTCAGAAAAGTACTGAAAGATGTCAAAATAAAAGGTAAATTAATACCATCTCCTGTCTGTTTGCTTTAAAGTGTCATAATACTGAAGTCGTTAAATTATTGCGTGCAGGATTCACAATTCCAGCAGGTTGGATAGTGGTAGTATGTCCGCCATCAGTTCATCTTGATTCAAATAACTATGAGGACCCTCATGTCTTCAATCCATGGCGTTGGAAGGCAAGTGACAACATATTAATAACCTATTCATATTTCACACATCCCATTTTTTTCTTCATGTTATAACATTTTATAAATGGACTTGTGGGGATATATATAAAGGAGGAAGAACTACATAGTGCATCCAAAAAGTTCATGGCATTTGGTGGGGGTCTCAGACTATGTGCTGGAGCTGATCTCTCCAAGCTACAAATGTCAATTTTTCTCCATTACTTGGTCACTAAATACAGGTAAAATGCGCGCGCTATTTCAAGATAAAATGGTTCAATAACTGTAAGAAAGACAGTTAAACTGATCACGTTTATTTCGTTATCAATATTTTTTCAGGTGGAGAATGAAAAAAGAAGGGAACATTGTGCGGAGACCGGGTTTACACTTCCTGGATGGATTACACATCCACATCTCTGAAAGAAACAAACAAGAAGATGATCAAAACCAGTCCTGATGAGCAGTTGAGAGCATAATTTTATGTTATATGTGTGTGAGACAAGTTGTATGGGGACTCTAGTATTTGTGCTTGGCTATTTTTCTTTGGTTTTCGGACTCTAGTATCAAAATTTCCCAGTATTTTGTCACATTTTAATAAACTTATTCAATGAAAGAGTGAAACTTTCTTCATAAGAATGATTTTCCTTGCCAATGTGAATTGTTTTTCATTCTGTTTTTCTTCCAAATCTTTAAAGATCTCTCAGTTTCCAAAATGTCTTTATGTACTTGACACAATCTTACTTTATATCCTATCAGAAAACTGAGGTGGATGAACTGGAGATTTCCTCCAAGAAAAACCAAACAAAGAATATTAGGGCAGGACCGGTAATGTCCTTGTTCTGAAAGGTGAAATAGTGACCACCAAAGGTTGTGGTGGGATGGTAACTGGTAAGTACCCTTCCATCTTTAATCAAAGTTTTCGGGTGCGAGCCCGGGAAATAGAGTCGCCTTCGGCAGGGAGTACTTTGCTCCAATGTGAGACTTCTCAATGTAAATCATAAATACAAGATGGAAACCAAAAGAAAAAGAAGAGAAAGGTGAAACAGTGATGATGTCGTTTTCAAGCAACAGAAAATTTTGATGCTTCTAATTAACTGCTACTGAAATTAGGTGGGAGATATGTATAGAAGACTATTATCAATAACTATTCAAATAGTCCTGAAAGCCTTTTCGCATGTCTAAATATGAATATAAGTGTGACAGGTCAAGCAACCTTATCAATTCATATTTCTAAGTAACTTGGACAATTTTAGGATTCAAGAAATACATTTGACTGAATAATTAAGCCAAGAGTTGGAACTCAACAATTGCATGTCCTAAAATAATGGTTAGAAGTTGCAGTCTTTGTTGGTGCTACTCCTTTGTTGAAAACAAAAAATTCTAACCACCCTTCCAACCTACGCAAATTAACATAGCAACCACTATTTCCTTGACCTCTCTCCTATATACAATCAATCTCACTTATAAATCACACATCAAAATCTTTGCCCTCTCTTCTCCTAAATCCAAATGGCTTTCAAAAAGTTGTTGATCTCAATTTGTACATTCAAGGATGTGTTGATGTTAAAGGTGATTCAGACAAGTAATAATCAGAATAAATCAAGAGTTCATCATGAAGTGGCTGGTGAAAGATGTTGTGTGTGCTTATCAAGATTGAAAGATGGAGATGATAATAGAGTCTTGCCTTGTCTACATGAATTTCATCGTGAATGTGTCGATAGGTGGTTAAATGGTGCCCAGAGAACGTGTCCAGTTTGTCGATTTTCAATGGAAGATGGAAAGAAGTTGTCTCTCAAGACAGAGGATTTAACAGAGGAGATGGTCATTTGGTTTTCCTCTTTTCATGTTGCTGGCTTCTGATCAACTGTACATAGTGATAACATGTTGACAATGTAGACATGGCACTACATTTGGTTACAAAACATTGGAATCAGAAAAGAGAAGGCACAAAATGCTTCTGCAGTTCTCTATTTGTTTGGGGTGCATTGATATCTAATTTTCATTGTACACCATTGATACTTTAAATTGTCAATAGTCTTGTTAAAAGATTTCTATTAGTATCCTTCACTCCCTAACACTTGTCATTCAAGAACATATCGACTTATAGATTCAATCAAGTCTTTCGTTGGAGAGAAGTTCATTTTTTTTCCTCATAAAAAGAAAACAAAAAACGTTCCGTTACCGGGAATCGAACCCGGGTCTCCTGGGTGAAAGCCAGATATCCTAACCGCTGGACGATAACGGATTTTGTTGTCATATTTGCTCGAGAATTACTAATTTACAATGAGAATGTTATCTTTTTGTTTACACACTTCTTGGTAACCAATTAACACATAGGATAACATCAGTTAAAACTTATTTACGAAGGTATTTTACGATAAGAGTTGTAACCAAGCTGTATATTCATGTGAACGCTCTATTTAATTAGCTCTATAATGATTTTATACACCAATCGAGCTGAGCTTTGATTCTGATTTGTACATTAAAATAATTGAATTTGACTCTAAACTTGCTTAGGAGTAGATATGAACTCAAAAATATATCTTAAAATGTATTCTCTTGAATCAAACAAAAAGCACACTTGGTGGAGGAATAATTTGCCTATTGTTTATGTATAGATTATTTCTAAAAGAAGAGCTTCATAACGAGAAAAGGGAAAATATATGAGAGCATAAGACATCCACTACAATGCATTGATTTCCAACTTAAACATGGCACTACTAAGGCAATCCATTGGATAATGAATTCATTGAGTGGACCTATTCACTTTAATTGTTCCAATAAAAACTTTTTTGTCGTATCTAAGTGATTCAAACACGAGAAAAAAGGAAAGAGCAAGATCCACAATGAATGAAATTGGAACATAGTAAAAAAGACGTGGCCCACATTGACATCTGTTGACTACATGGGCTAAGGTTCCAATAGACATGGATGAGGATGTCTCTTCTCTCTGCTCCTTGAAAATGACTCCACTCCTGGATCCTTTACTTCAAAATAAGGTTATTTCAACGTTATACTCCCTTCGTTTTAGTTTATGTGATACAAATTTACACTTAAAATAAAATCAAGAGATAATTTAACACTTAGTTTCTAATTTACCCTTATCGTTAACTATAGTCATTTTTTCAATGTATTTTTCAAGACAATGTATTTATTATATTCAAAGGGTAATATGATAAAACTATCCTTCTATTTCTAGTTTCTTAAGAAATGTGACAAGTCAATAGTGGACAAGTAAAATTTGACGGAGGGAGTATAAAAGGCATAAAAAGATTTTAATCAAAGAAAAACTTGATTGACTCTCGAATGCCAACTATGACACTTAAATTTGGGTCGGGAGAAGTAATTAGAATACTTAATTTCACTTTTTATATGAAATGGATAATTAAATGATTTTAAAATAAATTGTATCCTGATTTTATTTACTATCTATAATCAAATATTAAACAAATGAAATGCCAAATTTTATATTGGAATTACTACACTTTATAGTACACGTAAACTGAGCTTTAAAAATCTAAACTACATTGTAAACGTCCCATTTCACGTTAAAAATTAGATGATGTTTTTACAACAAGAGCATCATTCTTTGTTGAAAGTAACACGTCAAAATGCAACAAAAAAGAGTATCAAGCATCATCATCAAGGAACAGCGCCAGTACTAATAATATGGACGAAGAAAGAAAATAATACTGCTAGCAATATGTTGGGCCCTAAATTAGTGACAGTGATAGCACAGCAGAACAAAAAGAAAATTAATAGAAATGATGTAGCCAAACAAAAGAAGCAATTTCTAATCCCCCCCACCCCCACCCCAACCCCCCCAATTCAACCCAACAAACAACATATGATTCCAAACTTTTGACTGTATGATGCTACTTTACATACTGCTTGTTCCAGCCCAGCCTATTAACACACTACAATAAAGAAAGTACGACATCGCACGAGGCCACACCTTCTCCCAACTACTCACTATACTTTTTTTCTCATGCATTCAATATTCAAAATTCACTTGTCTAATTTATTCCAAATACTGGAACTACCAAGGGAGAAAATGCAATTCTTGACCAAAAACAAAATTTACTGTTTGAACACAAACTTGAAATTTCTATTCAAGCACTACGAAATCATTCTTAGGTTCAATTGAATCTCCTTTCCTGGAAAATTATACTTTGTGAAAAGGGTAAAACCCAAAATATTTTCATATATCTATAAACTATTGGATAATCGTTTTGTTGTTGGTTAAAACTATACATAAATTGAATCATGACTTATTTTTTTGTTTATTTATGTGAGATTACAAAATGATAACAAAAACGTTGTATTAATTACTCCTATATGTTAGTTTAATACATAAACTAAAAATAACCATTCTTTTCGTTCACTTTTGCTTGTCCACTTTGAATTTTGCACACCCCTCAAAAAAAAATTGACATAAGTATTTTACCGTAATATTCATATGAACTATTGTTTAGTCTTAGGTCTTTGAAAAATAAATTGGGAAATAAGTAATTAATACTCATTTGAGGATAAAACATGAAAAAAATATTTTAATCTTACTATGCTAAAGGTGACAAATATTTTTTTTTTATTTAGTGATAAATAAAAATGAACACAGGGGTACCAAATATCATATCTTAGGTATGAAATTTTTTACATCTTTTTAGAAAAAATCTTACTCAATTTACTTTTAAAGAAATAGATAACCAGCCAATCCAATTCCAATTTTAGAAAGAAAGAAAGGAGTAGTTGTAACAAATGAAATAGAGAGAGACAGAAATAGTCCAAACAACAAAAGAGGGAAATACGAATTCCAGCTTGTTTGCTGGTGATTGTTTTCATTGCCATAAAAGACTAAACCATCTTCCTATTTGATAATGCTCTACACTTACCTTAAATCACAACCTACTCTTTTCCCTTCTTTCTTTGGGAGGAGACTAGCTAGTGAAAATATTACAAACAACAGTGAGTTAATATTACAAACAACAGAAATTGTTTTTGATAGTAGTAGTAGTAGGCTAGTAGCACTTGGACAAATCTTCTAAATTTTACTCCTAATAGACCTTTTATTTCTCAAAATGGGGCGGTTGACGTCCGATACAGAGAGTTCTTTTTGGGAACTTGATCATCTGCAGCTAAGCGTAACTGCCCAAATTAAGAAAACACCAAGAAATTACGAGTCTTTCATATCCTTTTTTTCTTCTTCTAATTATAAGAAATCATTAGTTATAAACAGAATAAATTTCCAAAACACAACCAAGAAAAATGCTACTTAATAAAAAATAAAAGACCTGTTGCTGCTGCTTCTTGAGTCTGGCATTCTCTTCAACTAAATGGGCTACTTCCATCTCCAACTCGTGCATATAAGCCTGCAACCAACAACGGATAAAAAAAAGGAAACAGAGTAAATCAGCAAATTGTCCAAATCAAGAACAGAAGCAGCAAAGAGTAACAATATATATCTAGCTAGATTTATTCACGTGTATTAAACTACCAAACATAGTTTATGTATTGTCCTTTTCAGTTTATTATTGTTATTTTGGTAAAAGGAGTGACCATAACAAACATAATTTATTGCTAAAAATCAACAGGACAGTAGAAAAAGTGAGTTGCCACTTTCCTGCTTTCTAGCTCTTGATCTAGCAGCAGACTCACGGTTCTTGATCATCCTCTGATTTCTCCTGTCCCCTGTAGAATTGTTCTCTGTTTCAGGGACAACCCTCTTTCTTCCACTACCATTCACAGAACCCAATGCCTCAAATGGTACTACTTGACAAATACTAGTTGGTGGATGCAAGATTGAGTTTTGCCTTAAAGGGTTATCAAAGAAACGAAGCTCTGGAAAAGAGTTCAAATTCAGCATAGTTGTAGCTGGATTTGCTGGAACAGGGGAGGCTACTACTGCTGCTGCTGGTGCTGCTACTGGTGAGTGTTCATTAGAAAAGGGTCTAGCCAAGAAATCTTGTAAAATCATGCCACCAAAATTAGCACCTTGATGATTATGATTATGATGATGATCATGATCTCTAGAGTAATTTGTAGTGTTGTCTTGAAGAGAAGAAAGATTAATATCTTTCCACACTTCTTCCATAGTTTTAAGTCTTGGAGAAAATGGGGAATGAGATGAAGAAGAAGAAGTCGATGATGATGTTGTTTTAGAAGAAGATGAAAGTCCCCTGTTGTCACTGCTTGATGACCACATTCTTGGAGAAAGAAAGGGGGAATTTAAGAGAAAAATGAAATAAGAATGTACTCTTTTTATCTTCTACTACTATTACTACTATTTCTTTCTAGTACTACCACTAACCTATCACCCTTTAGGCGCAATTTGAACAAAGAAAGTTGTCTGTGTTTTGTGTTGTCATGTCGGAGGGGTACGTACGATGAACCACGCGCCCAAATATGTGATGCTTTGGCGGTGAGTTTGTACCATATCTTCACAAGTCACCTTAAAAAGTATCCAAGTTGGGATAACAAGACATATATATGGACTTTGTTTATTCGGTTTGAACAGGATGAAGAGTGAACTATGAAGCAACTTCAGTATTAAAGGCAGTTCATTTGTACAGGTAAAACTGTTGCTCAAATATTAAACTATATAATTTATTAATGTAGTAGTAAACTTTATTTCCTTTTATGAAATGCAACTACCTAGTACTTTCGGACCCCCCAAATAAATAAAAGAACTCTAGGCCTTTTATGAAAGTTCCTCTTTAAAAAAAATAATGAGGAAATGAGTTAATCAGGAAGTTTTTTCAGATCTCTAATGAAGATCTCTTGTAAAAAGGTCATAAAACTAAAAAAATAAATGTAATGGGCTAGATTCTCATTTTCCCCAAAAAACATGACTAGGCGTTTTGACGATATGGAAAAAGGCTAAAATTGTTATTCGTCTATTGAATTTGGTACAAAAATATCCTCCGTCCATGTATTGAGTCAAAAAAAAGAAGGTAACTTTCATAAATTCCACAACTATAAAGAGTTAACTATACATTAATACAAGCATCCGCACCATTCAGATACATCGCTACAGGCATCCACACCACTAAAATACATCGCTACAGGCATCCAGATACATAATTTTATCTTGGATATATCGCATAAGGCATGTATCCGTTGTTCGGATACATGATTTAGTCTTAGATACATCGCATTGGGATGTATTTGAGGGATTACGAGCATGTATCGCATGTATCTGAGGGGTTACACATGTATCAGTATGTATTTGATACAAGCGATGTATCTGGACAGATTTTTTATAAGATATAATATATTAAGTAATTAAAATAAAATAGTGAAGAATTAGTAAATATGGTAAAATTGTTTGGCTCTTTATATAATTTTTCTAAAAAAAAAGGAGTTTCCTCTTTTTTTTGGCTCAAAAGTCCCTTAAGAACTTACTGATGATTTAAAATAAAACAATGAAGGGTCAAAACTACCCCTAATCTATTGAATTTGGTTTAAAATGCCTCCCCGTTGACCCATTTCAAATTAGTAATAGTTTGTTTGGCTAAATTTTTATAATCAACTTAGTTTGAAAAGTAGTTTATTTTTTTAAAATGTTTTTAAAAAAAAATACTTTTGATGAGAAGCAGTTTGTGTTTGACAAAAATATTTGATCAAACACTTTACTTTTTAAAATAAATATTTTTAACCTCCCAAAAACTTGGTAAAAAAAAATAGTTACCCTCGGGAAGTACTTTAGTATATAGAGAGAGAGATCAAAACTCATCTCATAAGAATGGTGGAGTGTGGAAATGAAGATTAATGAAAATGAAGAAGTAATTAATACAGGTCATTATTTTAAAGACAAGTTTATTAAAAAGACTGAATTATTTTCCTTTTTTACAATATGTAGCATCAATCATTTGGTACATGAATTCATCTGCTGCTAGGTACGTAAGGAATTACTAAAGTTGGATTCATCATAGTTCATAGATGTCCATGTGCTTTTGTTTCAGTGAATCTCCCAGAAGAGGCTATAATTTTCAGTTTTTTCCCCAACAGCGAAATATAGAAAAGATTTTACAATTGTAACTTAAGCTAAACAACTCAACACTATAAATGAATAAATAATCGCTTTTATTTCTGAAATAAAACAAACATAGAATAAAATGCAAAAATTGGATACCTCTAAATATTAGTTCATGCTTTAATTTTTTTTACATAGTTCCTGTCAAATTTGACAATTAGAGTTTGTTAAGTATTTAACAGAGACAAAAAATACACAATTTTACAAATTTAAAAAATTAGTAGTGCTTAAAAATTTATTTGAAATGATTATTGTAAATCGAATCCAATTTTCAGGCGGAGGAAGAATGAACGGATACAATAGTGAGACCACCAAAGGATGAGGTTGATTCTCCCTTAATCAGAGGTCTCAAGTTCAAGTCTTATAAATGAAAAAATCCTTGATACGGAACACTTTTTCTGAATGAACCCTATGTGGTGCAAATTTAAATTAATCGAACTTCAAGAAATGAATGGAAAAATTAAAAAGAAAAGGAATAGAGTAATAAGAGAAAGAAAAATGCTAAATGGCACAATCACTTTTGGCACAACTTGGCACAAATTCACCTTTTTGAAGGTATTAAAGTAATTTTACACGATTTTTAAGGGTAACCTAGTAACTTCCTAACTTTTGCCTACCCAAAATACCCTTCAAACTCCAAACCTCTCTTTGAATTTTAAAATTGAACTCTCTCTCCTCTCTCTAATACAACACTCTGCCCAAGAAAAAGTTAATTATCTTTCCAAAAAAAATCTTCTTCCCAAAACCTTTCTTGCACGCCTAAAAAAAAATCTTTCCAAGTTGCGCGCCTAAACTAATCTATACTCTACCCCTTCTTTATGTTCTTCATATACTCATCCTTCATATCATATTTTCTCTCTTTCTTTGTTGTTGTTGTTCTTCTTATCATGGGCAAGAATTTTTATGTTGTTTTTAAGGGCAAAAAATGAGGTATATACTCTACTTGGAAGGGCAAAAAACAAGGTATATACTCTACTTGGGAGGAATGTGCTAAGATGACTTTCGGATTCAGCGAATCTATGCACAGAAAGTTCAAAAGTTATGAAGAAGTTTTTGAAGCTTTAAAAGATTGGGAAGCTGGGGAATCATCTGAGAAATCCACTAGTAAATCATCCATGGATGAAACTTTAGTAGTTAATGATGAACATATAGCTAGGTTAGCATTCTTTATGACTGGAATTGTAGTTGGATTCAACTATTTGCAGCGTTCTTCATTTTGAATCATTTGTTAATATTCTGTTCTCTTTTTAAATTTGTTACTATGTGTATTTCAGTTGTAATTAACTTACTCTTGAACGAATAACTTTGGTTCAATGTTTTTACACTTTCATTCGACGATAAGAATTTGTTCATTCAATTAAATTTGTTTGTAACGTGAAGAAAAATTTGCACAAAATAAAAACAATGAAACTTAAAAAATTAATCCATTCATCCACCAAAGGTAACAAAATCTTATCACCACAAATCATAAAAAACTTACCAAAAACAACAACAACAAAAAAACTAAACATTCACTATAGCAGCGTAAACTTAAAGATTATCACCCACCCCGTTATTATCGTTAGCATCTTGTATGTAGGAATAGATATGCCTCAACTCCCATATGTCTTCCATAAGTTGTTGAATACATGCTTTAAGTTCATTCACTTCCTCTGTTAGTGCTACGATCTCTCATTCTATGCGAAATCGTCTTCTATTTCTTCCTGTAATTTGTTCATTGAACAACGTAAATAATAGGGTTCACTTGAAGAAGACATTTTGGTGGATTGTTTTTTATTCTTATGATTTCTTATTTAAAGGAGAGATTCGAACCATCACATTGATTGGTTGAAGTAAATTGTTTAGATGTGTCCTTTCGTTTTCTAAAGGTGAACAGTCACATTAAATTTTTAAAATTTGGAAGTAAATCATTATGAAAATATTTACAAAGATTTGAAAATTGAATTTGCCAAGTAGATTAAAATTGATAAAAAAGTCCTACCAAATAAATCAATCAAAATTTTCTTTCTTATTCTGTCAAACAAATAATTTGGAGAGATTTTTCTTCCTCCATGACTTATCTTGTCAAAAAATTTATTTTGATTTTATTAATTGATTTTTACTTTTTTTCTGTAAATAAATAATAAATAAATTAAGCATTGAAACACGATGAACAACACCAAAAGAGTTTTTTCATTCATTCATTAAAAAAGAAAAGAAAAAAAGTTACAAAAAAAACAAACAAGATCCAACACCTAAGGATCTTAACGAACAGAAAAAAGATCCAACAACCTAAGGATCACTACCCTCACCACACCAGCATTTTCATCATCATCGATGACTTCTTCTATGTAGGCATGGAATCTCTCCCTCAACTCCCACAATTCTGCAGTAAGCTTCTCCATCAACTCACGAAGTTCTCTCACTTCGCCCTTTAGTACTTCAATATCCCACACTGTATTCACAAGTCTTCCAACCATTTGAGGAACTGGTGGTCCGCCATTAGTAGAAGATATAGTAAAAGAGATGAGTGGAGTGATTTTCATAGGGTCTTGTTGTCATTTATAGAGGTGTTGGCTGGTAAACCAACTGTCACATTGGCTGAATTAAAATGAAAAAACGTTTTCCAAAGGTCACTTAGGTTCTTTCAAAAAATGCATCGTTTATGCTGAAAAATAGAACAATTACCAAAAAATACATCGTTTATGTTAAAAAAAAATACACCGTCACCTAGATTTTTTCAAACGTTGCACCATTACTGTCAATCAAGATTTCATTTCAAAGCAACAATCTAATCTACCACTGAGAGTTCGGATGGAAGAAAATTATCATAGAAAATCATCATATAAATAAACAAAGAAGAATCTAAATAAAGTTGATAACACTTCCAACCAAGATTTTATTTTATAGCAACAAAATTATACGAAACAAATTAAAATACTGACAGTTTATATGGAAGAAAATTACCATACTAGATAGAAAGTCAAAATAAAATCATCATGCCCGTTCCTTATTATTAATGATACGTATATGCGAATTTTCGTTGCACCATTTTCACTACTGCGAAAGATTAACAGGTCAAGAACATCTCCTTCCTGGTAATTTGAGTGCTCGATAAAAGCTCTCCAACCGTTGCATGTCCTCCTACGATTATGACTGCGGCTGAAAATTATTCGTGCTGGATATACAACATATGCATCATTATTAATCCTAGATGCCCGACGAATCCAAACGTCCCTTGGATGTGGTGGAATATATTCAGACAAACTCTTTGGCAACCACTGTAATAAAAAAAATTGAATTATTAAGATCTGAAATTAACAAATAAAATATTTTGATTAAAATTAAAAAAAAAAATGTACCGCATCATCATGCATCATGTACGATCTTGATAATTTCATAGTGAAACGTGGATGGGGTAAAGATTCAATGTATACGAGAGTGAATCCTGTCATTGTTTTGATCGGAAAAAAAAAGATGACTTAGTTTGAATAGAGAGGAAACCCTAGAGGTGATTTATAAGGACACTTTTTCACTTTCCCCCATAAAATTTCAAAAAATTCAATTGAATTGTAGATTTCCTCCCAAAAGATTTTTTTCTTAATTAACACTTCTACCTAGACTCGAACTCGTGACCTAAGTATTCTAAACATTAGTATTGACCATTTGGCTAGAATAGCCTCATCTTCACTTTGATCCAACTCTAATTGTTTTAACCTATTCTTTGTAGATCAATAAAGTAAACATTTATATTTCCTTAATAATTAATTTGAATTTTTTTATTTGGTCAACATAATTGTTGACTTATACTAGGTGAATCTTGATTGGATTCATGTTTTGATTCAATTGAGTCTCAATTTAGTAGTTCTTATGACTAGTCAACATAATTATTGACTTATACTAGGTGAATCTTGATTGGATCCATCTTTTGATTCAATTGAGTCTCAATTTAGTGGTTCTTATGACTAGTCAACATAATTATTGACTTATACTCGGTGAATCTTGATTGGATCCATGTTTTGATTCAATTGAGCTTCAATTTAGTGATTCTTATGACTAGCCAACATAATTGTTGACTTACACCAGGTGAATCTTGATTGAATCCATGTTTTGATTCAATTGAGTCTCAATTTAGTGGTTCTTATGACTAGTTAACATAATTGTTGACTTATACTAGGTGAATCTTGATTGAATTCATATTTTGATTCAATAGAGTCTCAATTTAGCGGTTCTTATGACTAGTCAACATAATTGTTGACTTATACTAGGTGAATCTTGATTGGATTCATGTTTTGGTTCAATTGAGTCTCAATTTAGTGGTTCTTATGACTAGTCAACATAATTATTGGCTTATACTAGGTGAATCTTGATTGGATCCATGTTTTGATTCAATTGAGTCTCAATTTAGTGGTTCTTATGACTAGTCAACATAATTGTTGACTTATACTAGGTGAATCTTGATTGGATTCATGTTTTGATTCAATTGAGTCTCAATTTAGTGGTTCTTATGACTAGTCAACATAATTATTGACTTATACTAGGTGAATCTTGATTGAATTCGTACTTTGATTCAATTGAGTCTCAATTTAGTGGTTCTTATGACTAGTCAACATAATTGTTGACTTATACTAGGTGAATCTTGATTGGATCCACGTTTTGATTCAATTGAGTCTCAATTTAGTGGTTCTTATGACTAGTCAACATAATTGTTGACTTATACTAGGTGAATCTTGATTGAATCCATGTTTTGATTCAATTGAGTCTTAATTTAGTGGTTCTTATGACTAATCAACATAATTGTTGACTTATACTTGGTGAATTTTGATTGAATTCATATTTTAATTCAATTGAGTCTCAATTTAGTGGTTCTTATGACTAGTCAACATAATTATTGACTTATACTAGGCGAATCTTGATTGAATTCATATTTTAATTCAATTGAGTCTCAACTTAGTGGTTCTTATGACTAGTCAACATAATTGTTGACTTATACTGAAAAATCTTGATCGATTTTGATTTATTATAATTTTAGTAAATCAAACTATGTTCCGTTTATGTTCTTCATTATCTTTTGAAGATGAATACTTTATTTATTCTGATTTATCTTTTTCTATATCGATACTTTATCTTCTCTTTTTATCAACTATTGAAACAAAAATTAAAAAGTAAAACAAATATTTTTTAGAAGATTTTATTCAACTAAAACAAAAATAGTTATTTAATTTAACACAAAAAAGCTTCTACCTAGAATCGAACTCGTGACTTTAAAATTCTAAACTTGACGCTTGACCATTTGGCTGGAATAACCTCATTCGATCAATTCATCAAATCAAATAAATATAAACGTTCCCCTTATCACCCCATACTCTTAGGCGATTTCTGTCTTTATTACATGTTAACCGCCCATAACTGGGGTATATATATTGAAACTCTCTCCTCTCCCACCACACTTTTCAATTCTCCAAATCTTTTCATTTTCTTTTACAAAGAAACAAAGGTAATGTTCATTTTTCATATTTATTTTCTTTAGCATTTTTTTTTATATTATCCTTACATTTTATTTTATTTCTTTGAACAAAAATGAAAGGAAAGTGGTCACTTAAGTATGAGAACGCGCTGCCAGAGAAATGTGTTAACGAACGCCTTGTAGACGTTCATTTTCTCCTCATTGATACGAAGGAGAAGATTGATCGAATTTTAGCGGAGTTGACCGAGATTAGAGATAAGCATGAGCGCCAAGATTTGATGAAGAAGCCCACTGTGCATGCGATTGGTCTTGATAAGAAAGACATTTTAACCCTCCCCCCACCCCTCCTCCACCACCAGAATTTTAGGGTTTGTACATGATCCTAACAATTTCACCTCCCACCCTGTATGTGTATGTTTTTGGCAGAGTTTGAGTTTTATTTAGTTTGAGGGGGGTCTTTTTTGTCTATGTATTTGGGGGTTCTTAAAAATTATGAATATGATATGAAATGGCTAGTATTTTTTCTTGTTTATTTATGTGTGTGTGAATTATTTCTAATTCTTATTCTTGAGTACGAAATAATTGAGCTTTTAGGAATAAAAAGTAAATTTTCAACTAATTAAGGAAGAATCAAAATGAATTAGTTGGAAAAAAATCTAGAGTATATAACATTCAAGAAAAAAATAGATCCATTTGAAATACTTCAGGATTTTGATAAAAAAATTAACAAACACATTAGTCATTTTCAAAAGTTTGATAAAAAAAATTAAAAAAAATATTAGCCATTTTCAGGATTTTGATAAAAAAATTAACAAAAAAATTAGTCATTTTTAAAATTTTGTATAGATTCATTTGAACAAATAGTTTGCTTAATAATGATCAGTACTTTGGTAAAGAAATAATGGTCAGTAATGAAGAAACTAGAAAGTCATCATGATAAGTTTGAACTTGAACTTAACGTAAAGGAATGGAGAAAGTTTTGATTGACGTTGTATGTAGGCGGACGGCGATAATGGTAATGTGTATTTCCAATGGAAGTCATCATTACCTCGAGTATAGAAAGATATTGGTGCAGAAAAAGAGATTATGAAGTGTTGTGCTTCCAAGGTAAGTAAGAGAATGATATTGGCTTAGTTATGCATGCTCTGTTTTTTTTTTAATTACTAAATAATTAATTTTCTGACTGATTTTTTTGAATAATTTGTTGCTATTTAAAGCCTCCCCCCCCCCCCCCCCCAAATCCAACATAGCGTATAACAAGCCATCTTGGATAATAATCCCCTCAAATCAAATCAAATCAAATCTAAAGGTAAGTATGATAACATTACTCTACTACATGTGCATTCGTTGAATATTTTCGTTTTTGTAATGTAATAAATATATGTATTATTTTTTTGTTTACAACTGAAAATGGCTAATCAAATCAATAGTGATGCTATGCCCCCCTCCTTCCCATCTCTAGTACCAAATTGTTCAGATGAACTCCAATTCAGTTCAGGCTCTAGTTTCTCAGGTTCAGGAACTACGATTTGAGGTTGTTGTTTTAACTCGCTGTGTGGAACACTTTAGCCACAAGCAGGAGATGATGATGTTGCGTATGGAAGGTGTTGCAAATAGGTTTGAAAGAATGATGATGCCCAGCCTGAAAATGTCAAACAAGGACCCCCAAACACAGCCCTCCCTCCCTGACCAGCTTATTTAGACATAGTTGATGTCTAAATATCATATCTTTATTTTATGTTGACTGTATTTGTTCCTTCCATTCAATGAAACAAGTCTTTTTTTATTGATGTTTTCCCTCATAATTTCTGCTCTTAACTACTGCACTAGAAAGAAATTTTAAGTGAGTATTGGACATGTCAATCAACTACTGTATTAGGAAAGAATTATTGATTTAGACAGTTTAAGACTAAATTTAATTTTAAGATTCAATTTAAGAGAATCTTCAAAATTTAAATGAATATCTAGTCAAACTTAACTCAACACAATTTCTAAATTTAAATTGAATTTCCTGACTCACTTAAAACTTTTTTTAGGGGATCTCCAAATTTTAAAATTCAATTTTAAGTCAGTCAAACTTAAATGAATCTCCAAATTTAAATTGAATTTATGTCACTTAAAATTTAGTTTTTTGAAGGAAAATTCTAAATTTAAATTGAAATTTAAGTCAAACTTTAAATATTTTTCTTGGAGAGAATTTTTCATTCAAATACTCATTTTTAATGTCTACATTGGTCTACTTCTATTCAAATGCTAATTTAAAGAGGGTTCTCATTTTGATTGTAAGCAAACTCAACCCAACTCAGATTTTTAATCTTCTCAAAGGTATCTCGAAAGGTATGAAACAAAAAAATTAGGAATGAATTATATTAGTTTTTTATAGTGTATGAGTCTAATCATGTTCATTTTTATGTTGTTAGATTAAAAATGAACAATAATGAAGAAATATGTATACGCCCTGACTGTCTTGAACTAAAAATTGATGAAAAATTGAGTTCAATAGCAGATATAGAAGAAAAATTGACTACGTTATCGGATCAAATTCATACACTGGACAACCATCTAAGGGATTTACTTACTCGCTTGGGCATTGATCCTGATCAATGTTTAACTCCTCCACTTTCACCACCTCCAGCTCAATAAACCTGTCCCTACCTTATGCCAACCAAGCAAGAACGAATCAGTAATTTTTTGTCTATCTAAGTTTACTTGATTTTTGACTGATTTGTCTATCTAAGTTACTTGATTAATGAAATAAAATTGGTGCTTGACATTTGTTGACATATCTATCTCATTTATAAGTTATGTATATTGAAATCTTTTACAGTTAAATTATTAACATTTCATCCAATTAAATTTTTTTTAATTAATTTAACTTAGAAATAATTTACGAGACAAGACTTAATTTACTGTTAAAGAAATTTTTTTGGTTAATGAAACACGTTAAATAAGGAGCACTCTTGTCCATTATCAATGTAACTTTTTAGCCACCAAATAAGATCACCAATTCTCATTGGTCAAGAGTTAGGCGTAATTTGATTGGATGCTAAATTCATTATTACACAGATAGGGAAGATCACCCGTTCCATGATCACCTATATATACATGGATGATTTTGCATGCATAAAATCATCCTTAAGTGACATATTATACAAAAAAATAAAAAGTGGAAAGAACCCCTAAGCGACGGATATTTCTGCCCTTATGCGCGTCTCCGAACGTTATCAAAAAATTCTACCAGGCCAAGAAAGAATCCTATGACACAGTGGAGGATGAATTAACCGAGCTGATCAAAGGCTGATTAAATTGAAAGGATGAGATTTTGTTGAAATGATATTACTGCTTAACCACCTCCTCTTATTCAAAATATTCGATCTATATGAAAAAATATTGAAGGAGATATCCCTATCTTCCATCTTGACACTTCTTCTGAGAGCCAGGGATCTAAGAACAGCATCAAGAAGAAAGTCACACGGATTATGAAGGAAGTCACTCAGAACCTTGAAGGAGGATTCTGAGAGACAATTTAGATGTGTGCATGTGGTGGTGCTGCTGGTGTGTGTGGGTGGAGGGTTGATTTGTTTAAGTTATTTTTGTTTTTGTTTCATTTTTGTGGTTGGTAGTGCACAGGGTGTATGTGCATGCATTGGATTGTTTATTATAACTCCTATTTTGTTATGTTCTTTTTTTTTTAGTCATGAATGAAAATGAATGGTTGTTTAGTTTTAAATTATTTTTTGAGCCAGATTTAATTTTAAATTTTTCAAACGAATTCATATAATAAATGCTTCATTCGACTACAAAGGCCTATTTAAGTTGCTCTTTATTTGTAAACAAAGTACACCTAACTCTGTATTTAGTAAAGTAATCTATCTAACTAAAGAGTAAGTCATCAGAAAATGACCAGAAAGTATACCATCTATTTTATTTTTTCTCCAATATTTACTCCCTTACAATAAAAAATACGACTAATCTTATTTTTTGTTTGATGTTATTATTAGAATGCCTAACATGGTCCAACGATTACAAGAAATCAAAGATGGGAGTCAAGAGAGTGTCGAAATAACAACCCTCCACCTTCAAGATGTTGAAGATAAAATTGAAAAACTTGAACAAAAACTAAATTATCTTGCAGACAGACAAGATTGCTTGTGGAACCAATTTTATGATACTCACGCTAGGTTGGAAAAAATGTTAAAGGGCCTATTTGCTCATTTTGAAATGAATCCTAATGATTACATTTTTTCTCCCTCTTCACCACCCCCGCTTCCATAAATTGCTAATTTTTGCGCAAGATTATTTGAATTCATATGATTTTGAATGAATGTAGGGTTACTTTGGATCATGGATAGATTAATTAATGATAATTTTTTGTTGTCATTTTTGGCGTCTTCTCTTCTATTATGTTGTGTGAAATTTCATTACTAAAATGAGCTTTGATATTTTAAGTAAGACCTAACATCACCGTTATTTCTGCATGTAATACTTACCATCTCCACCAAAATCTAATAACACGTTACACGAGCACAACGTGTTAATTTTTAATGTTACTTTTTATACATGACCAATGAGAATTTTACTCACCAACAGGTTCACCAAATCTGATTGGTGAAGATGTAGGCGTGGTTGAAGTTGGAGGCTCAATGCATCTTTGCAATTATTGTTATTTGAAAATTTTAAACTAGCACTCTAATTAAAACTGTGATCTTGTATACATTGAAAAAGTGTGATGGAGGTAAAGTAAGCTTTAGTTAGTATTTTAAGAATATTTTAATGTCAATTTAAATTTAATTTGTTTAGTAAGAAAAATTAAATGTCAATATAGCAAAGAAGGAATATGGAGTAAGCTTTAATATCTTAATTGTGTTACCTAATTTATCTTGCAAGAAGGAATAAATTAATGAATAAATTTGAGTTGGTGAAATCAGCAGATGAGGCTATTCCAGTCAATTGGTCATGCGTTTAGTTTAACAAAATGATAGTGATGGTAGATTTGGCACAACTCAAAGTGTAAGCTCATCGTTGTGGGATCAGCCATGAAGACTAGTTGCTCTGTTAAGCCAACAAAGATCACACAACACCTTATTTACACTTTGAAAACACCACAAATACCATCATTGCGATTCAAAGTTAATTTTGGTCATCATAAATAAAAAGAATGTTGCCTTTACAATCAGTGTGGGAGGATTAATTCTTAAAAAAAAAAAATATGCACAAACATTTATTTATATTTATTCGAGTTGATAGAAATATCAGATGAGGTTATTCTAGCCAAACGGTCAAACGTCAAGTTTAAAATTCTAAAGTCACGAGTTTGATTCTAGGTTTTCATCCTATTTTAAAAATATATTTTTATGAATGTTGCCTTTGACCTTACTTTGATCTATCTTTATTCAACTACTTGGCGTCTTGGCCAATGTTGTATGCATTACATTACAATCATATAAAAATTGTATCTTTTTAGTTAAAAAATAATCCATCTATTATAAACATGATTTACACCAACGATTTAAAAAAGTTTGTTCATTAA
Organism: Jaltomata sinuosa; assembly: GCA_003996215.1. Classification (NCBI taxonomy): domain Eukaryota; kingdom Viridiplantae; phylum Streptophyta; class Magnoliopsida; order Solanales; family Solanaceae; genus Jaltomata; species Jaltomata sinuosa. The sequence continues at coordinate 350,259 of QJPP01002071.1, read as the reverse complement.
AAAAATTGTTACAACTAAAAAGTGAATCAAAATACAACAAGTTCACTTACTCACCATCATTTGGGTCATCAGTTTCTAAAGTAACTCTTGTAGCACCAGTTCTACCTCCTCTATCACCAGAAGTACCACCGCCTCTACTGCATATACCACCCCTTCTACCACTCCTTCGACCACCCTCATTTCCTCCGTCATCATTATTTACATAATTATCGTCCCACCATTGTCTACCACCTTGTTTACGTGAATGAACTTCCCTAGAATTTCTTATGTATGTTGCATCATCCTCAGAGTCATCACGATTAATATTTGGGACAGCCATGTCATCTTTTCAATCTAAATATGCATTTAAACGAGCTTTCAAAATATTTTTGAAGTCCCGACTTTTTACCTCATTGTCCAATGCAACATCACAAATCCTATCAAATCATTTTTTCAGCCTATTGTATTTTTCGAACTCTTGTGTCATTGTTGGGTAACTTTTGGGAAAGAATTTTTTCAACTGTGGATGAATGACATCGCTTCTCCACCGCTTCATTAAATAAATGACGTGTAAGATTTGAATCCTTTTGTGTGTCATTACTTTTAGTGTGTGACATAACCTCAATATTTTGAATGTTTTTACAATTACATTCAAAATATTGACTGGTTAGTCTATATTCCACCGTGTACACAAATGAATCCCCATGAAAATCATTCCTTATTGAAAAATATGTGATGTTATATTTCTCAACTCCCTCCACTACTTCAACATCTTGAGGCTCGCTCAATTCTTGGTGTAACAACCTTTGTATTTAATTGCTGAACATATCATATAATGGGCGAGTGTAATGAGTTTGTATTTGCTTCTCCCAATCAAATTCAGAGAAAATTGTTGCTTGTTTTTCTCTAGATTTAGCCTCAACTTCTAATTCTTTGTCATATTTGGCTCTCATAGCTATCTTTTATTGCTCCACAAACTGCTTCAGGTTGCTTTGACCATTTATGTAGCCATCGAAAAAAGCATGCATTGACTCATACCTTTGTGTGGACATCATACCAGCCCAAAAATAGTGTTTGACAAATATAGGAACCCATTTCTCCCTTTCTAAAAACAGTTTAGAGTACCAAATTATGTCGCCTAAGCCATATAGTTCAATGAATGTAGCCCATTTTGCCTCAAATTCATCAATAGTAATGCTATCAAAGATAATGAATTTGAATTCCTTTTTGGCAATTTTATGATTATGAACACGCTTTAGTCTAACCGGTAACTTGGTGAAGATATGCCAAATGCAATACCTGTGAATTACATTTGGCATCACATGTCTAATGGCTGCCTTGATACTTTCACACTGGTCTGTGAGGATTGATGTTGGAGGCACATTGTCCATGGCACTAAGCCAAGTTCTGAAAATAAACTTGTATGTTTCAATGTTCTCACTAGTAATCAAAGCACATCCCAAAAGTATGGACTGATTATGATGATTCACACCAATAAAGGAAGCAAATGACATGCGCCATTGATTCACAAGGTAGGTGTATCAAAACATATAACGTCACCAAACTCACGATATGCATACTTACAATGTGTATGAACCCATACCACATTTCTAAGTCTGCCATTATTATTCGTGTCTACTAGATAAAAAAAACTCACTATCCTTCATCTGCATTTCACAAAAGAACCTGGTATTGCTTTGCCATCACTGGACAATGTTCTGAGCCTCCTCTGCGAAAGAATGTAATTTCTGCAGTCCTTTGGGGTACACCTCATTCTTTCCGGACCACCAGCTTGGACTTCCAAGAGTCTTATGCTCTTTGAAGGTTTTAATCTTGCTATGTCGTGAGCTACAAGATTTCTCTTCAAAGTCCTGCTTAAATGCCAGTGGCAGGGCAAAAAGCGTGATAATGAAGGATTCAACTCATGACAGTGCTTTTGATGGACTGTAGAAACACGCCAGGAACCATCATGCATCAAAATAGAGTTTATTTTAGCTTTACAGTCAACCCTTTTACTCTGCTTCCTAGCTATGAATTTTCTACCCTTATCACAATCAAATGTCACATACTTAACTGAATCATCACCCTTTTTGTTGGATTTTTTTTAACCACGCCAAAACCTTTCAATCGGCTGTGTTCTTTGTAGAATGCAAATGCAGAATTAAGACTTCTAAAAATCATACCTTCAATAGAACCATGCAAATATTGTTCATCAGTAAAGGTATCCTCATCCATGACATCTTCATCTTCTTTTACCCCTTGATCCTCATATTCATATTCTTCTGGATCAGGACTACTATGATTTTCGTCTTCCTCCACTTGATTAGGATCCAGCATATTTGGATTTGCTTGAGCCTGCAAATTTGTAAAACGTTCATCGTCGCTGTCCAAATAAGTGTTTGAATCATAATCATGACCACTAACAACTAAACTATCACTATCGTCGATTCCAAAAATGTCATTCAAGGTTTCCCTTATTTGGATATTAAGATTGTTTGGGTCCACTTTGTAAAGATTATAGGAGCAATAATTATGTAACTAAATGAGAGATATGGAGGACTTAAAATCTGAAAAGAAAAAAAAATGAATGACTTAAAATCTGTAAAGGAGAACAATTTAAAAAGTAGAGGTGTTGGAAGAATCAAAGATTCAGACATGCTCAATTGTAAAGGTGATTTTTTTTGGAGGGAAATTTTGGTGGGAAACAAGGCCGTTATTGGACTTTTCTACTAAAGGGCATTATGGACTTTTTGCCCCAGTTATGCCAAAGGTGGTTGTGCTATTTAGCACTATTCTAAGAGAAAAAGATACAAGTGGAGAGAGTAGAATCCATTTGTAAGAGTAGACGTTTACACTGCCAAATGGAGTAATTATAACCCTGGAGAATGCAGAGAAGCACCTGTCAACTCTATTTAGCCTATTCTTGCTATTCATCCCCCCCCCCCCCCCACACACACCAATACAGCAGAAAATCTGATTGGAGTTTTTCCAACTATCCAGTTTCCTTCTTGGGTTGCAAATTTAGTCAGCTACAGATCCTTGTCACCCCAACAAGACTAAACATAATGGGGAAAAAAAAACGTCTCAATTTTAAGTAAATTAAGAAAGTCCAATAGTATCTCAAACTAATGAGTGATAGTTTAGATATGAAACTCACACTTTCAATACTTTAGGTATGAAACTAAAACAAAGAATAATTTAAATGTGTTTTTGATACTTCACTCTCCATTTTATTGAGAAAGTTGGATTCCTTGTAAAAAATGAAAATGAATACATACAAATTCGGTTTGATGTATGAATATATTTATTGGGGGTGGGGGAGGGGGGCAGAGATATCAGTGTTAATTCCATTGGGTATTAAAGATGAGCTGAACCGGTTGTGACTCATTGGATTGTGGCCCCAACTCTTGAACATTGAAGCTAGGACCAAGGAAAAAATCTTTTGACAGAAATCTTTCAGATTCTAATGGGACAGAACTTAATTTACAGTCAATGAATTAAAAAAAAAAAAAAGAGAATCTTTTTGTTTTTTGTCTAACTTTTGTGGAGGAAACGTAATACTATACGTTTTTAGATATTGAATTATTAATTTGAGCAACTTTAATGCTCTTATACAGTATTTACTTTTTATGCAACCAGCTGTTACAATTGGAGAGTTTTCGTCTTCTTTTTCTAAATGGAATGCAGATAGAAAACTGATTTGGGGATTGCAATCTATTTTCTTCCAAATTTTAGTCGTAGTACTAGTTTATTCGTGTAGTCTTGGCTTTTAGTATCTGTTATTGTTTTGTTTTTATCAGTGTTTAGGTAATTACACCTTGTTATTGAAGATTCATGTAGTCTTGGCTTTTAGTATCTGTTATTATTTTGTTTTTATCAGTGTTTAGGTAATCACACCTGTTCCTTGCATATGTACTCCCACATTGCTTTCCTGATAGTTGTCATGTTTTTTTCTCCAATGCCATCTTTTCTCTCCATTGCTATTTTAATTTGCTTCACTTGAGCCGAACCGAGACTGTTTTGAAAACAGCCTCTTGATTTATGTACATTTCATCTTCTCCCATCGAGTATGTTGCTGTAAAGTATGTAGAAGATGGAGGAATAGCTTTTGGCCAGTAAAGTGAAAGAGGAGTTTCTATTTGACCCTCATTAGCTATGCTTCAACACTATACCATTAACAAACTTAAAAACAAAATTCTCAATTGGCTTTAAAAGTAAGAAAACATTAGAGACTAAGAATTGGAGGGCTTGACCCAGAAGGGAAGCCCTTTCAAAAATTCTCAATGGCCAAGGCAGAACCAAGGCCAAAGAGGGGGTTTGGAAATAGTTTTCAACCAGCAATAGACGCGCCTCGGTTAGAACCTCACTAGCTGCGTCATTGCCCCAAGCGCAAAGATAACTTTCCCATCTTTCTGCCGTCTCATTTTATATGCCTCTTTCCTGTAATGTTGTCTTCATGTGCCGATGTGGGACAAAAGTAATAACCGATTCAAGGAAAAGGCAAGAGTTCCCATGACTATTCTAGTAAAAGAAAATGCTCATCTTTTTAATGCAAACCCCAAACTAAACGTCAAAGGTATGTCTGAAAACTCATTCTGTAATTGAAATTAATGTAATTATTTGGGTAGTAATCACACAATCATGTAACTACACAGTGTAATAATTACGATAACTTGCTTGTTTATTATAATGTAATTGAAAAATGAGTGGTAATTAGATATAAAGTGGTAAATTATCTCTTAATTTTTCAAAACAGACAACTAAAAATGGATATTTATTTTTAGTATAGTACACAATTAAAAGTGGACAGAGAGTACTAATAAATATCAAGTCGAACTTACCTCAAGTCGTAGTTAAACAATTAACTGACTCTGGAAAAGTGTATCAAACTTAGTACAATACAACTGGACCACAAAGTGAATTATGTGGTGAATCAAGTTAAGAAGACTCATTTATTTTGCAACCTTATTTGAGAGAGACAAGCACATTCAAGATGAGTAAAAGGTAAAGTAGTTGTCATTTGCCAATGAAGCATGTGTATATATTAAGAGAAAATAGTCAAATGCCCCCCAATCTATACCCGGATTCGCAACTACACATTTATATTTCACGGGGTTCCTATAACCTCCCTGAAATATTTTAAACAGAAATAAATACCTTAAATGGTGATGTGGCATAGCAAGTGTGTTCACTTTCCTATAGGCAAGTGTGAGGCAAAAAAAGTAAGTCAACATTAATTAATTTGACAACTGTCCTATCTTGATTGGATATTATCTAATTAATTACATTTAATTAACTATAATCATTCTCTCTCTCTAACCTCTTCCCTTTTTTTTACAAATTACCCTCTGCAACTCAATTCCTCCATGGCAAGCATCTATACAATTGCTATCTTCTCCTTCTTTCATTTTTAATCCATAATATACTTTTTGATTACTAACAAATAACAACCAAAAGAAGTGAAAGTGAAAATCTCTTCGATTACAGTAGCGGCTAACAAAATTTTGACCTCGACGGAAAAAAATTCCGGCTCAGCATTGGAAGGCGAAACTGTAATTGCAACCGGAAAAACCTCATCGATTATGGTAGCAACCGAAGTTTCTTGACTGAAATTGAAAGTGAGTCTTAAAGTTAGAGATTTCGCAAGGAAAATTTCATCTTCAGATTCAGCAAGAAGGGAATTGGAGAACAAATAGGTGTAGAGCTACTTTCAGGAGACAATGATTGTAGCAAGATAACTATCATAGAAAGATTCAACATCCATCTTAGCTTTATTGGATTCAACAACGACAACTGAGTTTTACGCAAATGGTGATCGAAAAGACAAAAGAACGGCAGAGGGTGGTGGGTATGGTGAGGATGAAGGTGAATTGGAGGAGATGAAACATCTTGGTAACAATGGAGAAAAAATGGAATGATTTGGGAAAGGAAAAAGAATGGTGATGAAATTTGACGATGGTGATGAAGGGCAAGAACAATGGAAAAAAAAAGGAATGCATCTGAAAGAGGGGGCTGTATTTTGATGATGATTTTTTTTAATTTCTGGTTCTAAAAAATAGGCGCGTGTATTACACAATGCAACAAAGATTTGGGGGTGACGTTTTAAGGGTGTCAAAATCTCAGTTTGAAATATTTCAGGGGTTATAGGACCCCGTAAAGTATAAGTGTGTAGTTGAAAATCCAGATATAGGTTGGAGGGGCATTTGACTATTTTCTCAAAATGAATGAGTTTACAACTTTTATTGATATATTCATAGCTATGTGCCAATTCTTGTATAAAAAAACATGTTTATACAATCTTTGACAGAATAGGGGGAGAATTGGTCCAACATTGAGGTGTTATTATTCTTGTATGCCCATCTATTCCCTTTTATGATCACAAAGTTTTAAATAATAACCAGTTGGGGAAGAATGGGACCTTTTTATGTTGATTTTAATTTATAGGATGCTTAAGAAATCTTTATAACATGACAAATTTTAAAGCATTTCCCTTAACAGTGTTTTAGTTAGTATATTGAATATAATGGGTGTCAATTTTGACCATAAAAAATAGTCCAATATTTGGTGATTTAATTAAGTTCTGGGACCGGAAGGGGAAAGATTGAATCTTGAAAGACTGAGCCCCCGGCTAGCAAGATCGGGAGGGTTACTTCATTTGCGACACACTATACACATACCAACATTATACAGTCCTGATTACTTAACTTCAAGTACCTTGATTTGAACTACCATAAGGTGGCCCAATTTGTTCAAGTGGACCCGCAATTTCGGTCCAACATTGAGGTGGCCCTTTGTTCGAATAAAGTTTGCAAATTTAGGGCCCGTTTAGACATGATTTTTTTTTTAATTAAAAAAAACAATTTTTTTTTCCAAACAATGTTTGGTTATGCATTAAAATGATTTTTTGGTTGATTTTTTAGAATAAGTTTTTCAACTTATTTTTCACTTATAAAAATTTAAAAATAAATTCAAGTGATATGCATGTTCAAACACAATTTTAACTTCAAATGCTACTTTTTCTTTAAAAAAAGTTCACTCAATTTATGTCCAAATGTCTACTTATCAAGTACTATTTCCCTCCCCCCTCCTCAAATATCACTCAATTCATATTCAAACGCCTACTTAATTTCATCTAAAACACTTATATTACTTCTATGCTATGTTATTGATAACGCTCAAACTACACCTCAATTTAAGAAGCGTAAGCGATCGTTGTCAAATATATAACCCAACAAGGTTGGGATCGAATCCCACAGAGAATATGGTGAAGATTAAGTCTTTGGTGATTTAAGTGACTAGTCGTCAACAGTTTCCGGTAAATAAAAGGGGGGTTTTGTAATCAAATTGTAAACAAAACAATAATAAACGTAGGAGTTTAAATCAGTATGAGAGGATGAACTAGGGATGTGTTCACCATGGCGTTGTAACAATGTCGATTCTAGGCTTAACCGGGTTCTTTCTATATGCTTGTCACGATGTGATTGCGTCAATTGTATCGTCTAAACGTCTCTCGACCGAATAAACAAATTTCCTTTTCTCTTCTCTCGATCTCAAAAAGATGTGCTGTTTAGCTTTCAATCCTAACATCAAGTAGACTAATTCAGTTACGGCATTAATCAATAAGACGAGAGTTGGTAATCTCGAATCCTTGTTGTTAATCAAGTTTTCCCGGTTTTAATCTCTTTACTCAAGCAAATTAAACCTAGGCATGTTCTAATGTTTACAACCACTAGAAAACGTGACATAAAGTATGATTAACAACGTGACAATACATATATCGAACCCAACGCTACCCGGAATCTATATTGCTACGTTTGCCATGGCTCCCACAACCCTAGTTGCGGGAGTTTTAGTTACTCATGCTCGAAGAAGAAAAGAAGTAATTCATTATAAAGGAACTAAGATTCTTACAATATGATGAAAATACTCTTCAATAATCCAAGAACAAGAACAACCAAGAACTCAAGAACACGAATTCAAGAATCCGAAAACGTGTTGTTGCTCTCAAAAAACGACTAAAAACTATTCTAAAACTATTGGGTGAATTCTAATTACATAAACCTATCATAGGGTATTTATAGGAGTCAAAGAAACCAAATCCAAAACGGGCTAGGAATCCCCAAAACGCGGGTCGCTGACTTAAGCTACTGCCTTAGCGTGACGGTCAGGCTGACGGACCGTCACTGCCTTGACGGACCGTCGCCTGGACCGTCAGCCTTAGGCAGTGGCACTGCCCCTTTGCTGCCTTGGTGTGACGGTCCCTTGTGACGGACCGTCACATGTGTGACGGGCCGTCACTCAGGCCGTCACACTTAGGCAGATTGCTCTTTTTCGCGTATTTCCGTCTGTTTCCGTGTTTGTTTCCATTTCCTACAAATACAACATAAAAACATCAAAAACAACAACGGTTGCTTGAAAACGTACGATTGTTCTTAGTAAAAAGGAGTCGAAAGTGACGTAAATTAGCGTCACATCAACACCCTCAACTTAAAACGTTCGCTTGTCCTCAAGCAACATAACATAAAACAATCAAACGACTCAACTAAGAACAAGAACTCATGTCTATAGCAACTCATGTTCATTCAAACTTATTCAATTAAATCATGCTCCCTTGTAACACACGAATGTATGAAACACTATCTTGCAAGGATCCAAACATGTCATTCCGATATGATAGAACATTATGCAATCAACACACGCGTAGCATCGCTAACAATCAATAGACAATATAGACATCTTGGTGCCCTCACCACAAAGAAATCCCACACACAAGATTTGGGACTAGGTAAGCGCTCACACTCACAAACGATTTCAAACAATGCACATGCGATACCATAGGCTTGCCCTTACTATTCTATTTCAGTTCTTCAGAAAGCCGCTCAGGATCACTACAGGACTTGTTTAGGCTTGTAATGAGGCTTCGGGTGCAGGTAGGATACATTTAGGGGTTAGTGACTAAGCCCTCCTTGGAACCATTTACATCTTATCACCACATAACTTCACTTTATCCATCCTTATTCACCTTTTTATTTCCTTGATTCTAGATACAGGTGCGGCCTCTTTATTGACAATTCTTTTTGTTTCTTTTTCGATCTTTTTCATCTTTCTTTATTTTTCTTTTCTTTTCTTAGGCGCACACCCGGATTTTCATTCTATTCAAAAACCAATCTTCTCCATCATCTTTTTCTTATCATTCACCTCCGTAGTAGCCACCCCCAACTTAGGCTGATTGCCTGCGTTAAGGTGCACAATGTCCAAGCAGGACCAGGGCCAAAATAGGGATTCAAAGTTAAACGGGAATGGTGACAGGTTATTGAAAGAATAAGGTCAATTGTGGCTCAAACAGGGATCAAGGGATTATTTATATTTGGACGGTCTTTTAGGTTAAGTGGACTGCACACAAAAAGGGCCTGTGATCCTTTCCTAAGCAACCAAACTTCGAACTTAACAAAATAGACCGGGCAAGTTCTAGATGCATGCACAGAGTAAGAATTTATGACAATAATCTCACACGCTCTTGGCACCAAGAAACTATATCGCTATCAACTATCAACAACCGCTTGGCTTAAGCATACTCGTTCTAATCATAATCACACAATGACATCCAAGGATCCAGACAGTCAATCGTTTCAACATAAGTGCAAAACCAGAAAATTTTTAAAGGGGCGCTACTTTGATAAGAAATCGCATGCTTTGCTATAGACACTAAAAAAATTTAAAATAAACAACCTAAACATGCCGGTTCTACTAGATAGCACACCGGAGGGAAAAGAAACACGGCAACAAAACCCTCGGTGGTGACTCACAGGTTTCCCAACACCCTCAACTTAGACTCATGCATTGTCCCCAATGCATATATGCGAAAGCTAAAAACTGTGAGAATAAAGGAATACTTGTGAAGTCGATATGACTCAAATTTTGGAATGATGTTGGAGACCGCCAGGGTCTCCAAAACAAGAGAACTCGATGGAGTACGTGTGTGCGCCAACCTCATGTTGCGCTCCAACTTCCTCTTTTATTTGCTCCGCCGCTAGTCGTAACCGCTTCTTCGCTCTTTCCTTGTAGATTCTTTTGCGGTGTTTTCGTTTTCTTGAGCTATTTACACCGCTTTCCGCAACATGCTTCTCTTTTCGCGGCATCCTTCTCACAACAGCTAGCGTCTCGACCAAACACTTCTCCTCAATGTGCACATCCGCAGGAGCTTCCTCAATAGCATTGATGACCCCGACCACCCTCAAATCACTTGGTTGCTTCGTTACTCTGGACACATCGAACTTGACCATTTCATTGTTCAGCCTGAATGTCAGTTCGTTCTTCTCCATGTCAACCAAGGCTCTTGCTGTGGCTAGCAATGGTCGTCCCAAGATTATGGGAACTTCGAAATCCACTTCGCAATCCAAGATCACAAAGTCAGCCGGGAATATAAGCTTACCAATCTTGACCAGCACATCAGACAGTATTCCCACAGGTCTCTTAACTGAGCGGTCAGCCATCATTACTCTTATGGACGTTGGTTTAGGAGCTCCCAAACCCAGTTGTTTGTAGACGGCGAGCGGCATCAAGTTGATGCTAACACCTAGATCACACAAGGCTTTCCCGAAATTGAGCTTCCCAACAGTGCAGGGAACAGTAAACGCACCTGGATCATCCTTCTTTTCAACTAACGACCTTGAAGAGATAGCGCTGCAGTGATGGAGGTTGTCTTCCGGTTCAAAACTCATCGTCCTCTTCTTTGTGATCAAGTCCTTCATGAACTTGGCATAACCGGGCATTTGTTCCAGCGCTTCCACCAATGGTATGTTTATTGAAATCTCTTTCAACATGTTCATGAAGTTCAGGAACTTACCATCGTCAACTTTCTTTTTCAAACGCTGTGGGAACGGAGGTGGTGGTCGAGGCATCATAGTTGGACGCTTTTCAGCTTCCTTTCGTTTCTCCGCGGGCCTTGGAGTTTCCTCCTCTTCTACCACCTCATCATCTTTCGCAGCCTCACCTTGCACATGAATTACCGGATGTGATTCCGGTAATATTTTTTCACTTCTTGTGGTGATCGCCATACAGCTTGCGTCATTTTTCGGATGAGTGGTGTCGCTCGGCAAAGTACCCGGTTTCCTTGGGTTTAGAGATGCCGAGATGTGACCCACTTGCTGCTCTAGTTGCTTGATAGCGGTTGAGTGTGACTCCACTACCAGACTCAATGTTGATAACTCATTCCGCATTGCCTTTACCCCAGAGTCAGTCGATTCCACTTTAAGCAGCATCTTCGCTATCATATTCTCAAGTTTGGACGTCTCAGCCTCGCTGCCCGTTTTGTCCCGATTGCTAGGTGGTACATACAACCCACCTCTATCGGTGTTGTTCCTCCAGCTTCCTTGGTCGCGATTTTTGTAGCCACCATTCTCATAGTGGTTTGGATAGTTCCGACCTTGGTTTCCTTGGCCATTGGCCTGGAAACCCCCCACGTAATTCGCGTCCTCAGTCTCCATACCTTGGGAACCCACAACTTGTACCTTCTCTATATTCCCTGACGTCAAGTGCCTTGTCAGGAGATCCAACTGTGTTTTCAGGTGCGCCATGTCTTGGTCGCACTCCTCCTCTTTTCTACGCTGCTCTGCTGACATCCCAACGGTATAGGTGCTAGCTGCAACCTCTGAATCTCGTGTATGCCAAGCCCTGTTAGTTCTGGTGAGCCTGTCCAAAGTAGTTGTGGCCTCAACAAAGGTGAGACCCATGAATGCACCACCTGCTGCGTTGTCTAACGTCGGCTTGGTAGCCGAATTCAGTGCCCGGTAGAACGTTTGCATCAAGAAGTTGTCGATCAACTGATGGTTTGGGCATTGGGTTATCTTCTTTTTGAATCGCAACCAAGTCTTGTGCAGTGCTTCGTGCGGTTGCTGCCTGAAGTTGCTAATCTCGTCCCTCAACTGTATCATCCGAGAGGGAGGAAAGAACCTTTCTAGGAAAGCTCCTCTCAACTCTCCCCACGTTGCGATAGAGTCGGGGTCAGCTCAGTTAACCACAATGCTGCCTCATCAGACAGAGACAATGGAAACAACCTGAGCCTGATCGCTGTCTGACTCACGCCCGGCAGCTCAAACGATTTGCAGATCCCCACGAAATTCATTAAGTGCTGGTTTGGATCATCACCAGCGGCCCCACGGAATACACCTCTTAAATTCAGCAACTGTATCATCGTGCTAGTGATATTGAACTTTGCTCCGGGCGGTAGCGGTGGAACAACAATGGCGCCCGTAGCGCCAGCTCCATCTAAATCAAGATCCTCATCATTCCGTGCACCATCGTCCTGCAGACCACCAGCATTGAGATTTTGTTGGGCCTGCAGTTCTGCAGCGATCCTCGCTGCCTCTTGTTGTGCGGCCATATTCCGCCTCAAAGTTCTAGCAAGCTCGGGGTCGTAGGGTAAAATTTGTTCACCCGAGCTTCGGGTACTATGCATGCACAACTTTGTACCCTGTCAAAACAAAAAACAACAAACAAACGTAAAGCAGGAAATTATAACAAAAAGTCAAATAGACACACCAGACTTAATCAAAAACCGTATTCCCCGGCAACGGCGCCATTTTTGATAACGCTCAAACTACACCTCAATTTAAGAAGCGTAAGCGATCGTTGTCAAATATATAACCCAACAAGGTTGGGGTCGAATCCCACAGAGAATATGGTGAAGATTAAGTCTTTGGTGATTTAAGTGACTAGTCGTCAACAGTTTTCGGTAAATAAAAGGGGGGTTTTGTAATCAAATTGTAAACAAAACAATAATAAACGTAGGAGTTTAAATCAGTATGAGAGGATGAACTAGGGATGTGTTCACCATGGCGTTGTAACAATGGCGATTCTAGGCTTAACCGGGTTCTTTCTATATGCTTGTCACGATGTGATTGCGTCAATTGTATCGTCTAAACGTCTCTCGACCGAATAAACAAATTTCCTTTTATCTTCTCTCGATCTCAAAAAGATGTGCTTTTTAGCTTTCAATCCTAACATCAAGTAGATTAATTCAGTTACGACATTAATCAATAAGACGAGAGTTGGTAATCTCGAATCCTTGTTGTTAATCAAGTTTTCCCGGTTTTAATCTCTTTACTCAAGCAAATTAAACCTAGGCATGTTCTAATGTTTGCAACCACTAGAAAACGTGACATAAAGTATGATTAACAACGTGACAATACATATATCAAACCCAACGCTACCCGGAATCTATATTGCTACATTTGCCATGGCTCCCACAACCCTAGTTGCGGGAGTTTTAGTTAATCATGCTCGAAGAAGAAAAGAAGTAATTCATTATAAAGGAAAGAAGATTCTTACAATATGATGAAAATACTCTTCAATAATACAAGAACAAGAACAACCAAGAACTCAAGAACACGAATTCAAGAATCCGAAAACGTGTTGTTGCTCTCAAAAAACGACTAAAAACTATTCTAAAACTATTGGGTGAATTCTAATTACATAAACCTATCATAGGGTATTTATAGGAGTCAAAGAAACCAAATCCAAAACGGGCTAGGAATCCCCAAAACGCGGGTCGCTGACTTAAGCTACTGCCTTAGCGTGACGGTCAGGCTGACGGACCGTCACTGCCTTGACGGACCATCGCCTGGACCGTCAGCCTTAGGCAGTGGCACTGCCCCTTTGCTGCCTTGGTGTGACGGTCCCTTGTGACGGACCGTCACATGTGTGACGGGCCGTGACTCAGGCCGTCACACTTAGGCAGATTGCTCTTTTTCGCGTATTTCCGTCCGTTTCCGTGTTTGTTTCCATTTCCTACAAATACAACATAAAAACATCAAAAACAACAACGGTTGCTTGAAAACGTACGATTGTTCTTAGTAAAAAGGAGTCGAAAGTGACGTAAATTAGCATCACATCAGTTATATTAGGACATCTACGTGACAATCTCACGTGAATTGCCACATAGATACCACGTACAACGCACGTCTCTACTTGTTCAACTTTATACAAGATTAAATGTCTACTTGTGTACGCTCAAAATTGAAGAGCATAGATGCCAACTGAGGTCAAGTTAAAGGGCATACTTATGTGTTAAATAGTTTCAATCTTTTATAACGCAACAACGAAAGGATTGTATTACTTTTAGTTGTATGAGAACCTACCTTTGGTTGCTTTTGTTTTTCTGGTATAACATTTTGATTGATTTCGGAGAAAAAAACAATCGTTTCTTTAACCAACGGGATTATGAATAGGATAATTTGCATTCTCCTTTTTCTCTTTTCCGCCAGACTTGAGATTATATTTAGATTTAAGCAGGTATAAGAACACAAAGTATAATAAGACATTATTGAAACGCTTGTTTCTTCTATATTTTGCTATTAATAATTACATTATGTTCCTCACTCAATTGTTAAAAAATATGATTGATCGAGGGTCCATCAAATTAAAACAGGTAGGTAGCCACACAATTAGGTTTTTTGTTCATCCTCACATGTACGTAGCTAATTAATTATATTTATCCACACATGGGTTTTTTCTTCAAGCAACTTGAACGTAACAAATTCATTTATTGACGTGATTGCAATCGATCGATGCTGGATATATAAGTGATTCCAGCTTGAAAAGCCATTCATCGTAGTAACCAAAATAGAATATAATCTTGGAGTTGAGGAAAAGAATCAGTGGGTCCCCAAACATCTTTTTCAATGGAGTGTGACTATACTATTTTCCTTAAAAAGAATGTGGGAGAGGATGGTGAATAATTATATTAGGATCATGTGGAAAAGAAAGGTAATTAAATATATATGTGATATACAGAATATAGGTTCAACGATCAAATACTGAAATATATTTAGGGAGTACTACAATATAATAAAGCTAACGTGAGAGACGGTAGTATGACGTCGAATTCTAGATGCATAACGATTGGTAAGTATATATGAAATTATAATAATTGAACGTCGCCTAAAATTGTAAAGAATGACATCGTTTCTAAAGATCTAAAATGACTTTGGAATGTATGTATAACCTAACGAGAAAAAATCTAGCAGACCCAGGAATTGAAAGCATCAGAGGAATCATTTTATCTTTAATATCGACATGTTAATTATTACTTCTTTTTTTCAACTTAGATATATCAATCACTTATTTAATAATATAAAGTTTGGGGTGACACTCCCTCGAAACTAATGAAAAAAACAACTAAAAAAAATGGGTTGTAAAAATTTAAAATATGAGAAAAATGCTAAAGTGGAAATTGAACTAAGTGAGAGCTCATTATGTGTCCACCTATGCACCCCAAACCACCTATTGGAATTACTTTATATTTATTGTTAAGGGTATCAATACAAAAATATATACACTATTTAAAATATATACACATCTCCAACATATATATGTGACCTATATATGGCAGTTCAAAACTTTTTTTTATTGTAGTGGACAAAAATAGAATAATCTTAAAGTTGAGGAAAAGAATCATCGAGTCTGCAACATCTTTTTCAATGGAGTGTACACCTGTATTTTCCTTAAAAAGAATTTGGGAGGGGAAGGTCATGAGTACTCATATTTAAAAGAAATTTTGTAGTCACATGGAAAAGAAAGGGTAAACATGTGATATACACAATTTGTTCAACAAGCCAACACAGGATCGATCTGTAAGTGTGAAATTATAATAATTGAACGTCGTTTAATATCATAAGAAATAGAAAGCCATCTCTATGGATCTAAAATCTCTCGGAATATATATGTACATGCATACTAACAGCGGGAAAAAGATCTACTTATATAAGTAATATAAGTTGAGATTATGTTTTAATCGTTTTAGCAAGTTTGTATTAATTAGTTCCACATCTAACCAGACACATCTCCGCCCCCCATCCATTTCAATTCCCTCCCTTCCAACATGGGATTTGGAGCCGTATCATTCATGTGTTACTATTGTAGAGTCTCATTTTGGTAACAAATTAACGTCAGACTGAAACTTTGTATAGGTTACGTGAATGGTCATGTTTGGCATAGTGTCCAAATATGGATGCATGCGTTGTTGCCATTTTGTTGCATCAATTTATTCACACGTTTAACTTGTAAGTGGTAATAAGTTGTAACCAGTACACAACCTCTCTTGCATCTTTTATATTTATATAAATAGCCACCATCATTCTACTTCACCATGCAGAGAAGCGATAATTTATTAATAACTAGGTAGATATGGTGAAAGACTACGTGGATCCGCCTTCAGCTCTGCTGTTTGATACAACGGAGCTGAAAAAGTGGTCTTTTTACAGAGCATTGATTGCTGAATTTGTTGCGACGCTTCTGTTCCTCTACGTTGGCGTGGCGACTGTTATTGGCCACAAGAAGCAAGATGGTGCGTGCGACGGCGTTGGACTTCTTGGTATTGCATGGGCTTTTGGTGGCATGACTTTCATTCTTGTCTCTTGTCACAAATCAGAGTGGAAGAGCCAGGATTTGAACTTTTAAGTTACTAGTCCTACGAATCCGTAGATAAACTTCTAAGCCCGCCCCTGCCACGGAATCATAATTTTTGAGGTTTAAGGTTTAATTAGTTCAAGTTCATTATTTTCTCTCAAATCTCCATCGCATGCTTTGCATGTTGCAGAATAATAGAGATACGAATGAGAAGCTTCTTCTCTTTTTCGATCGGGCATATAGTTAATTATAGTTAACAAGCTGCAGTTGGAATATTCCGTCAGAAGGAAAAGAAAAGACAATTAATCTTAATTGTTTGTATTAATTCTCCCTCCTCCCAACTCTCTCAGTCCAGCTCCAGCTATTATGATTTAATTTATGAGACATGCACTACCCAATCAGATAATTTCAAAATACTCGAGGCATGCACCTAATATTATTGTATATCAACTTAAGATGGTTCTAGAAATCCATCCTCTGAAATTAACCATAGAGTAAACATGACAAACACTTGTAAACAAACATTGACAGCAATCTTTTAAAATCATATATAAGGTACGAATGTGTACGTATAGGTGGGCATATAAACCCAGCAGTGACTTTTGGGCTATTACTTGCTAGGAAGGTGTCATTACTGAGAGCGGTGCAGTGCTTAGGAGCCATTTGCGGCGTCGGTTTAGTGGAAGGTGTGATGAAGAATGACTATAACACGCATGGTGGTGGTGCTAATGGCTACTCAAAGGGCGCAGCATTGGGTGCTGAGATCATTGGCACTTTTCTACTCATGTATACCCTCTTCTCCGCCACCAAAACCAAAAGGAAACCACGTGATTCCCACGTCCCTGTAAGTCTCATCCCTAATTCTACACGAATACTCTCTCCGGTTCATATTACTTTGACCTATGTTGACTTGTCATATCTCTTCAGAAAACTTTAAGTAGAGATGTGTTAAACTAATCTTATTAAGGATGTTTTGTAACTCTAGTATTACTACTTTATGTAGTTATTTTAATATAAGGGACGTAGTATGAAAAAAAAATTAATAACACTCTCTTGATTTGCTAAATGGACAAGTAAAATAAAACATTTATTTTTAATATTAAAGATCAAGTAAAGTGAAAAGGAGGGTGTATTTTATGACACACTTCCTTTTTACTTCTTTCCAAAATAAATTACTTACTAAATTTGGAAACATACACTTTCAACATGTTTCAAACATTTTATAGCCATAGAAATATTGCAACTTATTTAGAATACAAATTTCAAAAATCTTCATTTCTTTCTTTAATTCTATGACATTCAAATTATATTAACTTTATTGGGAACAGAGTGGGTAAGACCTACCATAGTTGATTAAATTACATTGATTTTGTAAAATTTATTTATACCTATATATCTTAAATCTATTTTTATATGTTTACCAACTTTATTTGAGAAAGTTGTTTTATTCTCTTGCGCAGTTTATAAAATGTTTAAGTTGTATAAACAACAATAAAAATATCAAGTGTGCGCAAATTTTGTCCTGAACACCAGTTTTAAAAAAAACATTGACGATGTACGAATTCTTTATGGTATCGTGAGTGCAGCTTGAACCTATTTTAAAAACTCTGTATGTAATACTAACAAGACATAGTTGAAAAAAAGAAACATAACGTTAAGAGATTCATCTCGATCGGGAATTGAATCGAAAAGTTTATGAAGTCCCAGTAAAAAAAATATACTTATCCACCTCTGTAGCGCTGAATTAAGTAAAAAGATTCATTGTTTGTTTGTCCACTCACAGGTGCTAGCACCATTGCCAATTGGATTCTCAGTATTTATGGTTCACTTGGGCACCATTCCCATCACTGGCACTGGCATCAATCCTGCTAGGAGTTTTGGAGCTGCCGTCATTTACAACGACACCACAGCTTGGAATGACCATGTAAGTACGATGATTCTAAATCAAGCTGCCTATAACTAGTATTTTAAAGTTCATTAGAGCTAATCAATCTCGTACATTTCCTAATCTGTTTTCGTATAGTGGATCTTCTGGGTTGGGCCCTTTCTGGGAGCATTGGCTGCTGCTATCTATCACCAGCAAGTTCTGCGAGGTCACGCTGCCAAAGCTTTGAACTCCTACAGCAGCGATCCCAACAACTGAACTAGTTTCATTACTAATAATAATGCCATCTCCCCAGCATAACGGTAGCACTATTAATCATTTTGCTGGGCCTTCAATTCCTTTTGTTTTCACTTACTTTATGTGGCTTGTAAAATATCCAGCACAATTTGGATATATAAGATGTTTGTTTACATTCTAACTACTTTGCTACTTCCTAATTCATAGAAATGATGAGAATCGAACAAAGTTCTTGTTGTGATTAGCTATATTGGTCATTCACAAAATATCAGCATCAAGAAATAGGCCAAGATGTAAAGTCGAACATTACGCATCAGCAATCAAGCACCAACACTAGAAATCCAATTCTATCTCTTTAGAAAGCAAATCCTTATATTCAGAAATAACAGAGCATGAAATTCATCATTTAGATGTAGAGCTGATCAATTAATTGACAGTCGATCATTGACAATCATGCCATTATTATAGAAACCATTTTTTCGTTGATTAACTAATTCTTCACTAATATGAGTCATGAGATCAGTATTAAGATATAAGTCGAGATACCAATTCCAAGAAAATATCAGTCAATAATTCAACATCAAGGTAACAAATCTATTCTACTTTCAAGCTGAGCAAGAGTTTTACACTTAAAGAGTAGACAACATCCATATCTCCTCACCATTAAGATGCAATGAACCAGCTTCCTTTTTCTGCTCTATTACCACTTACCGCAAAGGTAAAACTTGTGTTTATGGTCAAAGAAGCAGAGAACGAAATCAAAAGGTCAAAAGGTCGGAGACCTGATCGATGAAGATAGTAATAAACTTCAAGTGAGGTAATGCTAATATCTCTGATCCTAAAATCGAGCACCACTGGCTTTTCAGATACATTTCTTCTTCATAGGGGCAAAAGCAAGACAGGGCAAGGGATGAACTCAGCGAGAAGGTTTGCATCTACATGCTTGGAATGGATAGCTTCCATGCTCATAATTACCATATCCAAGTTCATATCATCAGCAATTTCACCGATAATGGCTGTTGGCTTGCTTCCTTCACCTAGCCGCTCTAACAGCTTGAATTCCTGATATCCACCTGTACAAAGGTTTGCATATACCAATCAGCAAATACACCAGACGCATGTAAAATTAAGAATGAGAAACAACTTCACAGTAGTTAGTATTATGAGAAGTAGACCAAAACAGTTTTGCAGCTTATACAGCATATAAGCAAACAGAACATGTTTCAACTTTCCTATCTCAACGTACCAGGATGCTGCATGATCAAATAATTGCAGACTTACATAACAGGATCTCCATAGCAGAATAATGAGATAACCATCTCATAATAAGATTGTAAAATCTTTCTCATAATACAAGCCAAATACTGAAAGTTCCCCAAAATTACTCTCTGCTACAGGCTTGCATGCAAAATGCCAGTTGCTTTGCAAGTCTAGAGCAGCCATCCACGTTGCACTTTTAAATCACAATCAATCAACTGGTTCAAGCTTTTTTAAATACAGGGAAAAAAAAATACACACCTTCAGATAAATGCCACCGGATGCTCGCTAGTTGGGTCTCATGCTCTGGGTATGCTTCTTTCTCCTTCTCATCAATAACTGCAAAGACCATAAAGACCTAGATTCCTTGAAATCTACCACTAAAAGTTTCAGTACCAAGAAAGTCATCTCTGTAGTTTAGCTTTGGAAAGAACCAATAGTACACAACATCGGTGACATCAAGAGACATACCAACAACTGTTATATCAGCTCCATACTTTTTTGCCATAGCAGCGGCAGTTGCTGCAGCCTGATAAATTACCAAGAATAAGTTACTTTTATAACAATTTTTAAAAGTATACATGCCACTTAGAAATCAACTGAGCTAGGTGAACATGTTCAAATAAAGGAATGGGCAGAAAGACGGCAAAAAAATATAATGCAGTCTGACAAAAGAAACTGATACAGTCTGCTAATTTTGTTCCATGATTAGCCAATACATGGCTTTTCTCAGAACCACAATGTTGAGGAACAAAAGGGCCCAGCATTTTATTGAAACCTTTAGAGTTTAGACCTATTTAGGTTTAGTGGTTATACCATGCAAATAGTTCAAACTGCTGAATTGGAGGTTAACTCCATATAAGGATGCAATGGAGGCAGTGGTTTTGCCGCTGGGAGCTATCTCCGTCACAGTCTAACGCCACCAGCACGGCCCATTTAATTTTCTTCTGCCCTTACAACCCACTACACCTTGCCCTTTCTACAGCTTTTTGTCCCGTTATGTTAACATGCCTTCTAATTTTCTAACATTAGTTTTTCGTCAATAGCTTTTCCCTTTGTCCACTTAACCCAGCATGAGTCCATGACCATTATAAAGTTTCAAGAGAACTGTAGATCTCCCCCCTCCCCTGCTGCTTTCTCACTAAGATCACTTGAACCCTCACCTCTAAAGCTTCCCCCACTCCATTGTCCTCCAGAGGTGAAATGTACTTCTGTCTTCAGCTACAGCTAACAACAGCTGTCAGCTAATATGGAATCAAAACCTGTCACATAAATGCTACGGTGAAAGAAGTTCACCAAATAAAAGAATTATAGAGGATCTCGCAATCTTTCAGCAAAGGTGAAAGATACCATCTACTTCAAATATGATACTTGGAAAATGAAACTAATTCTTTTTTTAAAAAAAGAAGAAGATATGCACACTAAGAGGCTCAAGTAGTTGGAAATCCATAATTCCCACAGAATTAAGAGAAAGGAAGCAATGATTTGTTTAAGCACCGACGCTAAGAAGGAAAATGTAGAAAAGGAGTAGACCTGTCTTGAACCCTCAGAGAGATAAGGATTCCGGTCTGTAATTGGTAGCAGTACATGCTTGAAGTTGGTGAAAGCATCTGCAGCTGCGCTGGCTTCAGATGCTTGAGTCTTAACAGATGCTGGAGAAATGAGCAACAATAAGTTCAATCCTCAGAAAAAATAGACATCAGGTGACAAATGAAGTATTATTGTTCTCTATATAGCTAATATGTTCAATCAAACACTTCTGATAGGACGCATTCTCCCAAGAAATTTCACAAAGCAACAGAAAATCTTTACAAACGTAAAAAGTTCCATATAACTCTATAGGTTACACTTTCTGAAAAGAGTCCTTTGGTTCATTGAGTAGTATTTACTTTTGTTTTGGTTAGGAGGACAGAGAAGTAGGGAAGATACATTGTTTAAAACTAAAAAAGCAGATAAATGATCAAAAGAGCTACGGGGAATCTTAGTAACTCGGTTGATTGGCTACTTGAACTTTCACCTTGTTCGTGAGGGTTCGATTCCCCACCAGGCCACCACCTTGCAATCCCCTCCCCATTTCCCCTACCCCCATTTTTAAAAAAATAAATCAAAAAAGCTACTGTGTATTAGGGACCTTTTATACCAAATGGCCAAGAAAACTATAGTAAGATGGTGACTTTACACTGACGTTAACTGGTCATAGCATAATAAAATTCATCTTCAGTAGAAGCACAACGAAGTTGAGTGAACAGTGAATTGCAAGGTTTTGCAAATTAACAACCACCAGATTTTAATTCTTTCTACTCAATAACTACCATCACTAAATTGAACATTTCCACATTAGTAAACGTTATCCACGAAAACATAGGGAAAAAAACAAATTAGCAATCTACTGAAAAATACCCAATTTCTTCAGCCATAAGTATATGGAGAACAGAGTAAAAAAAAGGCATTACCTTTGTGGCCGATTCTCAAATTCTTGGGGAAATTAGAGACCCTGCGAGTGTTAAGATTTGGCGTAGAAAAAGAAAAACTCAGGGAAGATAGAGAATTAGTATAAGAAGATGAAAAGGGTCGGGTAAAAATCGAAGTAGCGGCGTGGAAGTTAGAAGTATCAGCAAGGAAACAGTGAGTAAATGCCATTGATGAGTAAGATTTCTTGGTATTGGAATGCACTAATGGAGATTTTATGAAGGTGACTTCCAGAATATACAGGATGATAAGGATTATATAATATAGGATGATTTTGAGTCGGACCCTTTTCCACAAATAATTGGAAAATAAATTCAAGAAAAACAGTTTAAAAACAAAATTCTAGATAAGAAACTTTTTTTTGTGGGGGGGGGGGGGGGGGGGTTTCGGGAATTCGGGCCCAGTTGATTCGAAGGTAACGCTTTCTATCAAAAGATATTTTTTTATAATCAATACTCAAAAATCAAGATCTAGTTAAGCGATGCAGCATATTCATGCACCATATTTGTTGGATGGGCCACCTCTTTATTTCTCTTCTCTATATTTTTTTCAAATTCTTACTCGGATGAAAGACATGTGTCATAATTAAAAATAAATAATTAAAACTTAATTAATTAAAATAAGGTCTTAATCATTATTAGAATAGTAGATTTTTCATATATTTGCTTCCAATTATCATGATTAAGAATAAATAATTAAAATTTAATTAATTAAAGCAAAATTCTAATCATAGTTAAAATAAATATTTCCTCATCAAATTTTGAACTTTCAGATAATTCCTTTTTTTTTAGATAAATTTGTGAATTTTCGATTATTAGTTTTTGTATTTAAGTTAATTTTTACTTGATTATTGTTGGGTTTTTATTTTCTTTATTTTGATTTTTTTTTGTCTTTAACAATTGGCAAATCAATATCTCAATCAATGACCACTGAAGTTTTAACATTAGACAATTTTCTTATTTTACAATTTATTTTATATTTTACAAATATCAAAAATTAATTTAATTAATTTTTTCTGAATTTACTCCTACTAAACATTAGATATTTCTTATTTCCTCACCCCCTACATGTTTAAAAAAAATTATTCAAATGAAAGAGGAAGAGTTGATCGTAATTCGTAACTAAGTTGCAAACAGAGAAAAATATTTAAATATTTATAAATAAAATAATATTTTACTAAAATTATAGGATTTGCCAAAATAATTGGAAGCAAATGTGTGAAAAATTCATTATCCTTACCATGATTAAAATCTTACTTTAATTAATTAAATCTTAACCATTCATTTTTAATTATAACACATGTCTTCCATCCAAGTAAGAACTTGGAGAAAATGGAGAAAAGGGCAATGGAGAGGAGCCCCATCCATATTTGTTAATGATCTAAATAAGAAACGTTTACAAATAAATGTCACTTATAGGATTTTTGTTTATTCTCGAAATCTATATACATATATAAAAGAGGGTTTTAGCTCTGCCTATGTGGCATGTCTCAAAAGCCTCCATTCATATTTATCTTTTTTCTCATTTTATTGACATTTTTTCTTCATTTCTTCATCTAATATTTCTACTAAATACCTCTTCTCCATTATAATTTATTTACTATGCAATTAATGAAAAGCTGAAATTAAAAAAATGTAACGATTTGCAATAAATATTTACATTATTGCTCAGTTATTTTTCCTGTTCTTTTTTTCCCACGTTCATTCCCCTTTAACTCTTTACACACGTTCTTATCCCATTACATCTCATTAATGCATCAAGTGTAAATGGAAACCTACGGTTTCACATTCATAGCAAGCCTATAAATATTAGTAATAGTATACATTCCTTTGCCATCTCAAAACAATGATTCATCTTTTTGAATTTGTTGGATATTAAATTGGATAGTAAAGCTAAGATTGACAGTAAATTTACTCCTCTTTTTCTATAAATGCATATGTTAAATATATATTTCTTTCTTTTTTCTTAAGGAGAAAAAGGGAGTTACGGAATTATGATTTAAAAGACAGAAGTACGTAGTTGTCTTTTTTTTTCCCTTTTACCATTTAGTGTACGGTACTCGCATTGGAGCCCGACTGAATTCAGATTCCCGCTTTGTAAGGCCTATTTCTAGAGGCACCATCCAATAAGTTTTTTTTTCATTCTCAAGGCTTAAACTCGAGACTTAGCTTAAGGGTGGAGAGATCTCAACCATCCCGCCATAACTCATGTCAGATTATGATTGTTCATGATACATGTATTTGTTCATCATTTAAAAAGGAACAAGACCTTATTTTTTATTTTTAACTTTGATATTTTATTTATCACACAAGTTGCAAGGAAAAAGCAAAATATAATTTTTTGATAGCTATCTGTGGTTTATGTCACTGCTATAACAATATATAGGCAAAAGAATTAAGTACTTACTTTACTTCTACGTTTTACTTTATAAGCTTTTTATTCTGGTTTCTCATGAAATATCAAGCTGTTATTTTATTTAGCAATATAAAAGAAGGAACAACAAAAAAAATAATTAAACTTCCCATCTACAAGAAATACAGTTTAATAGAAAGAAGACATGCACCTAAATCTCGATACATGAAATTCTACAAAAAAGAAAATGAAGAAAAGAAAAAAGATGTATTAAAATCCCGAATTTAATCCCCCAAATAATGAGATACATTTAATTGATTTTGTGTTTGTTATTTTAGTTTTCTTTTTCAAATTCACTTTTTGTTTATTTTATTCTTTCAGTTTTAATTTAAGAGAAATGAAAAAAATGGTCACCCATAAGAAACATTAGTATCACACTTCATAGTAAGAAATAAGGGCCTTGGAAGAAAAAAAAGTTTGGTTACATCTCAGATTTATACCTCATATCTTTAAATTATCGTATGTTTTCTATATATTTTATTGTTATTTCTATATACCAAGGTAAATAGATTATTTTTATTTACATGAAATATTTCTTCACATTCTTTTTTTCAAAGAAAATAGGATGTTGAAAGAATTACAGAAAGTCGTTTAGTTTTATAAAGTTGATTTTCTTTTCTAAAAATTAGATATGGTCTAAAATGAGTCATAAATGTTTGTGTGACTATAAATTATTTCATTAAGAGTAAAATATGTATTTTAAAGTTAAATTGTTACTAAATATAGAAATGTGTCATTCTTTTTTGAACTGATTACAAAGAAAAGTGAGTCATATAAATTGGGATAGAGGGAGTATATATTATCTTTTTCATACCCGCGCGAAGCGCGGACAAGTGCACTAGTTATTTTATCAAAGGAGCTTCTTCTTTTAGTAGTCCCTCTGTTTTATTTACTTGTCTTTTATATAAAAAATAGATATTTCTTTGATTTAATTATTTAGCATATCAAGAAAATTTTATTACTTTTTTTAATTTTATTTTTAGTATTAAATAACTACATAAAATAATATACTTAAATTTAAAGTTTTCAAAATCTCATTAATAAAGTTAATTTAATAAAATAAATTTCTAATTAAAACTTTAGAAATTTAGTAGTTAGGTAAACATGAGCCCAATAATATGAAACGGAATTAGTAAAAAATTTAGATTTTAGGAGCTAGTTTTTAGTTGTTGATCAAATACTAGTTACTCATTAATTTGCGAAAGTGACATAATAAACAGTATATAAAGTTCGTGACTCTTCTTTTCTCTTAATATCAATATTTTCGAAACAAATAGTTTAATTTTAATAATTAAAATAATATAAATGACATATGACATAATTATTAATATCAAGTATAAATGTGTTTATAAAAGTCCCACCACGATAAACCAGCAGGATAAATAAGCATGTTTAAGACAAAAGTCACTTTAACTATTTTTTCTAATAAAGAAGTTTTGATACATTTTACCTATTTTTAGTTTAAGGCTAGAACTCAAAATTCTTCATTTACTTTAAATTTTGTGTCAAATTAAAAACACACAAACAAATTGAATCGGAGGGGGAGGGAGTAATAGTAACCAATCCGTCTCAAATCTTCCATATTCATGTGTACCCTTACAGTGCCTCTAAAGTAGTTCATTCAATTTGTCTTCCAAACACAGGGACTGGGGTGTTCAAGATTCATTGATTTTCTTTTTACATTAAAACATTATCCTTGGTGCTCTCTGTTCTTTATGCCACTTGTGGTAACATTGCAATCAATAAAATGAAACTAAGATAATAGTAGTGTAATATAGGAAGTGATAGACAACCCATTTTCTTGGATCATCTAATTAGAATTATACAGATATATCAAATTGATAAGTAATTATTATAAGTAGAAGCAACTAATTAGTTTACTACCCTGCAATCTTTTCTAACTTCTTGACCTCCTGTAAGGCTACTCATCTTAATCATGGAATTAGAAAAAGCCTTGTGAAAAGCTGCTTTTGAGGTAGCAAACCTATAAACTAGTCTCTTCGTTCTTGGTGTAGTGAGCAAAGCATGATCCGAAGATAACAAACTTTTCTTTTGGAGAATTAGCCTGTAATGAGTATTATCAAAGGTTGTTGGTGAAGGATCATTGCTTATTCCTGCGTTTTTAGCCCTGTTTTTGAGTGGACATATGCCCTTCAAGCTTGCTGCAAATGATGGACGTAGTGTAGGGTCGATGTCATGTGTGGCATTGAAGTTGTATATACGGTTCATAAATGATGAGCAATGGGTAAAACCTAGTGTGTGCGCACCTGCCAAAGAGAATATACAGTCGTATCAGTTGTAAGTTACGTGACCATTTGAGAAATTAACTCGTGAAAATTTTGGAGCATTATTGTTATGCTGACCTAAAAGAGCCACCAAGTCATCTAATGATAGACCTCTCTGATGGAAGCTTTGTTGGAGTTGAGAAATGTTGAATGTAGGCTTTGGCAGCAGTGTTGTTTCACTGGCTCTTGATATTCGCCCATCTTTTCTTCCTTTAGGCACGTCCCAGTAAGGTCCGCCTGACTGAGAAACCAACTGGCAATAAGCTTGTAGAATATAGTATTTGTGACACTCTAGGCAAATCCACATCAGCAAAACACGAGAGAGATGTCTATATAAAGAAAGACGCCTTAGATTCTAGAGACATCATAAAGTCGTTCGGGACTAGGCACAAAACGGACAATATCACTTGTGGGATGGGCTGTTACAGTGCTGATAGTATTATTATTCCTCATCTTTCAGCATTGTTAGTCCTAATTTTAATAGCAGGGGAATAGAGGATATGTACTTACTAACACAACTGCATCTCTTGCAGCAAAGGCTAAAATATCAGCACAAGAGACTACACCAGGACATATAGCTTCAACTGCTCTCTTTGCGCCATCAATAACGTAGAATCCATGCATAGAACCATTAGGAGGCGCGTCCTTTTCTGCGGTGTTTTTCCCCTTGGAGCTCAACAAAATTGAAGCATCACAGCCCTTCAAGCAAGGTAGAACAGAGGAAGTAAGTACAGTAAAACTAATATGCTTAGAAATAACAGGGAATTTTTTACTGTAAGAATGTGTACCCGTAGGAAACAATCATGGAAATGCATTCTTAGAAGTGTAGCGGGCACTGTTCTGTCTTTCTGTGCTTCCTCCTTAACAACCTTCATTACTGTCTCTTCAGCTTGAGGGCATGTTTTTGCATAGTAATTTGAACTAAGTGCATTCCCTTGAGAATAGTAGATGGAGAAAAAAAGAAATGTTCTCAACATTGGAACAAAGTATGCCATTGGAAATCTACTAAAGGGCAACTATTTTGTGGCTTATGTTATGTGACAAATACAATGCTTACTTATAGCTAGGTAGAGGGCCAAAGCTTTGTGATTATTCTTTGATTTGTAGATTTGAAATGATTAGCTTGAATAGTAAATTTGTTGGCATGCATGTTTGTCATAGATAGTGGAGTGTTTTCTAAGCATCTCTAATTGCTAACCTAGAAGATTTATGTTGTTACTTTTTGTCTGTCCAGCAGAAATTCAGCTTTATGCCTAATGAAACTTTCAAAAGGGTACTGATTGTGAGCAGACATGGGGTAACTATGGTGGTTAACATTTGAAATTTATGGGGAAGAAAATGTCATTATGCATGTAATGTAATTATGACTTGCAAACCAGGTCTCATTTTGGTAATTAAGCTAAATTGTCTGGTTCTTAGCATTGGTCATTTCAATTTGAGAAAGGTGCTACATAGTAGAGTAAGGACTTCACGCATGGCTTTCTATTAATATTAATATAAAGCATAGTACCTATTTGTCTGTTTGCAATGATAACACATAATTATGATTTGATCTTGCTGCTTATCTACTTGATGATTATTCCACCACCATTCCCCACTGGCTAGAGCCTTCCACGTAAAACAGAAATGTCAAAAAGGTTACAGGTTACTTCTTTTTTCCTTAATTTGCCTAGTAAAGTTCTCTTGAGTAATTGCTATACATCCCATCAGTCTCATGATAGAAGGAAAGTTTTCTAGTAAAAAAGAATGTATAGTTTATGAGAATTTAATTTGTCTATTATATATTACCTTGGGCTCCCAATGATTTAGTTATATGAACATGATTTACTTCCTCCCCTTCATTCTTACTAAGCAGGATTTAGTTAAGCTGCAACTAACTCTTGAAATTTGTATGAACTTGGCTAAAGAGCATCACAATGGAAACAAGTAACTCATACAAGTGATATGAACTACTTTCTCCGTCCCAATTTATGTGGCATCGTTTGACTTGACACAAAGTTTAAGAAAGAAAGAAAGACTTTTGACATGTGGTCTAAAATTCTCATTGACCATTTGTGTGACTATAAGTCATTTCATTTGGGGTAGAAGTGGAATTTGGAAGTTAAATTGTTTCTGATTATAAAAATGTGACATTTTCTTTGGGATGGACTAATAAGGAAATGTTGTCACTTAAATTGGGACAACGGTAGTAGTAATAATTTTTTTAAGCTTGGGTGTTTTTGTTACACATACACTAAAATTGGTGTTTGAAATGTTTGATTTGGTTCAAGACTTGTATATCCGTGACATGTAAGAGTGAGATCTAAAAACATCTAGCTTTAAAGAGACTATAGTGTGGCCCTTAGTTTGACCCTATATATGGATCTTTATTTGATTTTCCTGAATTGGGTCATTGCTATGTCTAACTTTTTCCAAAATACTAGTACTACACTACTACTAGTAGACTGTAGACAGTTGGGCCATTTCAAGGAATAGGCCAGTCACAAATTCCATTTGAGTTTGGAATCACTGTCATCATGTTCATACCAAAATCACATTAGTTTACTATAGTTAAATTAAGTGATAGGTTAGGGTAATAATATAAGAGGGCATTTGGCCATGAATTTTTTTTACTTTTTTCCGGAGTTGAATTCCGGAAATGGTGTTTGGCCATGCAAATTAACAAGAAAAAAGTGATTTTTCACTTCTCTCACAAAAAGTCAAAAACAACTCCAATTTATATTCATGGCCAAACACAGCTCTAACTCCAACTTCAACTCCAACTCCAACTTGGTATTTGGCATGGTCAAACGGCCACTAAATCAATTAATCATGGTTAGTGATAAAGGTGCACATAAAAGATACTACAAGTTTATATGCTTATTGATTTAGTGTAAAAATCGAGCTTAAATAAACTTCTTCTGCGGCACTTGTAGTAGGAAAAAAAGACTTCTTGCGATGCTCACAAACCAATTTATGATGGCTCTGTCACTAACGTTTGTTAAGCAAGTCATGTGAACAGGTCAAGATCTTTTTCACGTGAACAGGAAAGAATTCCAAATCGCACCAGGACGAGATTCCTAGTCTCCTTATAAGGCTTGGACAATCCTCTCCCTTTGAGTTAGCTTTTGGAGTGGGGTTACGCCCAAGAGCTAATTTAATAATAGGGCTTTGAACCATTGAAGGAACATACTCTATTGAACTTTTGATTTTTACCAAAGTGATATGACTAAGCTAATAAAATAAAAATAATGCTGTTCAACTTGGTAAAAGTTACTCATTTGTTAATAATAATAGTATGAATTACTAAAAGTTACCAATTAACAAAAATTATAAATTTTATACTTCAATTTTATTTCTCTTTACCTAAGATGGTCCAAGAACACTGTGTTCCTTAAACTTGGGCATGTTGTTCCAATTCCTGGCAGGAAACCATTTAATTTGTCTGAATTACTTGATCAACAATTGGATAAAAAAGGATTGGATGATTTATTTATAGTAAGTTACACAATACAAACTGATACACGATTTGACAAAAGTTCTGCTACTCAAAATCCTATATAACACTTAAAAAGTGCTCTGGATAAGTTGCTAAAATTGAATTCTGAAAAATATAAGATAACAAATAGAGACCACTTCACCCAGTTTTCTGGATTATCATTAATTTGACAGGATTAATAATTAATTAGCCACCCTACAATCCTTTCTGACCTCTTGACCTCCATTTATGCTGCTCATTTTGATCATGGAATTAGCAAAAGCCTTAAAGAAAGCTTCTTTTGAGCTAGCAAAGTCAGAAACCAGATTTTTAGTCTTGGGATTACTTAGCAAAGCTTGGTCTGAAGAGAACAGGCTCTTGTTCTGCAGAATTAACTTGTAATATGTATTATCGAACGTCGTTGAGGAAGGATCCATGGTAGTTCCAGCATTCTTAGCCCTGTTTTTCAGTGGACAAATGTTCTTTAAAGTTGCAGCCAAGGATGGATGCAATGTTGGGTCGACGTCATGGGTGGTATTAAAGTTGTGTATCCTGCTACTGAATGATGAACAATGAGAGAAACCTAAAGTGTGTCCACCTGCAGATTGAGACACGTCATTTGTTAATTATAATTAGCTCAAATACAAGAGAGATCAATAAGTGAAATTAGTAACCTGGAAAGTAAGACAGTACTGATAGTATAAAGGGAATCCCTAGTATAAATATTTCTTTTTTTGCATTGTAAGTGTATATAAGTTAAATTCGTAGAATAATTGTTTGTGTAGATGACCTGAGAGCGCGACAAGGTCTTCAAGTGATAATCCTCTTTGAGAGAAGCTTTGTTGAAGTTGGTTTATGTTAAAAGTGGGAGATGGCAGTTGTCTAGTTTCACTGGCTTGTGATGTTCTTCCATCTTTTCTTCCTTTAGGCACGTCCCAGAAAGGTCCACCAGACTGCCATGATAACGTTACAATGTAAGTTACATGAAGAATTTCAAATTGAAAAGGAAATAAAAGTGTACTCTTAGTAACTATTTAAACTTTTAGATGAGATGGTCAGATAATTCAGACGTCAGAAATGTTTGCTTACAATGACAACAGAATCTCTGGCAGCAAAGGCTAAAATATCAGCACAGGAGACTATGCCCGGGCAAAGCGCTTCAATGGCTTTCTTTGCACTATCAATAACATAGAATGCATGCAAAGAAACATTAGGAGGACCATCTTTTTCTGCAGTGTTCTTCTTGGAGTTTAGTAACACCGAAGCATCGCAGCCCTATATGTCAAATAAAAAAATCAGAAGGAATTGTATAAAATTACAGTACTAATTAGATTTGTTCCCCCCCCAAAAAAAGGGTGCAAAAATGTACCCTTATGAAGCAGTCATGGAAGTGCATCCTTAGAATGGCAGCAGGGACAGTTTTGTCCTTCTTTGATGCTTCAGTAACAACTCGTGTGACAATATCTTCAACTTGAGGGCATGTGTTCTCATAGTAATTTGAACTAAGTGCATTTCCATGAGAGCAAATTAATGAGAAAATTAGCAATGAGATGAACAAGATTAATGCAGAAGAGGATGACATAGCTTCTAGCTTAGTTAAATCCTGCAAAGATTAATGTAATTACTAAGTGGTAGTAATTAACAATCAGATGATTTTGATTTGTGCTGAATAATAAGAAAAATTAGCAAGGCTATATATAGAGACAGATTTGGAGTCTGAAATTGAAAATGTTATCTCTAACAGTGAATTTTGGTAACATGCATATTCCTTTTCATGATCAATCGAGTGTTTTTGAAGCATACTAAAACATCAATGTCCTTTCTTTTCTTTTTCATCTGAAAAACATTGCTGTCAGTTCCTAACTAATTTCATGTTCATAAAAAGAAAATGGATTTGGATTTTCTTGAACTTAATTAATCTTCTAATTTATACTCATATATTAATCTTTGGCATACTGTTTTTCTAAAAAGAAAAAGAAATTAAGGAAAAACTATTTCACCTTTAATTAAAAGACATTACTGCTAAAGTAGTTGAAACTGAAACATCAAAACCGTTTTGCATGTTATTCTGGCTTGTAATCTAAGGCTAATTTGGATTAGTTATAATAATTTGACAAGCCTGGAGGCTGGAATATTGCATTATTGATGTGATTGGTAGTTAGGAATGCATTGCAGGCTGGCTAGTAGTACTGATTGAAATTTTCAAGAATGGGATTAGCAACTCTAATAGCGGATGTAATTTATACACACATATAATACAAAAAAAAAATCACCATTAGTTAATTTTAAATGAATAAAACATGTTGTATGTATTGTATTTCTTAAGTTACAGATTTAGAATTACTAAAGACAATTAGTTGTTAAGTAAGTACCATCTTTAGTTCATGTGTCTAAATGGAAATCATAAGTTTATAATCTTCTATAGCCAATATATATTTCAAACATAATACGTTTGACAGTTTAATATTTATAACTACACGTGTATTATCTAAATTTTTGGTTACATTTTAAATTGAGGATCTAAAAGCAGTTGTTTGTTCATTTCGCCTATCATCAACTCACATGCCGTAGTTTGTTTTTTTTTGGAATCTCAAGGTGAATTTTGAACCCCTTAAACTACTGAACTAATCTCTAACCTTATATTTGGGGGATTCACTAGATACATCACGATGTAATCTTTTATCGAGAGAGTTCAGCGAACCCTTGACGACCCCCTAAATCCACCCCTGCTCACATGTGATGGATTTTGATAAGGAAATTACACCGAATGACCTCAAAAATAGTTGAATTTTTGTCTCCTCTTGGCACACGGACAAATTTTCAAGGTCAAAAGATAAAAGTATTATTAATGAGACAAAATTTATTGAACTTAAAGTTTTGTTCATGAGACAAAGTAGGTCAAAAGTTAAAGATCACCGGTTGTGGTCATTATTGTAAATCATCCGATTGTGATTCAGTTAAGCATTTGGGTTGGGCTCGTCAAGTAATATCATTGGACTGAACTATTGGGCTCTGAATATCCATCGGCCCAATATCACCGTCGTCGTCTTTGTTCTTCTCCTGTATATTGTCTGTAATAACTTTCAAAGTTTTAGGGTTTTAGCGAGGAGAAGAACGTACTCATGGGGTCCAAAAACAAGGATAATAAGAGCAGAAAGGGTAAAAGGCCGGCCGGTGCCTCCCCTGCCGCTGGAGATGAAAGCGGTGGAGGAAATAGAACTGAGAAGAGTGTCATCAATGATTCTCGATTTGCGGCGTTACACTCGGATCCTAGATTCCGCGAACCACCTCAGAAGAAGTCGAAAGTCACTATTGATTCTCGATTTAATCGTATGTTCACTGACAAAAACTTCGCATCATCAAAAGCGCCGACTGATATTAGAGGCAAACCCCGTAAATCCTCCGCTAAAAACCCTCTTAACCATTATTACCATATTGAGAAAGAGGAAGAAGAAGTAGAGGAGGAGGATGGTGGAAAAGTGAGGAGGCAGAAGGAGAAACCAAAGCTGATAGAATCTGAAAGCGATGATGACAATGAAGAAGAAGAAAGCGAGAGTGATAGTGGGACAAGTGAGGAGGAAATTGAGGAACATAAATTGAAGAAAGTTGATGCCGTATCATCAGAGTCTGAAGAAGATGAGAAGGTGGAAAGTGATAATTCATTGGCAAGTTCGGAGGATTCTGATTCTGATTCTGATGATAAAATGGATGAGGCTTCATCAGAGGAGGAAGACACTTTCGTGCAGGTATACAATGAAAAAGAGAGCATTTTTGTTGGGTATGAAGTTTGGATTTATGGCGTCTAATGATTTTTCTAAAACTTTTGTTTTGGTACGAAACAGAAAGAGGATGTGCCTGAAATTGACAAGGAAACTAAGAGGCTTGCTGTTGTTAACATGGATTGGGGTAGAGTAAAGGTTCGTTCTTTGTTTTTTTCAATATGGGAAACTGAATTTTTCCTAGAAAGGTGTCAATTTGGAACTTTTGTTCTTTGATATGGTAATTATAACTGTAATTATAATTGCGTAAACCAACCCTATCAAGATAATTTTGATCTGCTGGCTGTTGAATTGGTTGGAATGAGAATATGTTTTGTTCAGTTTTGTTCTACCGTTACTGGGTTTGTCTAAATCTCTCATATAACTCTGGAATAAAAGTTTGAGCATTTCTGGATACTGGAGTAAATTGTTGAGAGATTGTGCTGAGCATTCAATTTTGAACACACAAATAGTTGTGAACAGGTGCCGCCAATCAAAATAAAGTTATGAACTGGTATATTGCGGAGAAGTATTGCTTAGCTTTGAAATCGATTTACAGGCAGAATTTTTTTCTTTTTACGGATGAACTTACAAAACAAAGAAATAGAAGATAGTCAGAGTATATGAGTTCATGCATTTGTCTATAATTTTTTTTTTTTATCAGGAAATTTAGTGTATGTGATTTGACCTTGGAACCTCAAGGTGAATTTTGAACCCCCTCAACCACTAAACCAACCTCTAGTCTTAAAGTTAAAGGTTCAAATTAAAGAAATGTGATATAGAAGTTAATTGTACCCTACTGTGGTCATAATGTGGATTACACCTTGATTTTGTCATTAAAAATGTGGATTGCACCTCAATTTGAACTTATAAGGGGTTGTTTGGTTTGTAGTATAGATTTCTAACTACTAAGGTGATCTATAGAATTCTAACTACTAAGGTGATCTATAGAATTCTAACTACTAAGGTGATCTATAGAATTCTAACTACTAAGGTGATCTATAGAATGTTGTTGGTAGAAATCTCTGCATAGCTAATATTGTTTAGTTTTCAGTATTGAACTCTGAACTACTTTTTGAGGCGTAACTTAGGCGGAAATCTATATATTATTTATGCTGCATAATGTCAAATAATAGTGTATTTAGTAGCTATGCGTAGATTAGAATATCTAAAGACAAAATTTCCTTAAAGTAGGGAATCCCCAAATAATAATTATTTTTCACTGCACCCTACATTATTATTTACTTCATAACAACCCTGACATTGTTATTCACCTCATAATAACCTTGTATTATATTCCATTACTAGCAATTAGCCAAACTATCCTTGATGTATTTAACTTCTATTGCGCTATTAAGTTCTCTTCTCAGTTAGCTGTTATGCTATGTAGGCTGTTGACTTGTATATGCTATTGAGCTCCTTTCTTCCCAGAGGGGGTCAAATAATATCTGTTGCTGTCTATCCATCTGACTTTGGTCTCAAGCGTATGGAAGAGGAGGCTGTCCATGGTCCAGTTGGCCTATTTGATGATGGAAAGAAAAAAGATGAAGAAGACAGTGATGATGATGAAGATGATGATGAGATGGACAATGAGAAATTACGTGCTTATGAAATGAGTCGGCTCAGGTGACGATATGGTTCTGTGTTTTTTCTGAGTAATGTATCTTTAAGTGCTTGCATTTTTTGCCGACTAAAAGTGATAACTTGTTGATAAACCTTTATGAAATTTATTCTGTTTCTCTTCTCTATTTTCTCTTATGCTCCTCTATTCTGTGTTTCTTAATTCTCCGTCTTTCATCATATCTCCCATGGGTCTCTTTTCAAAGATACTTCTTTTTTACTTTGCAGGTATTATTATGCTGTGGTGGAATGCGATTCAAGTGCTACAGCAGATTACCTTTACAAAACTTGCGATGGGGTTGAGTTTGAAAGAACATCAAACAAACTAGATTTGAGGTTTATTCAAGATTCCATGGAATTCAAGCATCAACCGCGTGACATTGCAACCGAGGTAATTTATGGCATCACTTTGTCATCACAGGAGCTTTTAGTTTTCACGGTTATTATTGGCTGAAAGCATAAAATCTACTCGCATTTGTGTTTGAAGTGTTCATTGGTTGTTATCAAGTATATTATAGTTTCGACATGCTGAATTATCTGCTTGTTGTCATCAAATAAAAAAAGTGATCTAATTGTGTGTGTGCCTTTTTTCCTTTTATTTTCGAGATCACTCTTCTGCCAAGGAAAATGATGAATGACAGGTCTTTCTTCTTTGCCCCTGTTTTTCCCTCTGCGCTCTATGTTCTTGCGCGAGGAGTCAACTGCATGTCCCAATGGTCAGAATAAAGCATTTTTTTCTTCTTTCTCTGTTGCTTTTTGGGATGAGGGGAGGTGACATTACAGCTTCCAAGAGCTACTGTTCTTTACAAAATTAATATTCTTAAGGCACATGTAATTCTTGTTGTTAAAGAAGATATTGCGTGAGCAATTTGTTCATCTTCTCAATTCTGTATTATGTTTTAACTGTTCTTTCTTAATAAGACACTAACATTTATTTTAACAAGTGACTAGCATTTCTCCTTTTCATCTTTGGAGAACAATTATTTTTGTTGTCTGCTTGACTTTACCTGCTAGAGTACTTTTCTGTTAGAAGGGGAAAAAATCAAAATGATTATTTAGGTGATTGAATATTATATTCTTCTGGTACTCAGGCCCCTGCAGATTATGAAGGCCTAGATTTTCACACTCGAGCTCTGCAGCACAGCAATATTGAACTTACATGGGATGAGGATGAGCCACAACGCATCAGGACCTTGAAGAGACAATTCAATGATGAACAGGTTTACTCTTGTTTGCCATAGTGTGTCTATATATCTGTCTTTTAGTTCAGTGTTTCTGTGAAAAAACTTGAACTTTGTCAAACTGTTTGTCTTGTTGAGATGAGCAATTACGCGAAGATTGTCAGGCACCTCTTACGTCTTCTGCCCTTTTTATTTTTACTTGGGTGTGTTTTCAGTGAGAGCCTATAAAGGATAGTAATATAGTGTGCACATGCTTGCTTGCACGTACAGGTGTTGCATGTGGTTATCTATGTGTTAGTATTGTGCTATCTATTATGGCTGTTGATAGGGTCGTGCTGCACTTGCCAATATCAGGGATATTTGTTTTGGGCTTTTAAGATTTTAACGTCTTCCTATTAAAAAATCCTCATGTTTGTCACCTTTCTTTTCCTCAATGTAGTTGTGCTCTATTACTCTGCAAATATTGATATTGTTTCTTTGTTGGCAGCTTGCAGATTTGGAGTTGAAAGAGTTTTTGGCTTCTGATGAGAGTGAAAGTGATGATAGCGAGGAAGGTGATGACACAGAAGATAAATCTGCCAAAAGGAAGAAAAAACAAGATACCTACCGTGCGTTGCTCCAGACAGGGGAGGGTTCAGATGGAAATAGTGAGGATGATGATCAAGACATGGAGGTCACGTTTAACACTGGATTGGAAGATCTAAGCAAACGTATCCTAGAAAAGAAGGATAAACAGTCTGAAACTGTATGGGAAGCATATCTCAGAAAGAAAAGGGAGAAAAAGAAGTCCAGGAAAGGTAACTCCAACGTTTCATCAGAAGATGAGAGCAGCGATAGTGATCGAGAACCTATAGAAGAATCTGAGGACTTCTTCATAGAAGAGCCTTCTGCTAAAGGGGATAAGGATTCCAAACATAAGAGCACCAGGAAAGGGAACCAGAGCCTTGAAGCATCTGAAGAAGCTGAAGCAAGTAGAGCAGAGCTTGAGCTATTACTTGCGGATGACAAACAAGGAGATGCTAACTTGAAGGGTTACAACATGAAACCTAAAAAAGCAAAGGGGAAGAAGGGTAAAGAAATTTCAGTTGAGGACAAGTTACCAAGTATAGATTATGAAGATCCACGGTTTTCATCTCTCTTTAAATCACCACTCTTCGCTTTGGACCCCACAGATCCTCAGTTCAAACGGTATTTCCCATCTTCTTGTTCTCAACAATTTCTTGTTTGTGCTTGTAAACAAAACTGGTCTGGCATTTTCCCAGTTCCAAAACAAAGTCTGCTTGCTCTTTTCATTTGCTAACGGCGTCTATTTTGGTTGTTACAGGAGTGCAGCTTATGCTCGTCAGTTGGCGCAAAAGCAGCACAAGGTTGAAGAAGAAATTGTGAAGGCAAAACAACAACCTGGAGTAGCTGCACCAGTGCAGCCATCCAGAGCATTAGAGGCAGCAACAAGTGAAAGATCGCAGTCGGATGATATGCCTTCGAGAAAGGAGAAGCACGAGCTATCTTCTTTAGTTAAATCTATTAAGATGAAATCACAACAATTATCATTGTCCTCTCAAGGTAAGGTGGTAGGAAAGAATGAAAAAAGTCGAGCAAGGGCAAAGAAGATCGATGAAGAGCGAGGGAAGCAAGACAATGAAAAAAGTCGAGCAAGGGCAAAGAAGAAGGATGAAAAGCGAGGAAAATAAGACAGCAAAAGTTAAGAGGTTATATAAATTTTGCTCTAGGACTCCTCATGGGGAGTAGACACAAGGTTTATGAAGATGAATCATGGTTCAGTATGGGGTGAATAGTGGCTGCAGTGAATCCCAATACATAGCAACTTCAATTTTTTCATTTCCCTTATTTTTTACTGTAAGGTCTTAAGTTATGGTCGTGAGCTAGAAATTTTTTGAGTATCATCCATTATTGTTTTGCTGTGTTAAACAATTTTCAACTTCTTGTAAAGTTTTACAGTTGTCGACTGTAAACGTGATGTAATCCCTCTGTATTCATCTGAGATTCTAAATGCAGCGACCGTTTTTTCCTGACCAGCTTCAGAAGATTCTGATTACTGTGCAGTCTGTGCTAAAGTCTGCTTGAAAAGCAAGGTAGAGTAAAATGGCACAAAAGTATAATTTCATGGATCATTCTTCCCCCCAATACAGTGTTGAAGTGAGTTTGCACATACCTCGTCTACCTCCCTTACCAGGGCTTAAGTTGAAAAGAACTAACCTGGGGTTTTGTAGTTGTCTCTGTGGGATCTAAAACTTGGTTTTAATTCGCTTCATTGACTATTAAGCCACACAATTGGGTGGTTTAATTTCAAGGATCATATACAAACAAAAGGGAAAAAAAATACCATTTACCAGCTATTTTTAATGAAAGAAAGGTCTTCTAATCATGAACGTAGCAAAGAAAGAAATCAGAGTTATATTTACAGTACATATTCGGTATAAACTGCAATATCAAAAATGCTGTGGAACACTTCAATTCTATGCTTTAACAGAGCTCAATATTATACAGAGGGCAAATAAAAGCCTCATGAAGAAATAATAATCAAATAATAGCTAAAAATGGAAAACATAGCCATCATAAGTTGGCAAGAGAAGGAATTGAAATGTGGTGCATGGTTTCCTGTAGGTCTAGATGATGGAATAGATGGAAATGACGTGGCGGGTTCATTTCCACTTGCGTTTCCCTTGGTGGCCTCTGGCACCACACTGGCAGGCGAAGGCGCTTCAGTAGAATTATGCTTGTTCACGGGCAGAGTTGTTGATTTATCGGTTGATTTAGAATCATAACCTGCCAGAAAAGGTTTCTAGTTAAAACATGAGCAGTTATGCACACTAAAAATATCATACTCAGGATTGCAAACTCACAATCAGATGCTTTCCAACCCAAAACCATCTTCTCCCGATCAAATATTATGCTATAGCCAGTCATAAAATTTTCTGCAAAAAGATATACATATGTATTAGTTTTCTGTCATATATTTCTAGTACAGACAGAGGATCAGAGTAAATTGACAAATAGCTAAGGTTTTTGAGAATGTAACAAGTTTTACTAGTAGATTATCAAATTGATTTTACTTATTTCACTTTGTCATATTCACATTTCCAAAATCTATAAACTAAGATGATGTGAAGCCTCAAGAGACTGATAGGAACTGAGACTTCTAAAACTTGATAACTGTGAGATCGTTAGTTGGTAGGAGTGCAAGTTATATTACAGAGTTCAATGGAGAGGAACAAAACGTCAGGAGCAACCGACAGGCGATAGATACTTACGTCCAATGATGTTGACATCCTCACTTTTCACAACAGCTAAACAGTATGCACCTGAACCGTCCTGAAGATAACAACTGAATATTAGAATATTTTATAAGAGAACGCTCTAACATAAAAGGAGCAGAAACCATTTTACCCCGAGCGCGAGCATTATTATCGGATCAAAAAGAAAAAACTGGTTGCCACCTTTCATTGTCAAATTTACATCAGGAACTTCAAATGTAGTTTGATTTGCACTGCGTAAATGGAGCACGTTAATACAGCGAGTTCGAAAGACATCAAGAAAGTAAAAAGTATAATCAAAAAGCTGGTTCACCTTATCCCGTAGCAGTATTCAAAAGGAATTTCGCCATCAGGTTGAATACGTGGCTGTTTTGCTTGAGAATCAAACTGCAAAAGAAGCAAAATATTCAGTTTTAAAATATAGAGAAAACACTCCACGGAAACTCATACAGTTAGCTTTTCACTCACGTTTTCTGTAATGACTTTATAAGCTGGGTCGTTCAAGTATGTGAATGAAGTGCCAGAGTCAAAAATGGCTGTGAAATCAACATCAGTGATCTTGCTTCCTACTGTTATTCCTGTCAAGCTGATGTTATATGTTGGGCTGCATTCAGAGAGAGAGAGAGAGAAAAAGAGTAAATACATATTCAGTTGAATTCTCACTTCTCTTAACGGTGAAACCAGAAAATCAAAGTGACAGCTTACTGTGGTTGATCAAGATTGAGTGGTGTTTCTCCTTGGCCTAGACTTCCTTTATCTCCAAAAACTATTCTTCCAATACCATCAGGTCCAAAGCACATGGAGAAAGAATTTGCAGCAAGTCCTTTACTTGCTAACATGCTTGGGACAGATATATTTTCAATACCAAGTCCAAATAGACCATTAGGAGCTGCGCCAGTTAAAAATGCACCCGTTTGTCTTATCCCACACCTGGAATGAAAGAAATATAAAATAAAAATTATGGTGAATGAAGAAATGCATCAGAAGATCCAAATTACACTGCCTTTACCAATTTTGGTATATGGAAACCAGTTATAAAGACCATCACTTGGGTAGTTAAAAATTCCAAGTATGATCTAACTAGAATTTGACTGCATTTCTCAAACCCCGAAACACATACTAGTCACCTTAATCTCTTTCAATGATAAAGCAAAAGTAACTATACCCACCCCAGAGCAATTGGAGCCTCAATACTTTTTTGTTCAGCATTATTTGTTTCTAAGTGCAAGATGTCTTCCACCAGTACCCCTGTTGATGAGGTGTTATTGGAGAGATATGCAACTCCATAAGCACATGCGTTCTGTGAAGCTAAGCATCGGTTCCTTTGTCCACACAGAGTGCCATTGCAGGGAACAACCTCGCTCGTTGAAGACATATTAGGGCTGTAGATATTAAGATCTATTCGCTGTTTCAAAAGAAAACAAAGGAAGAAGGATGATTATTAGTGTCAACCAAGAAATAATGCATAAAAAAACACAAAAAAAAGGGAAAAGCAAAAAAGAAAGAAAATTTTGTTCCTGATGGCAATCTCCGGTGGAGTATAAGTACTTAAGCTTGTAAGAATCTCAAAATTCTTCAATGACTAACAAGCTACGAACAATATGGATCAAAAATTTCATTTCAGTGTCAGTATATTACATGCATCAAACTCACTTTCCAAATATTGATTTTGTTGAAATCATCCGTTTTGGGTTAGATATGAATCTTCCTTAACTGACAAACATTTCCTCAACTTCATCGTCCACTGCATATCTTGCTAACTTAGAATATAATCTATTACTGTCATAATGACCGACAAAGACAGTTGAAGAGAAATCTACTGTGTGCAGCCATTGTGTTATCAGCAGGTTTCTTAGTTACAAAAGGAAGAAAAGTCTGCACAACTACTTATCCATATTCTTCATTGCAGAAGGCAATACACAGAAGGGATGATCAATACAAAAAGAACAACTCTTTAAACATTTGAAAGTAGAAAGAAAAAGGTACTAGGATGAATTAGCTTACTCTTCCAGA
The DNA here is from genome assembly GCA_003996215.1 of Jaltomata sinuosa. Lineage (NCBI taxonomy): Eukaryota > Viridiplantae > Streptophyta > Magnoliopsida > Solanales > Solanaceae > Jaltomata > Jaltomata sinuosa. Next base: position 308,024 of record QJPP01002071.1, on the reverse strand, counting down.
GCGTGTCACAAAGGAACGCACACATCTGCTGCAATCACATGGTAGCCAAAATAAGTCACTGCCAGTGTCAAGTGCCACTAGAAATGATAGCCCAGGAGTTCCCACAGTGACATTTGCATAATGCAAGCTGAAAATTGCCAAAAAGGTTAGTCACACCTTAAGAAGAAAAAATTAGTTACATCACAACTATAAATATTACAGACTTTGCAACTCCATAGTTTAACACATATAAATTACAGACATGCTACTGCCAGAAACATCAAAACAATCCCTTGTCTTGAGAGAGAACTAAGAGGCAGCAGCGGAGAGGAAAATCAGCAAAAAAAAACGGAATCCAGAGCTTGGAATTGGAACTTGAATAAAAGTAAATACAAATTTAGAGTCAGTATTTTATATTAGTTAAATTGTCAAAATTCCAGTCCAAGCAAACTGACATAGAGAAGTACAAAACAGAGTTATCTGTCCTAAATCTTTCTTCTTCATATTTTCCCCAACTTCAATATTGTTAAAAGGACATGATTTTTTTTTCATAACCGCGGTGTTTGGGTCAGCTTGCGCACATCAACTAATTCAATGATTCATATGCTGCCTCCCACCAGCACAAACATGGAAATTGTACTTTTCTTGATATAGGATTACTATTCCTACACCCTCAACTAGACAGACAAAACTAAACTAAAGCTCAGTCAACTCTGACATCCAACCAAACAGATAAAAGCAAAAGACAGTAAACAACAACAATAACTAGAGCAGCAAATAAACAATTGCAAGGAGCTTACAATCCCAAAGAACTGAGCCTTAAAGTTTCATTTCCTCCAGAAAAAGCGAGGGGCACTATGGGATTAGTTGTATCAGCAAGGCGGCGGCCCTTGATAAACCGATCACGTTTAGTCCAAGCTGAATAATACTCAACACTGCCCTTCTCAGGCAAACCATGAAGGTCCAAAATACCCTTCACCGGATCCGAATACCGGTGATGGATATCAAACCCGAATGTCCCAAACCCATCACTGCTCTGCAACTGTAATCCCAAAATCGCCAAGAAAAGAATAGGGGTAACGAAAAAATTACGAATTGTACAAGAATTAGCCATGTTTGTATAAGGAAAAACAGAAAAGAGTGATTCTTTATATGTATATATAATATATACAGGGACAAAGAGAAAATGGGAGAATTAAATAAAAGAAAAAAGGTGAGGAGATAAAGGGGAATTTAGAGAAAGGGAAAAAAATTGGGTTGACAAGTTCGAAGGTGTTGAAGTTAAGCATTGCTTCCATATGTAGTTTTTTTTTTTGGAGGGTAAAGTTGTGGAAGAAAGTCGTCGTCTACTGTGTGAAAGACGAAAGAGGAGGAGTTTGGTCACCTACGACTTGTTACGGTGGCGGGTTGTGGGCTCCACTTTCTATTGTGGGGTCCATGGTCTTATTACTGTAGTTATTGTTGCTGCCAAATGAATGGATGAGATTACTTTTCTTCTTCATCAAGGTCTCGAATTCAAGTCGAGTATGGAAAGATACTTGATAGAGAGTGTTTCCTTCGAATGAGTATTACACAGTGTAAATTTAAATTAGTCGAGTTTTAATACGGTATCTACTGAATGAGAAATCCAATAAAAAAATACTTTGTAGGCTATTTTTTTCTTTGATTTCTTGTGCGATATTTGTGTTGAAGTTAGAATACAAGGCTTATTCGAGAATAACGCTTTCTGTTAAAAAAAATTCATATTCAAAACTCAAAATCTAGATTTTTGATTAAGAGAGAAGCAACCTCATCCAATTAGTATAGCTTTGTAGGCTACTTGTCTAGTAAGAACTGTAGATTCTACTGATGTAAATATTCATGATTTCTTCATTCTTTTTGGTTGGCAATTTGTACAAGGAATTGCATAGGGTTCTTCTGTAGTAATGATTTTTGCACTCTACTTTCCCTTTTGGGAAACTGGACTTTACTTTTCCAAAGTAATTTCCCATCATGTTGTTGTTACACAACAAAAGAAAATTATTGAAGGTCCTTTTAGTTTTTTTAAATCAATTTTTTAATGAAGAAAAAGGGATCATAGCCTTCCATATAATTAGGACTCAAAGAGATAACGAGATTCAATTGGATTCACATAATATGGTGCACTGTAATCTTTTGTTTGGAATTTCTGTAATTTTATTCTATTTCGTTTTATCTCATTTAGAAGATAGAACTCAATTTTTTTTTTCAAACAACAATCAAGGAAATAGGAATGAAATTGTTTTCACACGTCATTTATACTTGTCATGTTATCCACATGTGTTTTTCATAATTAAGTGTTAGAATTGAATTGTACAAGCATGTAATAAGAAGATTAATATACGTAGAACACACAAAAGAAAAGGCAAAAAATCATTTGAGTTTATTAAATATATATACGAATAACATTTAAAAGAAAATTAACTAATTTTCCTAACGTGCAAAAAAAACAAAATACGAAATTGAGTTCACCATTACGTTATAATTTTGAACTCTCAATATATATCTGGTTGGGGTTGGGGGGTTGGGGGTGAGGGGGTGGGGGGTTGGAGGAGTTATTATGATTTATGACAAAGCAAATTATGGTCTTCTTAGATAACTATAGTCTATAGACAATTTACACACTCAAATCCCAAGCCTATTATTTATATCCAAGTACCTTTATTCGTAATAACACAGCAATAATGTAGCAGTAGACGTGGCGAAAATTCAAGGGCTAAGCTATTGTGAATTGATTAAAGTAGATCTAGAAACTGGTTTTTCGAACATAAATTGAGTTATCCTAATAAATGATAGCTTACCTAAATATTTAAGTAATTAGGTACTATTCTGTCTCAAAATATTCATCATCCTTACTTACGTATGTGTCTCAAAATACTTGTTATTTAAGAAGTTTAAAAAAAATTTAATTATTTTTTCTCGTTTTGCTTTTAATAATAATTATTCTTGAAGACTATAAATACTTCAATCATTGTACATACATAGAGTAAATATTTAATTAAAAAAATTATATTTTAGAATATAAATAAAAATAAAATAATTAAATACCCCTCTTAATTAATATTTTTTAGAAAATGTGTAAACTAAAAATACGATAATTATTTTAAAATAGAGGGACTGTTTTTTTTTAATTAGCTATGAAGGTTGTTAGATATGACGTGCGTTAGTTTGGTACAAATCGTTTACTTTCGTCCATATCATATTCCTATTCGTTAATTCTCAATAATCAAAAGAAAAAAAAATGCCCTCAAATCTTTCTTTTGACATTGTCCATTATTTTTTTCTTTTCAAAACTTTGATTAATAAATATTTCAAGTTGGTGTTTGTTTAAGTTTCTTGAACCTCTTTATTTAAATTAAAAATTACGAATTGCTTTTTGATAATACTTTTTTATTAATTTTCTTTCAAAAAGACTTTTTTTTAAAATCTTCTTTTTTCTCAAGGTTTTGTTGGTTTTAATTTCTTCCGTCACACCTATTTTAATGGATGCATCACACTTGCTTGATTTTGTCTCTCTTTTTAACCAAAAGTTAAAACTTGTGCTTATAAAAAAAAAAAAAATTGAATTGATCAATTCTAAGTTAGAAGGTAAGAAAACAGCACTAAAAAATATTAAATTACTTTTATTACAACTACTTCCACATTATTTTTGATTAAAAAAGAAAACTACTTCCATATTATATTCTAACGTGAGAGAAAATACTTTCTCAAGAACCTATTTCGAAAATTGATTTCTAGAAAGGTATACTATATAAAATTGACTTTAAAATTCAAACACTCCTATATAATCCTTCCGACCATGTTTATTGGTCCATATTTGACTTAATATACTCCTTAAAAAATAATAAATAAACTGATAAATTTACTATATCCTCCTTATTATTGGGTGAAAATCGTTTACACCCTCGAACTTTGCTTTAAAAATCAAACACCCCCCTCAACTTTGAACAATAATCATTCTCCCCCCTTTATCCTAATTGACTTTTCTAAATGCCTATTTTGTCCTTGTATTATTAAGTTTTATATCTTTTTTCTAAAAACTTCTTTGTAATCACAATTTTTATTTTTTAAAATCTATATAACATATTTTGTATAAAAAAAATATTACTTCTTAGATGAAAAAAGAAAAGTGAAAAATACTAATTGAGTAGGTAAGTTAATGACGTTTCATAATGAAACAAATGAGCAAAATAAAAATAATTATTAATAATAATCAAAACTCTGATATCTAATTATACAAGTAAAAATGACAGGTAATTATAACTTTATAAATATATTTCAATGCATGTAATACAAAAATAATTAAAAATAGAGGTGTATATATATATAACAAATTAAATGATTGTTGTTTATATATTTTAAATTATAATTTAGAAAATATTTCATTATTCACAACCAAAAGTCGTTTATCTATATAGACATTAGAGAATAACAAAGAGAAAACTAAAACATGCATCTATATACATAATTACACATATACATACATGCCCGTTTGACCAAAAGAACTAAAACATGCATCTATACATGATTAGTTTGTTAAATGATTATTTTATTAATAATGTTAATGAATTTAACTAAAAAGGATAAAAATAAATATATACAATATAAAAAGATATTACATAAATAAAAAATTAAAAATGTTAAGGGTAAAATAGACACTGCACAAGATAAAGGGAGGAGAATAATTATTGTTCAAAGTTGAGGAGAGTATTTGATTTTCAATGCAAAGTTAGGGGGTGTAAACGATTTTCACCCCCTTATTATTAGAAGTATCTATGGAAAATGGATACTATAGTATACTTAATAATAAAGATAAAATAGGTATAAACTTATAAGTTGTTTCTTAATTTTTTAAACTTTACGAGTAAAATAGGCACTTTTTAATAGAGTGAAGGAGTAAAAATGGATTGAAAAAATATGTTATGTTTCTCCGGTTAGACCGCCACTTTAATTTTATAGGGTAGTTATCCGAAAACAGCGTTGGGGGTAGAAGAAGCCTAACACATAGCCAATAAGTTGGAAGCTTCGTATGTATGGTGGAAAATGTTTCCAACTCTTATTAATGCTTTGACTAGACTTTGATTAATGGACTTGCAAGTTACATCCATTTACTAAAAATTACCCAAGAAAAATGGTAAGAGAATATAGTATAGAGTTTGAAATTGACATTTTTAATCATCAGATGGAATAATATTCTTGTGTAAAATATTTAAAGTCAAGGGTCACAAGAAGACGTGTTTTTTGGTTAGTACTGTACCCCATTCATTGTCATTAAATTGAATTGGTCATTGGTGTACCCTCTACTTTTCTTGTCCTAAAGCCGCAAATCATGGTACAGCCCCAAATGTACCTTCTTTTTTTATTTTTTATTCGGTGTCCGATACTTGTATTGAAGTCTAATTGTATCTGAATTGCGCGTTACAGAGCCATTTTGGGGACAACACTCCCAATAAGATTATTTTTTTATTTTTATACTCAGGACTCGAAATCAAAACCTCTAATTAAGGGTGGAGGGATCACAACCCATGTTGATCCTAAAATACCTTAAGAAAGCAACAATATACCAATCAAGTAGGGAAAGTAAACAACAAACAACAATATTATATCATCATCTGTCAACATTTCCTACTTCCAGAATCGCACGTAACAAACATGGCTTCCGATTCAACACATTGCTTAAGGATTTATTATTCTCTCTATTCATTTTTACTTGTCACTTATTTCTAAAATAAATTTTTATTTTTGCTTGTCACTTTTGACATATCAAGAAAAAAAAAGTTCTCAAATGACCCTTAACATTAATTACTTATTACTCAAATAATTTTTCAAGACTTAACATAATACTAAACATCAATTAATAAGGTAGTGAAGTAAAAAATAAACATATCAATTGTTATTTTCTTAATAAGCGTGTCAAGTAAAAATGAACGGAGGGAGTATATATACACTCATGGATAGTGTAATGATTCTTTTTATGTTATTAGTGTAATTTAATTTGTTAGAATTACATGCTACTGAAGTACCCTTTATTTTGGATTATATCAATTAATGTTATTAAATAAAGTTACTTGTAATAGTTATCTTTTCAATGACTCGATTATGTTAAAAAAATTAAACCAACAGTGCATAGATGTTAAAAAATGATATTGGGAGGTCAGCTCCCCTGAGAAGAGCATTCTAGATTTTGCAGATGCATATTACCCTTTCCCATCCCAATTGCGAGATTACACTAAATTTGTTGTTAATGTTATTGTACTATTCCATAATCGTACAGCAGTAAGGATCGAAAATCTATTTTAAAGCAGACAACCTAACCACAAAATATTCCAATAATTGACCAAATGTATGTGAAAAAAGAACCTTGCTGGCTGCATGAAAAACGACAACAAAAAAGGGGTGGAGAGTCCCATCGGTTCCGATTTCATTCTTGCTACTCTTTTTTCTTAATTTTGAAATGCAACCTTTGCCTACTTTATTTATCAATTCCTCCAAATTCATCAAACTTCCAAAGTTCCACTACTATATTATATATAATATAAATATATAAAAGAGAGTCGAAAATATTTTCCATCCCCAAAATATCTTTAGCCTGTGATTGATTTAATATCCGCGTTACCAAATTGGCACGCAATTAGAAAAGCTAAGGTTGATTAAAGATTTAAAGTTAGTGGACGTAAATGCATCTATTAACAGTTAGCTGTGGCCTTAAGGGCTCGTGTAGATGCAGATCTAACTGCTTGTAGACATCTGAAAACCATCACAAGGCAAAACTGCAAGCACAATTCTAGGTTTGAGGGAGGAGTACTAATTGAATAGCATTGCAGCTGTGACTGTGGAACAAGGTGGCTGGCTCTATACAATCTCACTGTTCTATTGCAATCATAATGTACATAAACTACCATAGTGACATGTCTTTAACTACACAAAAAATAAGGTTTGGCTCCGAGAAAAATAACTTTCCTATATGTATATACATTATATGGGTTAGCCTCAAAATCAAATACGACCAGGCAAACCAACGAGATTTATGTCCATATTGGAGCTCTACAAGGTTGATATCTGCACACACTGTGTTAAGTCCCTAAGAAGCATGCCTGAATCCTGAGTGTGAGAATGAGCATATGGTAGCTATTATAAAAGTAGCAATATCAGAGATGCTAGGAAGCAGTTTATGAGGTTCAAATAACATGTTTGATAAACAGATGATGCAAGAGAACTTTGAGGAGTTTTTGTAGTCCTTTCATCTGGCTTTTCTGCATTATCATTTCCAGGCCCAACAGCAACGGCAGGTGGAACATGGGTGGTATTAACGGGTTGTGATGGGAAATGGTCTATTTTCTCAATGTCATAACCTGCATGAAGGCCACAAATCCAAACCAGAAGTATGAAAAAACTACTCTTTTTGCCATATTTAAGTTATTGGAGGAAACAACACCGAGAACAATACTCACAATCAAATTTCTTCCAACCGAGGATGATTTTTTCTCGATCAAACACAAAGCGGTATCCAGTCATGAAGTTTTCTGGAAAAAAGATCAGTAAGAGCAATAACAGTCAGATATCACAATTTGGATATGACTAGTTCCATTTTTTAGCTGTCACTTCAAGTATCTTATAGGTGATAGACAACTAAAACTATTAGAGCGCTGAGATCAGCTCTAGTGGTTTTATTGCTTGAGAGTTCATTACTTTGCCAGGAACCTGAAGCATAAATTTCACCAGGTGCTGGAACTCTTTATGCTACAAAAAGGTGATCATTCTATTCTATTCTAGTAAGAAGCCTAACATAAAAGGAAAACCACTTAATTAAGGGAATTAAAGCCAAAATGGTTGTCGTCTCTAATGCAACTATTTTGCTGACTATGTTTCTGAAGCAAAGTGTTATGAAAAACAAATCATGGAAACTCCATCCAGTTGAACAGAAGCTACCAAAATTGCTGAATGAATAATATTACAATGAATGTATAGTACTAGAGTTCCATTGGTTGAGGGTATGATTGTTGTCTCCTTATATGGTCTTAAGCATTCCTCACCTCATAAATTATCTTTTCGAATTGAGTTAGACCCAATGACCATTTTTTAACATGGTATAGAGCCAGGCCCATCTATATGTTTGGTTAATCCAATGTTACGCCCCCCATGTTATATCGTTCACACTCCAAACATTCAATGCTTGACGTGGGAGGGTGGAAGGTAGAGTGTGTGTGTGAGAGATTCCCACATTTGTTGAGAGTACAAATTGTTGTCCTTACATGGTTTTCGCAATCCTCACCTCATGCTAACTTTTGGAGTTAAATTATAACCAAGGTCCATTTTTAACAGACGTATCTTTTGAAATAATTTTTAACATATAGTATTCTGGCTAAATTGCCCAAGTCAATTCCTTTAAGTCATTTTCTGAGACCACTAAACCTAATTCTTTAATGCAAAAGGTGTAATCAACTTTTCCATGTAAGATATATTGTTCACTCAGAGTTTATAATGCACTTCTCCTTATGTTCATGTCGCAGTAGAGACATACTACCTTACCATGTGCTTGAAACTTCAGTTCAATTCAATGAAAATTAGAAAATACAAAAACATTGTTGCACTTAGAAAGACTTACGTCCAATTATATTTAGAGCTTCACTCTTCACAACGGCCAGGCAATACATGAGTTGATTCTGCATAGGAGAAAATATTTAGTACATATACAGGAAAGGCAATAACTGAAAAAAGAAAATATTGTGCAAAATAGTTGAACAATTATACCTGCATGGATATGACAATAATTGGATCATTGACAGTAAGTTGGCCTCCCCCACTCATAGTTAGGCTTAAACTAGGAATCAAGCTAGTATTTGCATCAGGACTGTCCAATATAAATCATAAAATGATAAAAGGAAAAAATAAACAAATAAATAATAAATGGTTGAAAGAAATATATATGTGTGTGTGTCTGTGTATTAGCAGATATTACCTCATATCATAACAATATTCAAAAGGAATCCTCGGATCAGGTGGACGCCGCTTGTCTCGTACTAGAGAATGGAACTATTGAAGAAGAAGACATTTGAATCTTAAATAATATCTAACAATGTATAAAATAAGTACCATTTGAAAAGGATTCTTACACTTTCTGAAAGCTTTGTATAGGATAGGTCCGCAAGATAAGTAAAGGAGGTTCCAGTATCAAAAAGTGCTGTAAAACCTGAATCAATGAGAGTTGTTCCAACACGTATTTGATCTACAGAAATGTTATACGTTGGGCTGCAAAAGGTTTTCCACAAGAGCATGATTAAGTGGATCTAAAAGATTTGGAAGGAGTGGATACAAAAAATTTAAGGTGGTGTTTAATAATGGCGTATTGCCACTTACTGTAATGGGTTTATATTAAAAGGGGTCTCTTCCTGGTCAAAGCTACCCTTGTCTCCAAAACTAATCCGCCCTGCCCCATCAAGACCAAAGCACATGGAGAAGGAATCTGCCATAAAACCTTCCCGAGACAGAATACTAGGGACTGAGATCTTCTCGAAACCAAGCCCAAATAAACCGTTTGGTGCTGCAACATCTAGAAAAGAACCAGTTTGCTCCTGTCCACAACTGCATACTTGAAATTGGCATGTATCAGAGAATGAATTCGAGAACTTGGGCACAAGCAGAAGAACTCCTCAGTTAACCAAAATGTACTTTCCATACAACACATCTAGCAGTTAAAAATACACTGCCAGAGATCAACCTAATGCCCAAACAACTTGACATCAATTAGATAAAAGAAGTTCAGGATACTTACCCAAAGATCACATGCGCCTGGACAAATTTTTCCTCATTGTCTTCTGTTCTCAAGTGCAAAATATCATCCACCAAAATTCCTGAAGTTGAAGTTTCCGAGGAGACATAGGATACTGAATAAGGGCAGTGGTTATTTACACCAGGGCAATTATTGCGCTCTGTACACAAGCTATCACTGCAGGTGACCTTCTTGCTCGTTGACGATCCGTTCAGGCTGTATATGCTAAGCTCAAAATCCTGAAGCAAAATACATAATCCACTTTAGAAGGAGTGAAAAGGAAACAATATAAGAGAACCACAAAAAAAGAAATGCATCTCATTTCTCCAATAGTCTGTCTAACCACCCTTACAATTTATCTTGCAAATCAAAGTTAATAGTATATCTAATGTTGCCATCTTTATATTAGAGGAAGATAATTTTATCAAAGTTCAAACCATGGCCTAGAGGAGGAACTGACAAAATGAACATACAAAGTTTGATGAGTAAGGCTGTGATGGAATTGAACAATTAATAGTAAAATGGTAACCCCAACTAAAAAACTAGGCAATAAAAGTTTGTCTCATCACAAATCAATTTTTCATCAGTTCCCAACAGATTCATAGGGTAGACCTACTTAGTTGTCAGTTTACGGTTGAGAATAATGTAAAAGTGAATTAGTTACAGGAATTTATGATCGTGCATACTCTCGTGAAACTTTGGTTATAAATTCTCTTTGACTGCTTCACAAAATAATCCCAAAATGTAGAATCCATAACTAGTATGCTCTTATAAGTGGTCATTTTCTGTACCAACGTCTTATCAGAATATCTAATTACGCTCATGAGTCATGGTATACCACATTCCTAAAGGAACTAGATTTTGTGGATACTATTGCAGGTTTGTAAATGAATGACAGTTGTTTTCACTTTTCACACGAAAATGAAGGTCATCATTTACTACTTCGTCACAGGGAAAGCTCTAGTATAAGCCCTTCACATTTCCATCATATGCATCCTGTGCCTAAATAGCATAGAATATATGGATGCAACAAAAAGTTCGAGCTGTCAAAGGCACTTTTTAGTTTTTAGCCAACCCTTTATGTTTACACCACCATGTTTCACTCAATCATTTCACACAGATATAAGATAACCCAAAAAAAGGGGGAAAAGTAGAACATACAGAGCTGTAAAGTGTAGGATCATCAGTAGAAGCACATCTGCCGCATTCACAAGGCACCCAAAATAAGTCACTCCCAGTATCAAGAGCCACAAGAAACTTCAACCCAGGTGTCCCCAAAGTCACCGTGGTGTAATGCAAGCTAAAAAAGAAAGATTCATTACAATATAAGCTTAAGAATCCCAAGAAATAGCAAACCCAGAAAAAATTGAAAAGAGGGGTTTGTTCTTACAATCCAAGAGAGCTGATCCGGAAAGTGGAATTGCCATCAGAGAAAGTAAGTCTTCCGTCAAATTTGAAGAGCTTCCTGCCGTGTAGCAACCTATCGTGGTTGGCCAACTGAGTATAGTACTGGAGACTTCCCTTAACCGGCCAATTTTGAAGTCGACCAGCAATTTTCTGCAGTGACCATTTCTTGACAGTTTCAGAGAAGCGATGGTGCATTTCAAATGTGAAAACACGGCCACCATTGCATTGTCGAAATGGGAAAATTGAGAGCAATGTTAGAAAGAAAATAACAAAAGAAGTCATTTTTCTAAGTAATCAAGAATTGCTTAGAAACTCAGATCTTGAACTGTAATGGCACTGAAATTATTGGGTTAGGTTTACAGAAGGAGAGTCAAGAAAAGGGAAAAGAGAGAGAAAAAGGGTTAGTTTGGGAGCAGAGAGTAAATTTTGACAGTTGAAGAAAATCGTCCTACTCCATTATTGTACTGAGTTGGCTACGAGCTTCTTGACTCATTTTCCAGAAGTAGTAATTTTTTCCAAGTTGAGAAAATTTTCCCTAAGTTGATTGCTTGTACTTTTTTGATGAATTTGACATTTTATACTTGATCAAATCACGAACATCATAATAATCTAGCGGGTCATTTGTACTTTTGCACTTATTGCTCAATAACTTTTGTCCATCATATAAGTAAATTTTTTTTGCGAGCATATAAGTTTACATTTTCAAATTATAAGTATCTCATAAATAATTCTCACACATTACTTTACTTTCTAAAAAACTTGTGTCACACTAAATATAAATTCGATTGCAAAAGAGAAAAATTAAAAACCAACTCAGGCAAAAAGTGTAATCTTATGTAATCTAGAGTGTGATGGGCCAATATTTCTTAGAGATGTCAAGGATTATTCGCATAAGCGCTCTTATTTTGAGTTGGTGTTTAACTTTTGTCTTTTAAATTTGTGGTTTTTAATTTTTGTTTTTCATTTTAAGCAACAAAAAAGTAGGTGAAAATATCTCCGACATTGAAAAAAATTCGTTTGATAATATAAAACAAGTTATGTCTTCAAAAGGCATAACAAGTTGTTAACTTATGTCATAGATCATAAACAACTTATGCGAATAACTTAATTCTTATATAACTTATGTCTGATGAGGCAAAAGTTCTTTAATTTATGCTGAGCGAAATTAGGTCCTAATTAAAGGTACTTTGACTCATAATTTTTTATTAAATGAACAACATGAACAAAAATTAAAGATGACCCCAAATAAGGGGCTCCTAGCAAAAACTTAATGTCAAATGGACAAGTTGAAATTAGTTTTCGGATGTTACATTGTGTAATGTGTTGAGCAAAATTCAACCACCAAGATTTGTATAAGTTGAAATATTCTTGGTAACTTTGCTCTAATTCCCCAGAAAGTGCTCTCTAGTAATTATGTAACTTTTCTCTTTCTTTGTGTGTTAATTTCTGTTTGTAAATCTATCTATCTATCTATATATATATATATATATATATAAAGGAGGTTTATAAACAAGGTGATGTGAAACCTCTCTATGGCCTCCATTTATATTTATCTTTTTTCTCATTTTTATCTTAATTTTTTTATAGAAAGTTTTAAGATATGCATGAGGTTAATTACAATAAAATTTAATATTTTCTATAACTGCAAAATGAAAGCAACGGCCAATTAAGACAATGAAGAATTATGAAGGTATTAAGAATTGTAGTAAATGACCATACTGAAGACTGAAGAGTCATAGCATGACATACAATCAATTTCTTTTCTTTTTTGGAGGGGTGAGAAGATCAAGTGATCTGTTAATGACTATTCAACTTCTAATTTCTTATTTTATATATATATGGACAGAACTGCATATTATGGATACTCAAAGTTATGAATATAAAAACAACATTATAGGTGGGTTGAAAAAGATATGATAAGGTGAATGTTTGTTGATTTCTTTCTAAGCTTAAAAAGAGATGATAAGTGTGAGTTTGACGAACTTTTGTCCTCTAGATACTGATTGAGGGCTTTCTGGCTATAATAATCATTTTCTCTTCAAAGCAACAACGTGGTTCTATATAACTATGAGGCATTACGAAAAGAATAATGTGACACATAGTGAAAAGAACTTATTTTTTTTGTAACGAATGATTGAAGTTTATTTGTACGTCTAATCTGAGAATAGTATTGCAGGGACTATTTCAAGAAGTACAACACCAACAAATAAAAAATTCACAGGTATTTATTTATTATATTTTCTCGCATTTTTCTCACAAAACTATGCTAAAAAAGTATTTTATCGGTGAAAATGCATGAAAACATCTTTTGTTGAATTTGTTAAACTTTTAATGAAAAGTTATATGTATGTATGTGAACACCCATTTAGATTTAGAAATGTATTACGTAGCTGAATATTCTGAATTACAGTTCGATTGAAATGACATATGTGATTGGGGTTCTCCTAACGTCATTCGTTTTTGCGGGAATATTTTTACTTATTTTAATGCATTTATCCAAAACAAAATTAATCTTCATGAATCGTACGTTTTGTTTATTTTTGAAAAAATTGAAAATATATTATTCATTGAAAGTATCATTTGTCTTCTATTTTTTCTAAAGGAATATATTAAAAAAGGGTTCTAGTTAAGAAGTTATTGAAGAAATGCCCTAAATAAAGTGAGGAGAAAAAATTTCAATTGTATTTCTTTCTCCCATTTGAAAAAAATGATGGGTTGTGTAATTTGCTATGAAATAGTACAAATCTTGTGAATAAAATTTATATATATATATAAAGAAGAGGAACATAGACAAGGTGATGTGACACTTCTTTGTGGCCTTCATTCATATTTATCTCTTTTTGCCTTTTTTTTTAACTTTTTTCTAATTTTTTTTTTGTTTTTCCTATTGCTTTTTAAGTATTTTTGTAACAACATTAAATGGCTCAATAATTAATACTCCACTTTTCCTTCTCTTAAAGTTTCACTAATCACATTTATCAGCCCACTAAACTCTTTTGATTAAAGAAATTAATATCCAACAAAAAAAATAAACTGAAAAAGAAAGAAAAAATAAACTGAAAAAGAAAAACTGAAATCATCAATTGTAGTCACTCAAAGAGCGCATCCAATTTTTTTTTAATGATTTTTAATATATTTCCTTTCTTTTCTGATTGTTAATACTACACTTTTCCTTCTCTTAAAGTTGAGGGGGCCGGGGGTGGAGAATGGAGTAATGTGGGTTTTTTTTGGGACACTTCTTTTAATTATAAAATCATAATAACTTCTAATTTTTAGTATTTTTTTATTTAATATATTTATAAAGAGTAACTATTCATAACTCATACCTCTTTAATTTCTACTCATAATAATATTCATAATTCTCATAATTTTCATGTCAATAGCTCTCTAACTTTAATTTGTAAATTTATAATACTTTATGGTATTCCTCTATTTTACCTATATAAACTCATATTTTGTTTGATAAAGACTTTCATCCAAAGTTATCCTTTCTCTTCTTCTTCACTTTGGCTTGTGAATTATAACATATAACATGAAGGGAGTATATGAAGGTAAGAAATATTTCATTCTCAATTAGTCTTTCTTTTCATTTATATATACTTACCCGTGCTTTTTTAATTTTAGCATATATATTTTTATGATTCGTTATCTTCCTCTAAGCAAGTACGATCAAGAAAATCTTCACTACAATCAATATTGAGGTATCATATTAACAATTATCATATTTTTCTTGAGTTTAAGGTTATTATATTTAAATAATTTATTTTATTTATTCATAATTGAGCAGAAGATGGTGGTGGATCTACTTGCAAAGCAAGACGCTAGAATAAATTTTTTAAAGCATAATTAGGAATTACTTTTGCTAAATTACTTTTTTCTTTTTACTTTGACTTGTAATAACTACTTAACTACACATAATAACAACACTATTCATTTAGTCCTCTGTGATTCTACTTTTGGTTATTAAGTATAACTAATATAGTTATCTTATTTTAACCAAAAAAATTATGATAAGGAGTTTCATTTTTATTTTTCTTTGCTTCTTGCAAAGAAAAATTAAGATGAAATAATTTATTCTATAATATCATTGCTTATTCTTTTGTATATGTGGTAATTATTTTTTTTCGTTATTCTTTTCTTGTTTGAAATGTATTCTGATTTTTTTTCTTTTCATTTTTTATTATTTTGTGAATGTTATAATGTAGGCTATTTTTATGTCTTAGCTACATAACTACAAAAATTTATATTTGTATATTATTTAATTGTGGTCTTTGAAATAGCAATGTTATATATATCTATGCAGACAAATCATTTATCTTTTTTTTAAAAACTTTTCTTCCTTATTTTCATCATTTATTTATCTATTTTTACAAATAAAATCAATGCATAATGATTAATGTATTTAATTTTTAATAAAATTATATATTCAAGATGTGTGTAACTCATGTCTTTTATCTTCTTTATAACTTCTATTCTTAAATATTATTCATAAATCATATTTCATTTATTTCATTTTTATAATTTTAAGAATATTTATTTATTGTGTAAAAAAATATAGTAAACAAATATAATAAAAAAGACACAACGTATAAGTTCAAAGCCTTTTTTAAGAAATTAGTGTTTGTATAGACGATCAAGTACTCCTACAAAAAATAGAGAAAATTAAAACAAAAAATAATATTTTCAACTTAATACAGTAGATTTTGTATCAAAATATGATCTGTTATTTCATTTAATTCACTATATATACATTCTAAATTTTTTGTTCTATTATGTATGTATGAAAAGTTTATACTTAAAAAGAAGCAACGAACTTCTATTTTGCATATTGAAAAAAATGACAAAAATATATCATGTTTTGAATCAAGACAACAATATATATTGTCTTTTCTATCACTGACCTGAATATAAATGTTACATATTATTTCATTAATATAAGAAACTATCAATCTATAGAATTAATATTTTTATATATAAAAATAATGAAATATATTAATTAATCATTTTTTTTATAGTCGCGCGAAGCGCGAATAATTTCACTAGTTTTATAATAAGCTGGCAAACTGTTTTAAAGTGTTTTAATGAAATAATCAATATTGTATCTGCATGACAATGGACGAGACAAACACCCTTTAAGCGGTTAATTCTTTTTTTCTTTTTCTTTCTTTCCACGTAAGGGCATGAATATTAAATATTCTTCAACTTTATAAACTTGTTTTGAAATATAAATATAATTTATACTGGTATGTTCTTTTGTTATCTCTTTCAAATGACGTTTATTTAAATCTTTTATAGCCCCACTAACTTGTTGGGAAATAATTCTTTTTGGAAGAGTTTAAATTTGTGGACATCCAAGTCAGAAAGTTCATTTCTTTATCTTTTCATTACAAAATAGTTTATATAGTAAGAAAAAAGAATTCAGATTCCTCTTGATTTTGTTGACAGCTCAATTATCTTCTTTTTTTCTATTTTCCTGATTCCATTTTCAAATTCATTCTTTAAGCAGTTCTAAAAAAAAATCAGATAATTGCTCAAATACGAAAATATTTACCCAAAAACTCAGCACTGAAATGACAATATTATTATAAGTGCAAGTCACTTTAAGTTAATAAAAGAAACTAATAAAAACTCGTACTACTAATAATATATACAGAAAGTATTCTCACGTCACAATCTAACAGGGCACTACCCACAAAAAAAAAAAAGTAACTCCCTCAAAAAGGGATCTTGGCTTAATTTCTCATACATCTTAACATTCTCCTTCTTAAAATAAACAAAATTGTGAAAAAAATTGTGATGTTTGTGTATTTTGTCAAGCTGGAGAGACAGAGGTAAAACCAAATTTATCAGACAAATTAGTTCTTGTCAAAGGTGAAAAATGTTCCATCTGCTGAATAAATTGTACATCGTGCACTAATGGATTACCAGTTCTCCCTGGAGGAGAACCTGAGTAACATGATGGTGAATTTCTTCCATCTCTTGTCTGCATTGGGAAAAAAAAATTAAGAAAATCGTAGGCGTATTCAAGATTTAAAGTCGTTAGAAAACAAACCTTTTCAGCAACAATGTTGAGAATCCCACTTCTTCCATCAAAATTCTTCTGGCTGGTTACATGAATTTCCAAATGTTATATATTTCTCAATAAATCTCACAAATACAATAATACCCCTCATTTTGATAAAATATATAAAATGGGAGTAATTAAAAAGATTTAAAGTAGTACCTGTTATCATTGCAATTTAGAGATTTGAGGAATTCAGGAAGAGTTGTGGACCCAAGTTTTCTAGGCTTAGGGCAAATAGGTGACACATCATTTCCCACATGATTTTTCTCCTCAACAAAAATGTTATTCACTGAAGAATGATACATCTGTCTCCCTTAATTTGTTTCTCTAATTAATTAACATATAAAAGAAAAAGTGTATTACTTCTACTAATTAAATATCACAAGTACGATTAACTTGTGACACTTTCTATAACTGTTCCTGCTTATTTATACCTTTCTGGAAAATGTTTTTTACCATAAGTTAACATGGGCCACATGTTTTGTCTCAAAGGTTAGGAGAAGGAAGAGATAAAATAGTGATTAGTTAAGTGTACTGGGCATGTCCAAAGTTAGTTATAGTGAAAGGTTGAACGAGGCAACTAATTGCTTGGCCAAGATTGCACGTAGGGTAAGGTCTTTGACTAGACTTTATTTTTCCTATAATTCATTTTGTCCAAGTAGTTTGGTTTCCCATGACTTATTGCATTCACAATTTTAACCTCAATTATCTGTTTGTATTGAGAAAATTATCATTTAACTTGTACATATATTTGCTAAAATTGAACTACTTTAATCATACAAGTAGAGTTGCCGAATTTAATAAGCTATATGTCAACTCCTCCAACATATCACCAGTTGGATAAAGTGAATTTAGGAAGGCTCACACTTGGCAGAACCTAAATTGACCATTCCTTCAATGTTTCCTCTATCAACAAATGGCAATAGATTCACACAAGAAATTGTTTGACAAGTGGTATTGAGTGAGTTGAGTAATGTTCTGATACACAACACATATTTGACAACATCTAGGAGCATTGATTATGGACAGATTAGGACATGAACTATATTTTGGTTAACGTATTTGATTGGCCCAATTTTGACTTGATCCGTCATTTGACACCCCAAGATACGATCTTAATTTGTACTACACAATACATATTCTTCTTTCCTTACAAGTGCATATACCATAATTATCATTAATTCTTATTCCTCATCTTCTGGTAATAAAAGAAAAAAACAGCCATGCCCTCTAGAAAAGAGCATTAAGGTTTCATTGAACCAACATATTACCAACTTTTTTGACGTAGGGTTGACCTACCTAGACAACAATCATATGCAAACGTGAACGCACGAGGAAACAGCAAACAAATAAAACCACCTCCAAGAAGCCTTGTTATTTAAATTTTAAACTTATCATCCTGGTTGTAAATCAATATTTTTAACTTAAATATTGATTAAAGTGATCACAAACAAAGAAATGGAC
Organism: Jaltomata sinuosa; assembly: GCA_003996215.1. Classification (NCBI taxonomy): domain Eukaryota; kingdom Viridiplantae; phylum Streptophyta; class Magnoliopsida; order Solanales; family Solanaceae; genus Jaltomata; species Jaltomata sinuosa. Next base: position 289,323 of record QJPP01002071.1, on the reverse strand, counting down.
TATCCTGCAATGCTGCAAAGTGATCACAAACAAAGAGGGCAACATAAACTTGCAGGTACAATGAACAGATTAAAAAGTTAAATGAAAATTCTAGTCCTTTGAGGAAAACCAAAGGTATATAATGTTTCTCCCCCGAGAGAAATGGACCAAACACGCGACAATGCTCAAGTAACTTGAGCAGATGTTGGGTTAAATATCTATTCACTCAGTAGATTGTACAAAACTTGATCTGACCATGCTGTATTATGGATACAGAATGGGGCAGTGAGAACTAAATGTATAATCTCACACTAAGATAAATTGAAGGCATCCTGTCGTCAAACACAACAATATAGACAAGATCTACTAATACAGTGGAATCAGGTTAGACATTATAACATGTGCTTGTGGTCCTAAGCCAAAATCTGCTACCAACTAAATGTTCGACCCAAAGGACAAACCAAGAAAAGAGGGGAGAGATCTGACAGATGCAGAAACACATCGAATTACAAATAAGAATATATACAAATCTCAACACAAATCTTTGGTTTTATTCACAAGTCATGAATTATATGTATCCCAGTCAAATGTAGGTTGTGAGAACACCTCATAATCAGTCGGCCCTTCGATAATGTTGTCAACAGTCTGTATGCCTTGTAATAAAGCTGGCTGAAAATCATCATTATCAGAGGGCAAAATTTTATACATCACGAACAACCCAAGTGTGAATATGGCTTGAAGCTTAGTTGAGTCTCCTCGTACAGAAAAGAAAAGTAGCATCGCGAGGAGGAACAAGTCAACGCAAAATCTCATGATAGATAATACAGTATCCATCAACCTCCCATCATTACCAGCAGGGAAACCTCGCACTCTGTATACAAACAGGAAATTGTACTTGTCAACCACATACCTGTACCCAAAGTAAACTGCACCAACAGGAACCACAAGAGGAGCAAACGAACAATAGATCAGGGTCAGAGCAAATATTGTTAGATTGAAGGCATAATATTGCGCAAAATCAAACTTTGGTTTTGGAACTGGCGAGGTTCGGCTGACTGGAGGGTATTCAGACAAATCTTGTCCTGGGAAATCAATTTCATTTGGAGAGGCATCATTTAAAAATCCATTGTTGTCAGTAACAACAGTTGAACTCCTTTCATGAATCAGAGGCCTCTCCAAACTATCAATGTCTTGATTTTCCAATGGATAGTCCTCGATCCTTTCTGGTACCAGCTGAAGCATGTCATTTTTTCGGAACTTTTGAAGCTGCTTCTTAATCCAAGGAATTGGAGCTAATAAATCAAAAGATATACCCAAGAAACTGCTTGTAATTAAAAAAGCAAGAGACGAAAGGCATGTCCTTGTCAAAAAGGAAGCAGTCATGTACTGCTCGATCTTTTTGCAATCTTCTCCATCCAAATAACAGCGACCCATACTTAAGAGTGCACCCTCAAGAGACGATTCGACCAGAGCCCTAAGGAGAATGAGATTTACCAGAAAGAAGCAAACCATTTTCAGTAGTGCAGCCCTTTGCTCACCAGATACAGTAAGATGTCGTTCAAACTTTGAAAGATAAGAAAGAACTGAAGGGACAACAATGTACATGCTCACAAAAATCAGAACATTAGGCAAAAATTGAAATATTATTGTTGCTAGCCAGCTCGATCCCTGCACCCAGTTCAGCCACATCTGAGCATGATCCATTGCTTCAGCATTGATTATTCGCCCTGCGCTTTGAATGGCACTAATCACAGCGAGTGGGGAACTGCAGAATAACAGCATCAACAGTAGGCATGTGTTCACCAACACTCTGCGTAATCTTAAAGAGAACTTTGTTGATCCCAGGTGGTTCCAGTATATGTCAGTAGCTAAAGGAGCTCTCTCTACTTTCCACTGGTTCCTCTGTAGTTGCAACTCAATGACTGAAAAGAATCGACCATATCGCCTCCTCTTCTCATTTCTGAGGTCCTGGACAGCCTTATTAGCTGTAAAGACATCCTTAAATACCACAAAAGCTACACCAGCACCTCTTGCCCGCCCTTCTTTATAAGATGCCATTTCCATCTCCAAATCAGCTCTCAACTCTTGCAATTTTCTCAACCTCTCTTCATCTGATAAACCCAATTGGTCCATAATACGATACCACGTATCCTTGGCCTTTCTCCACAGAAAGCACAGTCGCTCTAACAAACCCCGCCCATTCACACTATCACTATCATCCTCATCTTCCTCGCCCTCATTCAAATAACCACGTGACTCAATTCTCGACACTAATTTAGAGATATCCTCCCGAACCTTCACCAACTCTGTAGCTAAATCATCCAACGCACACAAATCCATAGGCACAACTACTCTATACACCTTTCCCGGGTATTTATGCTGAAAATAATCCACCAGAGGTGTCTTATCAAAACCTAAGGTTTTAGGTACACCCTGCACCATAATGGTAAAAATTGCACTGGCATTCGTACCAGGGTTATTTGGATTTCCATAGCCGTCTCTAAGCCTAGTAATTTTCAACCTTTCTTGTATTTCACTTATACCATAATGTACCAAAACAACAACAATAACAACAAATATAAAGTGAATCCAGAGTAAGGGAGAACCTTTTTCTATATGATTTATCGTAGTCTTTGAAAACTGATCAGCCATGGGAGCCATACCAGCATAAATATTCAACGGCAGCATTACAGCAAGGGAAAGAAAGGCGAGGAGTAATAGCAGGGCGGAGCTTCCGCCCTCAATAAGAAGATATTGGGCAGCGTCGGCGCCGCAGTGGCGGGCGATTTCAACGCCAGTGGCGTGCCAGGCAGCAAGGAGTTTGGAGGCAATGGCAGTAGGACCGGGCATGCGACGGTGATCGCTTCGAAGCTTGCCGAAGATGAAAATAAGGAGGCAAGTCAAAGCTCCAACAGCGGAGATATTGAGCAGGTACTGGATGTTACCATACCAAGCGACGTCGTAATTGAAGTCCCCATCGCCGGCGGACGGCGGAGGAGAGTAAGTGGAATTGGCTGCCATGGAAGGTGGATCAGCAGAGAAACTGGATGGGATCATATTGAATTGAGATTGAGATAGGGTTTGAATTCAATATCAATAGAAAGGAAATTGAGATTCATCTAATGTTAGGGTTTTTGCGGGTCGATTAATTGCAGAAACGATTGACCCGAGAAGGTTATGAGAATTGACAAGTGAGAACGTAGAAAGGTCATCCCTTTGTTGTTAAGATCCGATTTCAGGTTTTAAACCCTGTTACTTGTTAAAGACTACCATGATGACACAATTAATTAATACAACTAGTACTACTTTTTAATTGCTTTAACCATGTGGGGAGATACAAGATTGGAAAAATTACATAACATGACAAACATTCATGTCTACTTACGCTCCATAACAATAGTTTATTTCAACTATATTTCACAACTTATGTTTTAAAAGTGTTACTTACTATTTGTATTTGTAAGTCGTTCTCTTAATCAACACTCAACTGTATTTGTATGCTGAGATTCCAAAAAATATACAATACGAATTTGCATTGTTATTTGTATACCGATATTCCACAAAATATACAATACGTATCGTATATTCCGTCAATCAACACTCAACTCTATTTGTATTTATATATTAAGATTATATAATTGCTATTGAAAATATTATTACGGATTATAATTAGATAAAGTGTAGCTGTAGGATTAATTAAGTTCCTAGTTATTGTTTATGAAAGTTCAAAAAGGTACTGTTAAGAGTTAACGCTCACACAACCGAGGCCCAATAGAGATAGCCCGACTTTTTTCTAAAGGGCCCAATACGATTTTGAGGCCCATATTTGAGTTTGTGTCAGTACAAGTACTACAATGGTACATCCATCACAGATCTTTGAGCAAATGATAGTACCTAATAAAGAGGCCATTACAATTTATAGGCTTGATTGTAAAATTCTAAATGCAAATACATAACTTTCGTTTGGATATGTGATATGAAATCATAATTTTAAATTAATGTTTGGACATATAATTTGAAATCATGACCAAATTCTCCAAAAGCATGATTTGGGATTTCAAACCATGATTTTCACTTTTTAAAATGCAAAACTCATAAATTTCTATTATTTTTTTTTTTTAAAAAGACCCTTTATTTTAAGTTTTACAAAAAAAAGAGTCATGTTTGTTGTGAAGAGATTATTGTTTGTATCATGTGAAAGGATATTAACGAATAACTACTTTACACTATATATTTCTGACTAGTATATCTTTATAAAATTATGTGTATTTGAAAGTTTGTAATCGTAAATATCTATATATAATATAAAGGAAGGTTTTGAAAACGGTGACGTGGCGCTCTCTAAAGCCTTGAATTTTATTTATCTTTTTTGTGGTTTTTTTGACTTTTTCTCTCATTTTTCAATTATTTTATTTTACAAAATCATCTCCTTAATTCATATCTCTTTAATTACATAAATTCTACTCTTAATTAATATTAATAATATTCATAACTCTCAAGCCTTTCATATTCATAACTCTCAATTATTTATTGTACAAGTTTATGACACCTTAAAATCACATTTCTTTTGAGCTATATATGATTGTTATTCTATTTTCATTTCTTCTTATTCTTCATCTTTGTCTCTTTGGTTGGTCAATTTTTTAGGTGCTGTTTGGCCATGAGAATAAAAAATTACTTCACTTTTTTGAATTTTCAAAGTTGGAGTTGGAGTTGTGTTTGGCCATAACTTTTGCAATAATTATCTAGATCTTAAATATATATTTTTAAAAAATATAAAATATGATTTAAAAATGAAATATAATTTAAATGGAGTTATTTTATGAAAATAAAAAATTTAGGATTTTTTAAAAATAAAATAAAATAAAAAGTGAAAAAAGTGAGTTGAAAAAAAAGTGAAATTCCAAATACAACAACTCCGGAGTTGTATTTGGAATTTTTATGGCCAAACACTATTTTCGAAAAAAAGTGAAATAATTTTCCGGAAAAAAGTGAAAAATTCTCATGGCCAAACACCTACTTAATTTCTTGATCTAATTTTGCAGATTAGAAGAGAGATATCTACAATAAAAATTCAACTCACTCAAAGTTTACTTGAGTCAAAATGAATTGAATCAAGTTAATTATGGGCAACTCATCCAACTTAAAACATTCAAATGTCCTCCATTATTCATGCAATTGTTTTGTTGCAACTTGCAAGCATAAACAGATTCTAGTGATTGGACCTTGAGATCTTCACATATATATCCTGAATGTGAAGGTTCACTTGAATGTGGGCATCATATCTTACAAATATCTTACTTTACCCCATGATAATATATATTGTTGGCTACAAATCTTCAGTTTCAGTGCTCTGCCTCAAACGTCTCATAATTAGGCGTTTCATATAGACTTGTCACTTGAGTGCTTCGGCTTTCCTTTTCTTTTGTTAGACTCCACAACTTGTTTTCTATCATACTTTCTCCGTTCACAACTAAAAGTAAAAATTTATTTTGAAATACTGGACAAGTAAAAGTAATACTTTTCTTGACTCCACATTTTTTATTTTCCTCCCTATTTTGTTTTAAAATATTATATACTAGACTTAAACGACACTAAGACATCTAGAAAAGTCCCATTATGTAATATGATATGCATGCGTATGTAGGATTAACAATAGTATTATCTTTTGAAGCAAAAAATAAAAACTCTTTCACCTTTTTCATTCGCTGTTTATTATCATCATGAAAATATAAAGATTGATCACTTTGGTCAACAAATCTAATGCTAGCTGTGAGAAGTGAGAACCATTCAAAACTGAAATTAAAAATGTCAAACAAAAGAAAAAAGAAGGCATTCTTAATGAACTAGACTACTAATTTAATGACGGTGAATCAAGACCAAAACCTCCACATTTACTTATCTATAACTTTAATATTCGAGGTCAAAAAGGAAATTTGCACCTGACATTTACCCCCTTTTTTTTTTTTTTTTTAATATATGAATAAGTGCTCGTACATAGAAACTGCTTAGTGCATAATCACATGGGTTGACATTAATTACAACCTGCAATTTCTGGTTAAAGGATAAAGCAGACACTATTATAATGACAACATGTAGATTAGTTTAATAAAAAGTCTATTCTTGTAAAGCATATATAGCGGCTTGATTTGGTCCGTACATAGATAGTTAATTACAAAAATTGAATTTCATCATTAAAAACATAATTTGTTGAATTGATGATAATCACAAGCCTGTTCAATAAAATCGAATAAAAAAAGTAGCTTGGTCGGCTCTATCATGTATTCATTTCCTACATATGTATATGAGCATGTTTTGGCTAAATTTTTGAGAAGTTGAAAGTGTTTATTTTCTTCGTTTAGAAAATTAAAGTGTTTGATCAAATTTTTAGGAAAAAATAATTATTTTTGAGTAGTAATAGCAATATTATTTTGGAGAAGTTAAAAAGAGTTTTTTTTCTTCCAGAAACACTATAGAAATATTGGATCAAGCACAAAATACCACCTTAATATTGACAAAAGTTTTTTTAAAAAAAATTAATTAATCAAACACGAATTGTAAGTTGTAACTCTCTAAAAATTATTTTTGACAACACCACTTTTTAAAATAAGTCGATTTTGAAAATTGAGCGAAATGTGCTAATAGTCTCTATTGAGGTTAATTAATTTGATGTTGAATTTGACAAGTTAGATTTCATGAGATAAAAATAGTCGTACAGCACATTAAACACATGATCTCTTTTTAATAATGTCTTCGACCATTTTTTTCTTCGACCATGTGAAAACTTCAGGTTTGAAATGCATATTAATTAGGAAGTACTCCCCCCGTTTATTTTTACTTATCCATTTTTTTATTTTAAGATGTTCAATAATACTTGTTCAGTTTATAAAATCAATGGATAAAATACTTATTTCGACTCATTTTATCCTTAGCATTAAGTACGATTCATTATCTGATGCATTTCTCAAAGTATTATATTTATTATATTCAAAGGATAATATAGTAAAATTACCCCTATCATTTACTGTTTCTTAATCCCTGTGTCAATAGAAAAGTGGACAAGTAAATATGGACAGAGAGAGTACTACTACCTAATATCATCATGAGTAGAACTTTATTTTCGTTTTCTTTTCTCATATATAGTCATTTTCTTTAATACAAGAAGTGATAAACTTGAGAATAGTCAACGTAAGCATTAATTCCCATTAATTCCAACTAATTATTTTGGTAAAAGTAAGGTACTTATTATACGTACATCATAAGTAAGTGGAGTTTGTTATGGTTTGAGATAAGGGCAGTAAAGTATTGTAAAGATATAACCCCACTCACCCCCACCCCCACCCCCTGCCTCCAAAAAAAGAGAAGGGAAAAAAAGGAAGTAAGAAAGAAAAGGATTTATTTTTATTTGTAAGCTGACCTGGAAAAAAATCTAAATTAATCTTGAAGTTCCAATATTGATCACGACAATAAGAAATGTTCTAATATTATATTTAAGTCTGACAAAAAAAAAAAAAAAAAAAAAGGAGGAAAACAGCTTTGTTTCACACCTGTCGCCTCCGTTCTTTATTTTTTCTTTTTCTTTTTCCATTCTGATCCTATATATATAATAGAGTTTAATTAATTTTGATTTGTGCTTCATGGGCCCATTGAAAGAAAGTATTCTTTATCAAAAAACATTTTATACCCAAATTTAAGACTAAAACATTAAGAAATAAACAGCTTCATCCAGGGACATACACCACAGGCATCCTTTGGTGGTGCCTCCATTCTTTCCTTGACAAAGAGCTTTCTCTCATATATTTTGTCTATTGATTTTACTATTATTTCATATATACACCATATAATTATTTGACAAATAGCTTTCCGTTAGATATCATGTCATAGTATTTTAACTTTTTCAAGCAAGTCATATACTTGCCTTATATTTTCAGGTTAATTGTCACGATTCAAGTTTACGCATATTGTGCGTTTTGAACAAACAAACATTATTGACTTGTCCTTTGGGATGTGTTTTCATCCGGTTTAAAAACGCGCAATCATAAGAAATTCTTCATTTTTTTTTCTATTTTGATATAAGATTCGTCTAATTAAGATATTATATCACGTATAAATCTTTTTTCTTTTAGAAGTTTGTTGGTCTTTGGCTCTTCACTCTTTGACCCACCCTCCTAGCGGCTAACCCGGCCCTAATTGGTTATGAGTATCACATTAAAAATTTCACTAGGTAATTATCTCTTAAGTAATCAGAGGAGTAGAATAAAAGAAATTTACACTTATTACTTAATTAAATCAATTAATTAACCTATATCTATACTTAAATCATATACGGCACACAGTGTGAGCTCCTCAATGACGTCTTTCCTCCAAATCATATCTGCCATGAGATCGTTAATTCTGCAATAGTATTATATGCATGATATTGCCACCCAAATTCGCACTTTATAATGATATCACAACTTTCAAGAAAACACGCTGATGTACTATTTTTCCATCTCAAATTATCTATCGTAATTTCTAAAAATAGTTACCTTATATTATTTGTCATTTTGTCCATCCTAATTAGTACTATAGTAATTTTCTTGAAAACTACAAACAAAGAAAAACATGACAGGTAATTTCAATTAACCTATAATTGTGCCGCACTCACTTTTATATAAAGATGATGAAGACTCTCTCTATCCACCTTATGATAAAAATGGGATAATAATACTAATTAATGATCATCATTATCATTACTTAGACAATCTGCTATTTGTAGTCCGCAAAATAAACGTGATGCCAAACTCAACAAGTTTTTTTAAAAAATAAATTTGATGTTAATTTTTATGAGAAGAATTGGGAGAGCACAACAACAATAACATACCCAATATAGTTCCACAAAATAGGGGTAGAGAAGTTGTTTCTAATAGACCCGGCTCAAAAATTGAGAGAGCACCCATTAATAATTTTGTAGTACTGAAATATAAACAAATAAGAGCATTTTTTGTGTGTATATATATATATATATATGTAGTGATTTTATAGCATTTTTTTTTGGCAAGAGCTATTTATGTAACAACCAGTGTTGTATTGACATATTGGGCATTCCAGATAGGGAAAAAAATAGTAATAGTAATGGGTGTAGATGCATTAGAGTTAGCTATTGCAACAAAAATTTTTGACCCAAACAGGTTTGTTATGACTGTTTATTCATGACGATATACTATTGCCTGATTTTTTTTCTTGAATTTGGTGATGATCAGCTGGAGCTTTAAGGGCAAGAGGGACAACACATAGCTTTCTGGGTTTTGTTGATGTAATTTCTGAGATCATGTTCTCATTTGGGTTCTACTTTGGTTCCAAATGCAATACCTCATCCACCTCAAATTATTTATAGTGAATTTTAAAAATAGTTATCTCTAATTATTGACACCTCAATCATGAGTGATGTTATGTTGTTTACATACCAATAAAGGTAAAATAGTTAAAAACGCCTCATTAATTAGTCCATTATCATATAGACTATTTTCACAGTTTTGCCCAACCTTGAAGTAATTCAACATCCTTATTCATTGATAGCCTTACTGTATATTACTTTTTATTTATTATTTTAAGAGATTTATCAAATCAAATATGAACAGCTAAAATATAGGTGGAGAGAGTACCATTCTTAACCAAAAGATAACAAATCAAACTCATTAAATTAAACATATGGATGTTGGCCTACTAAACTTGGTTAGAAAGTATCAATAGTGCAAATAAGAGGTCCCGTCTATTCCATAGGTTGTAATACACTTGCTTAATTTTACTACTACTACTACTACAAAATCAATAAATTAGGATAGATAGAGTATCATTTTTTTAATAACTCTTTAATTTCAACTTAGTACATAATATATTTAAAATTATAAGATTAAATAATATTTTAATTTATTCAATATATCCTTAATTTTAAATTATAATATTAAAAAATCTTCCTTATTTTTTTTTAACTCCGAGTATATGCCGCAAGGAAAACAAGAAAGAAAAGAAGCTCAAAATACGAAATAAGTATAAAAAAAGGACGACTTTCTCTTCAGTTAGTTCAATCACACACTGATTCAGAAAAGAGAAAAGAAAAAAAAAAAAGCCTTTCCTTTTTGCTTCTTTTTATCTTCTTCATCTTCTTCGTTTCCTTTCTCATCTCTCTCACCTTCGAACCGAAAAAAACATAGAGAGAGAAAGGCAAACAAAAAACTGAAAACAAACCCAAAGGCAAACAAAAAACTGAAAACAAACCCAAAGACAGGAAAAAGACTTAATCTTTTTTTCTGTATTGATATTTGCGTAAGCAGTGGTTTATTTTTAATGGATCTGTAGATCTAACCCTTTCAGAACCCACATGTATTGCTACGTTTTACTTAGACCTCCGTCATTTTCACACTGCGTGCTTCTGTAATTGACCTGAAAATACACCATATAAGGCCTAATCACAACTGTGAGTCTTTCTTTTTTTTCTTTATTTGGGAGAGCAATTGTTAAAGCTGTGAACTTGGTATGTTTTTTGTGGTTTTCTGTGGGTCTTTACTGCTATTTTGTTCATTTGCACTTATGGTTTTTCTGGGTTTTGGCTTTTATAATCTTAAAATTGAACCCCTTCCTTTTTGGACGGTAATGGGTTAGTTTGACCCTACTTCAAATCTTGGGAGATTTTGTTCTTGCTGTTGAAATTGGGATTATAGACTTTGTTCAAGCATACTGTCTTGTTCAAATATTGGTTTTGTTGATAAAGCTATGATCTTGTCTCTCTTTTGTGATAGTTGAAGTTGTTATCGACCTGAATCTCTTGTTGTATTGTTGTTGTTTCTAATTTGCAGAATAAAGGAGTAAGTGGTGAAAGTTTTTCGTTAGACAGCTCTTGCATCCGTTTGGATGTTAAGGAATTGGCTGTAAGCAAAGGTGAAATGAGGGATGTTATCAAGGTTGATAAATTTCCTGAGGGCATGTTGCCGGTCATCGGCGGACCGTTATGTGCACACTGGTCCAGATTCAGCTGGACGGCAAGATGGACTTTTTTGGTATAAAGACAGTGGACAACACTTACTTGGTGAGTTCTCTATGGCAGTTGTTCAGGCCAACAATTTGCTGGAGGATCAAAGCCAGATTGAGTCAGGTTCTCTAAGCTTGCTTGATTCTGGCCCCTATGGAACGTTTGTTGGGGTATATGATGGTCATGGTGGGCCTGAAACATCGCGGTATATCAATGATCACCTCTTTCAGCATCTCAAGAGTAAGCATATTGGAATTTTTGACTAAACTGTTTATCTGCCAAGTATCAAGTTGTATAAGTTGATTGGTAGTTCTACGGGGTAGCTTGCCGGATACTGTTGTAGAATTAGTAGTTTGATAGCTTGATCTTGATAACTCTGCAACTTAAATATTGCAGGGTTTGCAGCTGAACAAAATTCCATGTCTGTTGATGTAATACGAAAAGCGTTTCAAGCAACAGAGGAGGAATTCCTTTCTCTAGTTGCTAACCAGTGGCTAACGAAACCACAGATGGCTTCTGTTGGATCTTGCTGTCTGGTTGGCGTGATCTGTGATGGGACCCTTTATGTTGCCAACCTTGGTGATTCCCGGGCTGTTTTGGGGAGACTTGTTAAGGCTACAGGAGAGGTTCTAGCCCTTCAGCTTTCAGCTGAGCATAATGCAAGTTTTGAGTCTGTCAGACAGGAATTGCATTCTATGCATCCGGATGATCCACAGATAGTGGTTTTGAAGCATAATGTATGGCGTGTAAAAGGTCTGATACAGGTATGTTTCTGAGAATGGTAACAACTGTGCTCTAGACTCTTGCCTCTGGGTTAAATACAACAATCGTTATTGCACTCGTATTCTATTCTCATTCATTTGCAGGGTTTATGTGAGCTTATTGCCAAGTCTATACTGGCTTTTGTCTTCGGTCACTGCCTGAATCTGAAGTGAATTAAAAGCCTATGAATCCCGCCCCCTGTTGTGTCTGTCTTTTTGATACCCCAAATACCTTATCCTTCTGGTTTGGTTTGCTTAAAGAGGGATGGATGAAGGATTAAACTTCCAATTGCATTATCTAACCGCAAGGCTAGGTTTTTATCCTGCATTATGTGCTTTACCTGGATTCCTGTTTTTTCAATTAATTTGTTTCTTTACCTTGCATAACACGTATTTATTGTATTGAGAACGTTTCTAATTTTTTATATTAATCTGACAGATTTCGAGATCTATTGGTGATTTATATCTCAAAAATGCTGAGTACAATAAAGAGCCATTGTATGCAAAATTTCGTTTGCGAGAACCTTTTAAAAGGCCCATATTGAGCGCGGATCCATCAATTTCAGTGCATGAACTTGAGCCACATGATCAATTTCTCATACTTGCTTCTGATGGTCTTTGGGAACATCTTAGCAATCAAGAGGCAGTCGATATCGTCCAAAATAGCTCTCGCAAAGTATGATCCTTCACTTGAAAGCATAACATGTCTTATTCTTCTTTTAATTTCTTAAAATTATTTATATACAGTCATGGATTGAAAGCTGGTATGATTTCCTTAGGCTGTGCATGTCTATATTTTAAGCATATTACAAACCGAAACCACGTATCCTGGTATTCTCTCTTTGCAAATAGTGGCGTTACTGCACCGGAAGCTTTAATTATAATGTACTCCTCCTTTTGGTGATACACAGTTGCATTGCATCTAAAATTACAGTGTTTTACATGGTTTTCACTTATTATTGTGCTGATTTAGAGAGCAGATTATTTCAGTAACAACACCTTGAAGTCACTTATTATAGGTGCTCGTATAAAACACAATACTTTAAAAATGTTCCATGTTCTTGACATACAAGAAACAAATTGAACTCCTAATCTTAGATCCTCATCTATAGTCAATAAAAGGCAAAAATATATGTACCATGAGCACACCCATTTGATTAAAACATTAGTTTTTCTTTGTGGGGCCTGTTGTTCAAGTTATTACATGTCTTATTCATTTTATACATACATGGTTAGATGAAAAGAGTACAGAGTCGTGAGATAAACAGAAGTGCTCAGGATGATCAATTCTAAAACTGGGCAGCATATTGTCAAGGCATTGAAAGTTTACTCTTGCACTGAAATTAAGAAATAAAAAACTGACAGTTGAAGAAGGCAATAAAGAACTGTTAGAAGCACAAATCCTTAACAAAAGCTATCAGATTAACAAACAACAATTATTTTGTGAGTAATGAAAAATGGAAATAAGAACTTCAAAGTTCATTGTTCCAATGCTTGAATGGAAGTGCAAAGGGTTTATACTTCCCTGCCAAATTCTCTTTTGTGTATGTTCTTCTGTGTTTTCCTGGCATGAATATGGTTGAGGTTCGTCTGAATGTTGATGGATTTCAATGTTGAGCTTATTAGGAAAGTAATTACATTTTCTAAATTCCAATCTTCAGGGAAGTGCTCGGCGGCTTGTAAAAGGTGCATTGCAAGAAGCTGCAAAGAAAAGGGAGATGAGGTATTCTGATCTGAAGAAGATTGATCGTGGTGTGAGGAGACATTTTCATGATGATATCTCGGTCATAGTCGTGTTTCTAGATTCAAATCTTGTGAGTAGAGCCAGCTCACTTAGAGGGCCCTCTTTATCTCTGAGAGGAGGGGGTGTGAACTTCCCAGCAAAAAGTCTGGCCCCCACTCCCTCATAACTTGGTACTGCTTGACCTTTTCACTCTGTTTTATACTTTGCTGTATCCTTTCTGAAACTTCTTATGGCAAGATCATGTAGTAGATTAAAGAGAAATAACAGAAAGTGCGGCACTAATTTATTCTTTTGTTGTGCAATGTAATGTTTTTGATGTTCAATGTAACGTTTAACTTGGAACAGGCGTCTTTATTAACTTTATGAGCAGGCAAGAAGATCGAATTTTTTTACAGTATGCGTTCTTTTTTGAGGATGAACTTCTCTGCTTATTTCATTTTCCTTTCTTGCCACCTGTTTGATCCGAAGATTGATTCACACAGATGGTGTAGAACTGAAGCTCAATGAAGAATGAATTATTATATTCTATCAATTTTACTTCTCAATTTTACGTGGCAACTGTAGATAATGCAAATTTGGGGGTATTTCTGCACATTAAAACAGTGCATCTGAATGCAGCCAAAGGCCTCTGATTTTGCACCCACAATGTGTTGCTTTTCCTGGAAATGGATTCTTGACTGTTGATTCCGGACACTGTTTTCCAGTTTGGTTACCATTGGCCAAAAGCCAGTTTACTTCATTTGCTTTGTTTATTTTGCTATTTTACTGTCGTTATTTTCCTTTCAATCCTGCTTTTTTTACACTTCTTTTTGACAAGAGGGAGTTGCTCGGATGGTAAGCACCTCTCACCTCCAACCCTAAGGTTGTCGGTTCGAGTCACCAAGAGAGCAAAAAAGGGTGGGAGCTCCTAGGGAGGGGTTAAAGAAAAAAATACACCTTTTTTGGGTGAGTTTATCAAAAATTTCAGAACCAACCTCTCTGCCCCACAAAGGTAAGGGAAAGGTTTGCGTACATCCTACCCTCCGCACACCCCACTTATGGGATTACACAAGGTATGTTGTTGTTACCATTGGCCATGTATGGACGTTGATTTTTCGAGGATTTTTCTACTGAAGACTTAATTTATTTGTCCATCTCGAATTCTTGGCACCTAACAATCAGCTTTCAAGAATACGTTGATAAGTTTTTATTTGGCAGTACACCAGTACTCACTAGCACTTTCTACAAGCAGCGCTGAATAATGGACCATGTAAGTTATTTATATTATTGGTTTGCTTGACCAACAGTAGTATCTGGGGGACAGCTGAAAATTGACCACTTCTCCTTAAAAAGTTCTCTCTGTACTTTTGAACCTCTCTGAATTTACAGGTCATCAAATCATCCATTTTTTCATACTTGTTGATTTTGTTTTTTCATGATTTAAGTTGCTATTTCCTAATTACTGCTAACTGGAATAAGTTATGATAACTTAACTAGTTTTGTGATAACTATTAACTCATCACTACCCTTCTCCTTCATCCGAACTTGGAACCAACAATGTAAAAACACACGTTACAGTAGCATATTGCAGTATAATGACTAAATTCTAGTATAATAGGATAAAGAACATTTATATGGAAATGAGTATGGCAAAGGATGGGCCATTTTTAGATCTTCCATTCCAGGAATACATAACCAAGACCTTTAACCAAAGGTCTCGGGTTTGAGTCTTGAGAATGGAGAAACTCCTAATAGAGAGAGCCTAAATATGTTTATGCTGTCTTACATTAATCAAACTGTAACTGATATTATATGTTAAGCTTAAGCTCTTTCGTTTCCACCCGTGCTTGTTTCCTCGGAAGTTCCTGTCAGGTCATACGAGTCATCTTCAAAGTTTATAATATAGGTATCTAAGCACCTCAACTTTGCACTCCCAAAGGATAGGCCATCTACGTCCATATAAAATTTCTGCAATCTAATGCCGTCTATGCTTATTGAACTTTGAGAATAATCAAGTTGTTTCGTTCGATGACTTCCCCTTTCGACTGATCGGCTTGAGAAGCTAGCTAATTTCAATGAACCATTTGAAGGTTGTTTATGTATGATATTTTCTGCAGAAAATAAGGCAGCCTCCAGTTCTTCCCACACTTGAGTCATGGTAGGCCTTTCTTTGGGGACTTTGACCACACATTTCAGTCCAAGTTGTCCCATCTTCAACATCATTTCCATGTTGCATTCCTCCATTAAGAGATTAGCATCTATTATTTCGTCGATGCTTCCTCGTTCTAAGCTAGGTCTTGCCTGCATAACAAACAATGCAGGAAATCAGTTGAGAAAATGAAGTGGAAATTCTGCGAGGCAGACAAATTCATCATATTGACATAAAATGTTTTGTACATTGCAAATATTACCCAATCAATAATGTGATAATTAGGATGACCTCTAGTTTTCTCGACTACAGGTCTAGCAGCAACAAGCTGCAGTAGTATAACACCATAGCTGTAGACATCAGTAAACGGAGTCAACTGGAGAGACGAACAGTAGGCAGGGTCAAGGTACCCTGGTGTCCCCTTTATCTGACTGCTAACATGTGATTGATCCCCAATAGGACCTGATTTTACTAGCCCAAAATCTGAAACCTTGACTTCAAAATTTTCGCCTACTAAGATATTGCTTGGTTTTATGTCCCGATGAATTATACTTGGTTTGATTCCTTCATGCAGATGAGCTATCCCTGGGATAGCAAGTATTAACACGTATCAAAACATTGTCCTCTCATCTTCTGTTGGTCAACCACATAAACACACTGAAAAATTACCTTTAGCAGCTCCAATAGCTATCGTCACTCTCTGCCTCCATGTTAAGCTCCTTCCGGCCCTCCCTACAACAAGCATTTCCACAAAATGTTAAATTTCAAGACTAAGCAAGGAATCATGACTCTGGAGTTGGAACTTACCCATGATGTAGTCTAACAGAGAACCGTTTGGAACATACTCGTACACCAGAATTTTTGCTCCCTTTGGCCCTGTTGATGCATAAAACAGCATGGTGAGCCTTATAATATTTGCTTTATTCTATCATCACAGCTGCTTTTGTCTGAATTTTGATTTTTTTTGTCTGCCCAAGCATTAAGCTTAGAATGTAATATAACGATAAGTATGACGATATACCAGCTCCTTGGCAGAACCCCACCAAACTAACGAGATTTTTGTGCTTCACTTTGGAGACCAACCTGATCTCTGTGTGCAGATAGCAACTGTATCAATTACTGCAATTTTTCAATATGGCGTCTAAAGATAAAGATGTATACTTGATTACCATTTTCAAACTCTTCAGTACTTGTGTATGATTCAGTATGTGCCTTCTTTATAGCTAGTGTTCCCTCCCCATCAAATGTCCCTCGATAGACATTTCCAAATGCACCAGAACCAACCAGACAATCTTGACTGAAATTATTAGTTGCCTTTTGTAATTGTTCCAACTGGAAGGGCTTCAACATCAGTTGTTCAGCTTTTAGAGTTCCTAATTACCCAGAAAATGTCAGAAAAGGAAGATAAAATCTACAGAAGCAGATATCCAAATGAATCCAATATATAATCAGTTTCCAATAGACAATGAATCTGATATAAATGTAACAGGAATCTTATTTATTTCTTAATTAGTTTGTCTTCAGAGTATCTAGCAACTGCAATGCCAATTTCTCTAGACATTGAACACAATGCACTGTCCACAACTTGACAGTAACTCACTGGTAATTGTAATTCCTCAAAGGACGGATACTGGTGCAAAAATTCAGGATAATTACTTGGAGTAATAGTTTTTCTTTTTCAATATTCAAAGACGAAGAAAATAGGAACTAGTTGTATCCCTTGAAGATTCACTAACCTTTTTTATTCTCCGGTAACCTAAAGCATGCATAAAGCTTTTTCTTGTAGCAGAAAAAAATTGAACCACCAAAAAATACTATCAAAATTCCAGCTGATACTCCTCCCCATATGTGTTGCTGATTTTGAAAGAAACCTGGACTCATTTTTCGTTTAGTTTATCCCACATCTATTCTGCTAGGCTTTCCATGCCTTTAACTTTTCTTAGCATTCAACTGCTTTACTAAGTGGGCAAAAGCAAGAATAGGTAGGTCTAAAATACCTATTCAAAAGGATTTAGTATCTCTGCCGGCTAGCTATTCATTTGTTGTCTTTCCATGCCAATCCAGACTTGGTCAGTTATCCTTCTGTCCAAGCGGCACATATGGCCAAAGAGGACATGCAAACATATATATATGCATGTAGATATGTAGAATATTCATCTGAAAATGACTTCACAGTAAAAACCAGAGAATGGGATGCATTCATTTCATATTATATAAAGATATATATAACTGGGGAGAAGCTTCTAATTGTAATGAAATGATGGTCATGTTTTCCATGATATTATATAATTGTTGGCAGCACCAGACACTATATTTAGGAAAGACATCACTGTCTGGTTTATATTAATAAAATAAAGAATTAGAAGTATTAAAGATACCTACAATAGTCCATCTACTGATAGCAACCTTCCTTATTCTATTAGCAGCAAGACAAACACTGGCTTCATAATCAAATAGGGTATACTACTATAAAATTCATTGCAGAGCTGTAAACTTAAGTGGTGAACAACTTGTAAACATTAAGAGCATCAGATTCAGATAATGTAAATCAACATTGTTGAAAAATGTACTTGAAATTTTGTAGGAACAACAGAACAACATACCATATTGTTTTCTTTCTTGATAGTACAATTTACTACACAACTATTGCATCAAAATGAGCTAGAAACGTTTATGAATCCGTATACAAATAAATCAAGAACATCCGAAAACTTCTATTTTTACACAAGTGAAAAAACTCAACCAAAAATTAAGCTATACATTAACCAGGGCTCTATCTTGTAACAAAGTTTCTGCTGCTTTTTTCCCAGAAACCAAAGCTCCATCAAAAGTAGCACTAGTCACATAATCTCCACAAATGTACAAGCCCGGTTTAATTTTCGGGTTCTTCTTCAAGTTAGTGGGTGGGCATTGGTTCGGTTGGGCAAACTTGATCCGATACATCCTTAAGTAACTCCACAACCCAACTACCGACTCCCCGAACCAACCCGATAGCTCCTTCACGACCCGATCCACCAAATCCTCATCTGCCACATCACCATAAAACCCCACAAGCGTGACAGAAACCAGTGCCTTCCCTGCCGGAGCATAAGAGGGAGCAACATTGGTTGCGAAGAACATGTTATTGATAATTCCTTTACCCGACCCGTTAAGAAGAAGAACCGGGTCCCGCACCGGAACTTTGTCTTGGTCAGCTGAAAAATACAAACAAACTGTGCTCCGAACCGGTTGCCGTACCTCAGCGGTTTTTTCTCCCGCCAATAACTTGACAGCTTCAGGCTCCTCAACTGCCAATATTACCCCAAATTCACTTTCCAAGATTTCTCCATTTTGTAATTTCACTCTTGTTCTTGAGCTTGAATCCGATTCTGAATCAACTGAAACAACTCGTGCATTGAACAAAATTGAATTCGAGGGCAATTTGGACGCCAGTTGTTCCGGAATGGCAGCAATGCCCTTCGCCGGAAGTGTGTTGTCACCAAGAGCTAGGCACTTGAAGATGAAATTGAACAGCCGCGACGTCGTTTCAAGCTCTCTATCAAAGAAAATTCCGCCAAAAAACGGTCGAAAGAACCTTTCTAATATTGCATCAGAAAAACCGATCTTTTTCAATAAATCAGTCGTAGCTACTTCTTCAGCATTCAATATTTCATCATCTCCTTGTGTCAAAACTTTCAATCTAGTCAATCCGATAAGTAATTTATCTACAACTGTACCAATTGGGTTGGTTAAAGATTGCAAAGCATCGGAGAAATGCCGGAGAGGATCAGCAACGGTGTGGAAGCGACCACCATAGTAAACCTGAGCCCCAGAATAAAACTTTCTGAGGTCTAAAGAGTCATAATCAAGGATTTTTCGAGCTTCAGGGTAACCAGTAATGAAAATCTGGAAACCACGATCAAGGGTAAATCCGTCAACTACGTCGGAGCGAACGCGACCACCAACGGCATCAGAAGCTTCGAGAAGGAGAAATGGGATGTTATCAGCTTGAAGCCGAGTGGCAGCTGCTAAGCCAGCTAAGCCGCCGCCGATGACAATGACTCCGGTGGTATTAGGTTGAGAGGTTGAGGTTTGATTAGATAATGGCGAGTCCAGGGATATCTTTGAGGAAGCATTCGGCGGTTTCAGGAGTCGGAAGCGGCGGCGCGTGGAGAGGAGAAGAGTTGAGGAAGGGAGAGAGAGAGTGGCGGGAAGACAGAGACACGGCGGCATTTAGGATAAGTACGGAAACGGGAGGGGACAGTTTCTAATGTTGGATTTCGTTAGTTGTATTCTATCCATTTGGTGGGGCCGAATTCTGTGGTTGAAGGCGTAGACGGCTTATCCAGTTCCTTATTTCTCCCTTTCAATTTGCTGCCAACTGTAGCGTTATATAACAGTAGGCACTTCTATGCTCCTTCCGGGAATTTTATTTGATACGAAATTTTTTATTTTTGAATTTTGTGATCGTAAATTAAAAATATATCGAATATATTAAAATGATCGTTAATCTTATGATCTTAAACATGTTAGGTTGTCAAAAAAAAACATTTCTATTGATTGAAAAGTAAATAGAACAAATAAATTGAAACATAGAGACTATTTATTTTTGTTGACAGTATAAATAAATAATTATAATTGTAAAACATTATGGGTACACATTAGAAGTGAGACGCACTTTTTAATTCTTTATAGTATTTTTTACATATTACATGGACAACAATTATATGCTAATTCCAATTTTTTTTGCTTTAACTTTTTATTTTGATAATCCTAAAAAAGAAATTCATTTTGAAAATAACTTGTCTATGAGTCATTTAGTTATTCATCATTATTTGATTTAACTATCGTTAAGATATCTTAATATATCATTATTTCCTTGAAACTAGCTAAATTCTTGAAAAATGCACTCGATTTTTTTGAATGAAGCTTACATATATAACTTGATTATCTATATATGTTTTCTTTCTTTTTAAAAGAATAAATAATTATATTTAGTAATCTTATGTTAGAATATACTCAACCTAATATGTGCTTGGAAGTATATTGTCATATATTTATGATTTGATCAAACAAACCGAAGTGATTAATTTGATTCAAACATTTGAAAAATTCATTTAAGTTTCTTTTAAAAAAGGAACTGATCCAAATTCCAAACTAAACGCCTCTATTTGCAGAAAAGTTGAAATTCAATTTCTTTAAGCAAACGCCTGCATTGACCACTGAGTTAAACTTATGCCACAGCTTCGAAGATAACACTTCCAACATGCACAATTTCCACGTCACATTGGGAAAATATCAACATTTGTTATTTGTGTTTGAATTAGCTAGCATTCTTTGACTGGCTCAAATCTTACATAATTGAACTGATGTTTCAACTTGCACTTTCTAATTAATCAAATCTTGTTGATTTGGAAACATTTAAATGGATCAACATGTTCAAAATAATTAAAAACTTGGCTAAACTGAGTATCTGTTTCCTGGTCAATGGTTGAAGTACAGCATGAAAGAAAGCATTTATGGGCAGAAATTAGAAAACTAAGTAGGGTTGGAAGATTCAGCTTCCATTTGTTCAAGTGTAAAACGCTTTCATTTCACAATTTTCTGCCTTTATTAACTTCCCGGTACGCAAGAATCTCTTATCAATACAAAAATGCTACTGGCTTTCTCCATTACTCGTGGTGCTAATACCACAACACGGATTTGAATTTTTCAAACATTAATAAAGGCACCACACCTGCATTCCCAATTTTCGAACCTTGGTGTGACGACAAACCACATCATCAAGCCACTTAGGCACCATTTTGCCAGGCAGGAAAGCTTATGTGGGGCAAGAAAGCCGGCACTTATGAGAAAGTTATAGAGAAGTATGAAGATTTCGATTAGAAAATCCTACATCTATGGGTTTGTGCTTGGAAAGTCCTTAAGACCTTCTAGTCTTGTAGTGAACTCCAGAGAAAACCCTATCTTGTAAATATTTAGAATTTGTACACAAATATTACGCAAAGGGGTCATTCATTTGTATCTCATCAAAACAAATCATTCAAGTCTTGAGTAATATAAAAGCTTCCTTGGGCAAATCTTTCTCGTCTTTCTTATCTAGTGTTCCCTTAGCAATCTTGAGTATACTAAGGCTGACTTGGCATAACAAGAAGTTGTCAAGATCGAGATCAAGTTGCCAAGTGCCTCACGGTGCTCATAGTCGAAGTCTAAGGCGGTGACATTGGGCTATAAAAAATTGAGGGGGTTTGAGGTAGGCGTGGATTACACCTAGTTCTCAAGCAAATAGAATGAGGCAACCTACCGATGTAAGTCAAACATCCTACCTAAAACAAAGAAAACGAAAGACAGAAAGAACTTGCAACCCTCTAATCCATAGCAGTTTCAAAAGTCAAATAAAGGTACATAACTAACTTCTATAAAGTTGCAAAAAGTCAAGGGAAAGTACATATAACTAACAATTGTTGATGAAATTCAACAATCAGGACCAAGCTCAATAACATGCAATTGGGCACCGTCAGGCCAAAAAATATCTCATACATCTACTGGCTACGGGCTTGCGTAGTAGAAACACAGATAAAAATAATATATTTTTTACTGCAAGTACCAAATTTAGGTATGACTTTAGGCAGAGGTGTAAGTTGAAACATCAGCAGCAGAATGGTTGGTGCATGAACATTTCATTATGTAGCCTACTAATTCTTCTTTCCTCCTTGATTGAGAAAAATCATCAACTTCTAAAGCATATTCATTTCTTTACTTTAACTAAAGTGTTGGCTATACAGAGCACCTCAAGTAATTTACAGTAGGCATAGGCAAATACTTTCTTGCAAGCACCTTGTCTAAGAGGAGAATTTCATATGTCCTGTTAAGTAATCAGGATCAAGGTAGACCTTATCTTGCTCAAGCCAATTTTAAAACAAGAGGCACATCAGTACAACGTGCTATTTTGTGGAAGTAGAGTACACTAAGATTGCTCAAAATTCTATACATGATGGTAAACAACTACAACGATCAAGCTCAAAGGAGCACATACTCTAATTTACATTATATTTTCAGGAAAATTGGTACAAGCGAGGACAAAGAAATAGAGAAATCCTACAACCAAGTATGAGGACATATAATAATCACGTTATAATTTACAAAGTACAGTCACCTACAGATCCCTTCTGCACAATGGACAAGATCCATGTCTCAACAGCCATGTATCAATGCACGGAAGGTGAAACATGTGATGACATTGCGGTAAACATCTAGCAGTCTCTCCACGTTGAAAGTCCTGGAAAGATAGAAACCGGAAACATAGTTCAGAATCAATTAAGTAGTAATTCAATAATAGATAGTAGAACAGCAAACAAAAGGTATAAATGTGTCTTACCTGTAGGCAGACTGAACAGGAGACTCTCTCTCCAGAATCATCCACATCATTATCATTTGTTATTACAATCTTAGGGATCTTTTCAACAGAATCTCCAGGTAAACCCTTTGCCCCGCCAATATCGAAAATGTTAGGGAACTCGTCATATGCAGTTTCAACAGCTCCCATCTGTTATACAATAAGCAGTGTTACAAATCATGGTATATCAAGTTTCAGGCAGAATTCCACAATTTTTTTTGATGACCAGAATTCCACAATTCAACCAATTAAGCTGCAACGTACCTGACTTTGCACTGCACTTAGCATTGCAGGACCAATCCGCTCACGAACTAGTCTACCACTTAACAAGCTCGCGATTACATCAATCTGTACAATTCAAGAGTTTTATCAATTAATCATATGCCAATGGATAATGAAACAGAAATTACATTTCTCATTCTGTTTGTATCTTCTCCTCTCTCTTTTTTTTTTTACCTAATTTGGGATGGGGCGTTGAACTACGCAATGTGGGTGATAACGTTATGGAGGTGAAAGAGGCTGAATATCTCTATTGGATCTATACTGTATTGGAAAGGAAAATATTTTCTCACAAAAGTTATCCCTTTTATAGAAGTTACGTAATTAGTCAGCTGACTTTTAACAATATCAATGAGAAGAAGCAACAATGCTTACCAAGTAAAGAAGACATCCAATTCCAGATTCATCAGACTGCCATAGTAATAAAGATGATTCAAAGACTTCAAGAGAGAAAACAGCACCAGATATGGCACCAACTGCAGCACCTCTAACAAATCCACTTTCTGTCTCTTGGCCTATCAAAGCTCCAGTCATTGCTCCTAATAAGGTGCCCACTGCAAGAACCATGTCCATTCTACATTAGCTTCACCAAAAACCGAAAAAAGAAACAACTTTTATAAATTAAAGCAAGAGATCCCCCCTTTGAACATCCTAAACATTTGGAACATCATCACCCATAAAAATCACAGATATAGGCTTAAAAGGCCAAAAATTGTCCCTTCTCAGATTCTTTTATACCCTAATTTCAAGTCAAAGAAGGACCAAATTGGCTATTGGAAAACAAAATTCCCCAGGACCCCACGTTACAAAACTGTAAGCCATCAAATGGGATGACACAATTTGGGGCAAATCATAAGAGGAACATACACATACAAAATCAAAGAAAAATGAAAATTATACGCACCTAGTGCAAAGAAGAAGGTGAAGATTGCAGAGAATACATTGCCGACGATTGTAGAGACGGCAAGGCTAAAGCAATCTTTGACCCTTTCAACCAAATCTCCGATTGAAAAAGAAGAAATAGAGGATGATGAAGGCAAAGCACGAGATGGGTATGCGTAAAACTCCATTCTTTTTTTGTTTTGGGGTTGATTGATTCAAGAAAATCTTGGGGTTTGTCCTCTTACTATGTGCGGTAATAAAGATACTGGGGCTCCGAGAAAGCAGCTTAATATATGTATTTTTTTGAAAGAAGCGATGTATATATATGAGTCACAAGAGAAGAAGAAGAAGTTAAGAGGAAGATGTATAATAAGGCGAGTAAAGGGAGTAATCTTAGTTGCTAAGCCAAGTTGACAATAACCCTACACAAAACCAGCTCGCATTTATGGCTTTGCTTACTTTTTCTCTCTCTCTCTCTCTCACGATGAGAGTGAAAAGGAAAAGAGAAAATTATATGATTGAATTAAAATTTGGCTTTTTTTGCCAAAAATTCAAAGGCCACCACAGAGAAAGTGAAGCTTCTTTTTGACGAACGAAATTTTCCTTTTGGTCTTTAGCTAATTGCTATAGTGTTTCAGATCAGCGCGGTTGGATTTGCCATGTTGCTGAGGCTGTCTTTTATAGAATTCTCGGTAGATATTTTTTTTTGGCTGATTATGTCAACAAGCTTTTAAATTTTTTAGTAAAGTTTATTTAGATACTTTGTATTAAGATTTGTAACGATTGAATACATTATAAAATATTCTTATTAGACTTATAATTTTAAAAATTCTTTTGTGTTTTTTCTAAGTACTTATTACGTAGATAAGTTAATCGCTTAAAATATATTTTTTCTAATTTTAAGCATTATCCCCAATAAGTCGTAGAACTCAGGTCTATTTCAATTGAGATTGATGTTATATAATTTACTTATATGCGTAATGAACGCTCGATAACACAATATGGAAGATGTACTTCTTGCAAAGATAAGCAATTCCATTTGCCTGTGCAGTGGATACCAAGTTGTAGAGGTTGCTTATCGTGACATGTTGAAACAAATTATCTCTCTTTTTTCCACTTTTGCTAATGCAATAATTCAAATTGACTGTGATAATCTACCATAAATCAAATCTGGAAAAAGTGTTAGAAGAGTTTCAACATCAATGAAAGGATAAATGATCTTCTTATATGAACTTGGACAATTATTCCCTTGTGAGTTTAGGACTAAATTCATATCTTTATATGATATTAAAGCAGGATCATTTTCAATTAATATTTACTGATAATATATAATAGACCCTCAGATTAAATTATCCACCCACTAGCTGGTCAGCCTGAACGTGAGGTGAGATATTGAAGAATCTTCATCGAATAAAAAATAAAAAAAGACAAGAAGGTGTCTTATATAAACTTAAGCGATTTTGAGATTGAGTTAAAGCTCAAGATCCATTTCCTTAAAAAAAAAAAAAAAAAGGTATTCAGTTCTCATTTTCTTTTTGGCTTTTGAATTTCCCCTTCTATTTCAGATCAGAGCAAGAGTGAAGAGTATTAAAGGAAGTGGTGGTTTGGTGAAGGGTGGATAGATCACAGTACATTTTATTAAAGTTTTAGGCAGAGATATTTTTTGGGGAGGGACAAGGAATGCGTATGTCAGACCAGAAAAAGAAAAACCTATTTATATCAAAGTTACTAGTACTATATTTTAGTTGTAATTTATAAATTTTATAAGTAATTAAATTGTTTGATTTTACATAAATATTGAAGATCGGTAAATATTTCTCGTTGGAACAGCGTTGCCTAATCAGTAGCCCACTGACACAAGTCTATAAAATGCATAGTATAGTTAGACTTTTATTTTTTGTATTAAGGCCCGATTGGATCCAAATTTAAAACTCGGGGTTGAGGCGGCGCTCTCAATAAAAAGATTTCATTTTTGAGAGTTCCAACCTAAATCTCTAATTAATATAATTAGACTTAGTAATCTAAGGTAAGAATCAGAGGCAAACGCCATTTACGAGAAAAAATAAATATTGGGGTCGGTATTACACTAAACTAGATAGTATTTCATTTTAATTTGTACTAATTTTTAAAGTTGACTATTTTGGTGTGACACAAATGCCGAACACAACTAAGTGTTTTTGTATATTTAATAACATGTTGGCTAATGGATCGTAAGAGTTCGAAATGTTTAAAAATATAAGCCCTCTGGGTATGACATTTGCATTTCTAATTTAAAAAAAGTACATTGGATTTATCACTAAATATATGCATTGTTATGTTAGGCTGTATTTAATTTGCTTTTCATTTTGGAGTGATGAGGATCTACATTGACTAGAATCATTATCAAGCTTAAAAAAAGATATTGATGATTAACTAATTGACGGTACCCATCAAATTATAGGGTAGAAAAAAAGAAGTTAAAAAAATTATACGTAAGTATGCACGAAAGTCTTACCTGCCAACTATATAGTACTATATCTTTTTAGTGTTTTTCCTAAGGAAAAAGAAAAAAGATCTCTCAAGTCAATGAATGATCTGCTTTATTGTAAGATTAATTTGAAATACTTAGGATGTGTTTGGTACGGAGGAAAATATTTTTTAGTAATTTTTTTATATTCGAATGGTTAAAATTTCAAAAAACGGTTGAAAATTTGTCTACATTCGATGTTTACATCAAATCTTAATAATGTGCGAATGCATATTAATAAATTATAGTTAAATGCTAAAATTCTATGTGCTAACACATGTTATATATCCATTGACTTGGTATAAACATCGATTATGTGAATAAAATTTTATCCTAATTAAGTCAGCAACTCGAAAACTTAATTAATGAACTGTAGTTTAACTAATTTGGTGTAACCATGGACTGATTAAACTAGTACTTAGTACTTTCTCCGTTCCTAAATAAGTGGTGTTTTAGCCTTTTCATTTTGTTTTTAAATAACTAAATAAATAGTGTTTTAGATAATCAAGAAGACACTAATGATATTCTTCTAATTTTACCCTTTTAAATAAAGAGAACTACATCTTTTTTAAAATATTTATTAAGGGTATGTTAGTAGAAACACTTTTTATTTTCTAGAAATTAGTAATTTCTTAAACGTGCTCAAACTAAAAATACTTATTTAGAAACGGAGTAAATAATAAACAACGTGGTTTTGTTCAGTTTGGATATTAATTAATTAATGATACATATATTTTTGTACTAGTAAAATTAGTTACGTATCCTACAGAGAGAATGACTGGATAGAGGTACATAATTTGACTGAAATAAAATTTGAATTAAATGGTCCGTTCGATATTGATGAAAGTCATTTTTTCAGAAAAATATTTTTCATGCAAAGTCATTTTATGAAGTTTAATTTTCGAAACATATCTGGAAAACATTTTGCATTGAAGTAGCCAAAATGATTTTCCTTACTTATGGACGACAACTATTTTTCTTACAAATATTTTAATTTTTAGTTTATATCTTTAAATCAACCAACAAGTAGTCATTCATCAAAACAATGTTTCCTTTCCTAAGATTATTATTTATGTTAAAAAAATGAGAAATATATTTTAATTACCAATCAAATATCATAATTTTTTTAAACATTATCAATGAAAAAAATAAAATAAAAAAAAGTATCTACGAAAATATGTTTTATTACCATTATTCTCTTGCATTACTTTTATCAATTTCTTGCGAAAATAACCATGCAATTAAAATAATATTTATAAAGAATTATTAAAGCGATATCCCCACCCCACACTATTGAATAGTTCCAGTTATGATGGAAAATCATAAAATCAGACAGCAAAAGAAGTACTATTCAACTTAAAACAGAGTAGTCTCATTTAACAACCCCTTTTTTCCCATTAGGTGGTGTAACCTATAGATCTCGATTAATTTAAATTCAGATCACGTGAGATCGGAGTCGCTCCCTAATGGGATTTTTCTCATATCGGGAACTCAAATCCAAAATCTCTAATTAAAAATAGAGAAATCTTATTCATCCCACCACAATCTTTATCGGTTTCATTTAACAATCATAGCAACACGAAGGAAATGAAAGACTATTAAACATTTGGGAAGAATAATTGAAGCCCACTCATGATACGTTCACTTGGTCTAAATTTTAAGGGGCCACTTGGGGTCTAGGAAGACATTAATATTGAAAATGGAATAGCAACAGAAGAGTTATACAACTAAATAATTAAAAGCAAGTGGTATTTGGTTTTAATTGCTCCATATAGTTAGAGTGCTTAACGTGTAAGTAATCTTTTAAGTCATCCATTTGGCCGATCATGAAAGCTATTAATCATGAAGGTTTGAATTTTAATTGTTCAAATATCAATTATTAAGTGAGCGTGTTTTTTTTAGATTTGAATTTTGATGATTCACATTGAAAATTAAGTATGTTAAAAGATTTTAAAATTATTTTTATAATTACTTAATATAGGTCTGAATAGATTTTAATGATTAAGATCTATAGCTATAGCTGTTGGGTCGAAAATGTCAAATGTGTTTTATTTTTTCAAAAAGTGCTTATTTTAGAAAGTTAAGGTGTTTGACAAAATTTTTAGAGAAAAAATAAAGTATTTAATTACTTGTTTGAAGCTTAAAAAAAGTACTTAGTTTTTTCCCTAGAAACACTATTGAAACATTGGCCTGGAGCAAATTACTATGTACCTACAATGTCCCTAACCACTAGCCACACCCAAAAATTGTCTTTAATATTTAAATATGTATCCAAATTTAAATGTTCCGATCTTAATAAAAAAGAAATGAGCTCTTACTCCCTTTGCCTAATACCTTCTATCTTAATGATTAAGTACATACATTAGTTGAACATATATACCTATAGTTGTTTAAGAAAAGAAAAAAACTAACGTTGAAGTGTCACAAAGGGCACACTTCAAGCAACTTAATTAATAAGGCAATTTAATTGATGACAAACAAATAAAAAAACATTAACTACAAGCACAGCTGGATAAACAATTCTGGGCTTGTTATCCAACTCCTAACAGAAATCTCTAAAAGGAATAAATAAATAAAATCACATGCACGTTACGTTTTAACTACTAGCTAGTAAATTTGACATTATATATTTTGTGTCATTGCTGGGAAAAAAGTATTAAGGAAGCCATAAATTTTCAGAACAACGTATAGTACAACTCAAGAATTGGTAATCAATATTAGGAAGTGAAATGTCAATATCAACCACTAAATAAGGCAGTGCATCTTAATACATAGTAGTAACTACTTACCTTACATACAATGTATGTATATATCACTTTCACTATATTAATAATTTCGTGTTTCAACTCCTAAGAATTATATTACACCTTTAAATTGTTTAACATGCAATACCTACGTACCAACGTACTTATATTTGATATAAATTTTTGTTTATTACTATGGTAGGGGCATGTTAGACCCTTGTTGTCCGACTCTTTCCCGAACTTCTCGCATAGTGAAAGTTTTAGTACACCGAATAATTATTTTTTTCGGCATGTTAGAAAATAATGGTTCATCACTAGAAATAAATTAATACTGATAATTTTAGTATGTTTCGTACGTGACTTTTCTTAACCAAAAATGGTTCTCTAAATGATGATTCTATTTTTAGAGTGGCCATTAAACTGTTTCCGTAAAGTCATTTTCATGGGGTCCAAAGTCCAAATATATCTAACTGATCAGTTGTAATTAGCTAATTAAACATGAACTTTAATTTCTTAATATCATTATCAGACCCCACATATCATGCTGCGTAAGTTTGGCTACACGGATTAGGAAAATATTTCAGTACTAAATTATTTGAAACTAAATTTGTGTGGTACATGACTTGAGATGATTTATTATCTCTTATATAAGAGATGGGATATAATCCTAACATTATAATTCAAAGATTAATTATATACTTGCGACCCCAAAATGATTATATTTTGAATGAAAATTGAATAGTAAATCCCCAAATTAACTACAAGCTAAGCAGTTTGTTAGAACTGACTGCATTTAAATAATAGTACTAATTAAAAGATGAATATTATATGGTGTGTGTGCTTGCTTTACTTTATCCAAAATCAAAGAAACTTCCATTTCTTTTCTTTTGCGATTTTATCAATTATCACTATCAAGGTAATCAAGCAAGTTAAGTGACTTTATTACAAGAGAGAATTCATAAGTGGAGTGATTTTATTAATATAGTAATTTTATAAAGACCAATCACAATTTTCAAATACTCCAGCTGATTGGATTTAAAATATTTTATTTTGTGGGATTTATATCTACGTGGCATAAAAAATACTAATTTATTTTGTCAAGTCAAATTTTCCTAATGGTAAATCTAATAGAGTGAAGGAAATTCATAAGTTGAGTGATTTTATTAATATAAAATTAAGCTAAGTGATTTTATTAAATAATATTTCATATACTTAAATAACTTTTTGAAAAAATTTACTCCTACTATTTTCATTATATTACTTCACGCATATTAATCAACTTTAAACCTCTTGATTTCAACTTGATGATAATTTTTATGGCTAACATAAAGTCATATCATGATACCAACCCTTCTTCGACCAAAAAAAAAAAAGCTTCTCTTTCTTTTGGTCCTCATTTTATTTCGTGTTGCATGATCGAGTCTTTCTTATAGGCTATATAGGCTATAATTAGCAAGCGAAAAGTAATTTTCTGAAACGCAGTGGCTTAATTAGTTCAAGGGTTATAGTTACGAATTCACTGAGATTTAGTAGTTTTGACTTAAACTCCATATTTATGCATAAAATAAAATAAATAATATATATATATATGAATAATTTATTCTAAACTCAATAAATAAATAAAATTGTGATCAAAGTCCATAATCTCAAAATTCTATTATTAGTTTACAACTATCGGAGGATTTTAGTAGATTTGGTTGGGCAAGTGATTATGTAAAAATACAGGGAGAATCTATTTTCCATGACATGCAATTCAAGTTCCCTAAAGATTAGGTTAATTAGCAAGCCTATAAACAAACAAATTGGTTTTCTTACTTCTTCTAGATTTTTCACGTAAAATGTCATTAATTACTCAACTTTGAATTAATTAATTATTGCGGGCTGCTTGACCAAAGAGTCATATATTAGTAGTCGTTCTTCTAATATTGTCCTTGGAGACTGCTTGAGGATGTATTAAATTAATTGTGAAGTGACCATGAATTAATATGAAGGATCTTATACAAATCTAGAAATAAATCTTCAAATAATAAGTGCATGATCTGAAAATTCTAGATTTATTTTGGGAGGAGGGACATGGTCCTTGTCCCCTCAAGCTTTTAATTCCTTTAATTTATGTATTTTATATGCATATACGTATATTTATTTTTAGCATTTAATGTCATCTTTTTCGATCCCATCGGCATATAAAAATGGGTAGTGATAACAATAACATTATAATGTCACATAATATTATAAACATAAAGAACACCAAAATATCTCCTTTTTCTTATATTTTTTAATTTCTTGAGCTAAATAAAGGTAGTAATAGATATATTAATAATTGATTGAAACCAAAAATAAATCATATGCCCAATTGAAATACATTTCTATTACCCAAACAACAAAAAAATTATATTTCTTTCTTTTTGGTTATTGATGACAATTTTCTAGTGTCTTGTTGAGGTGATGAAAAATGCCCAAAGAATGAAGACTCCTTCTAACCTTTTCTTGACGTAATTATTATAGTGATACTTGAACCCAAAAAGGGGGAAAGTAACTCTTGATCTAGTGTATGTTCTAGGTTCATCAGATATGCTGCAAATATTATTATAGTAATACTAGATTTTTTTTAATAGAATTTTTTATTACATAAAGGGGGAAAATATAAGGGCCAATGAGAAAACGAATACTACTCGAGTCTAGATGGTTACAAAGGTCTAAGTCTAGATTTCTTCCTTTCGTTCCATTTTATGTGACACCTTTTTTTTTTAGTTTATCCCTAAAAGAATATCATCTTATTATAATTAGAAATAATTTAATTTTAAAATTTTCTTTTTACTCTTAATGAAATGATTCACAGCCAGACAAATACATAAAGATTGTTTTAGACGATAAATTTCAAAATTCTTCCTTTTTTCTTAAATATCATGTCAAATCAAAGGGTGTCACATAAAATAGGACGGGACTAGGGTACTAATAATTCAAATGTGATGAATCAATCATCGCGTATAATGAACTTTTTACACTAACTATATTTAACATGTTATGGTTGATGTGTACCATTTAATTTATCAAATACGTAAAACTTAAATTAAAATGTAATCTAGCAGCTCAGAATTTCCTAGAATATTCCTGATAGATATATTTATGATGCATTGGGTTTGTGTCCAGGCTGCTGTGAGCTGTATTTGAATCTCCAGAGATACCATTGTTTACTTTCTCTGCCTATTTGGTGAGGGGGAAGCTAGAAATAGAATGTGTATGTGACTTCAAATTGGGTTTCCTTAATTTTTTAAAAGGCTCTACAATAGTTTTTTCCAACTTCGAATATTTATGAAACGTGAAGAAATGCATGGTCCTGTCCATATGTCTGCGAGCTATATATATAATTATAATTATCTGGAATTATTTTTTCATGCATTCTGAGAAGGATAAATAAATAAATTTATTTAAACTCATGGAGTGTAGTATGGCTTAGCATGATCGAACTGACTTTTTGTTCGTTTAATGAGATAGTGTGATCATTAAATTTCACCATGCATTGCTAGTGTGTTTTTCGTATGGTGTATATTATAGGCTCGTGAATGTATAGGATGAAATTAAGACTATGGATGGGGAATTTCAAAACTTACACCTAGCTAGTGGTGTAAAATAATCACTAGAATGCAACTCAACTTCTAACGAAATGCTATCAAAGTTTAAAGCAATATGGGGTGTGAAAAAATATGGGTGTTAATTGTTTTAGTTCAGGAAATAATGCAAGTATTTTACTTCAACAACATGGGGAAAAAAATATATCATGTCCGTACTAGTAGGTAGGAGTGCATTGTCGTGTTGCCCTTACTAGTAGTCGTAGGACTACTCTTGTACTTTCTTGTTCTTCGATTTCTGTTACTATCTATGGTTTTGTATAGTTCGATAATTATAGTATTATTTTATTATAGTACTGTTCTGCTACTATATGTTGTTTATGTTATGATCTATTGTCTCTTGTACTCTCATTACGTCTTTTTCCAGACTGTTATTGTCTTGAGCCGAGGGTCTATCGGAAACGGCCTCTCTACCTCACATCACATCTGAGATAAAGGTAAGGTCTGTGTACACTCTATGGTATGTTATGTGTTCAAATTTTTTTGTGGTGGAATGAATTTAAGCATTCTCTCGCTTATGTTAAGAATAAGATGAGAGTTATAATGTCAAAGGAGTAGTTGAATTATTAATCAGCAATATCTTTCGATAGATTTCTGTTCCAGTGTGTTCTCTTTTCTTTATATTTGTTATATCATATAATATACATTTGTTATATTTAGTTAATTTACTGCTACTAATTCATTGCTGCAACTTGCATAATTGACCAACCACGATTGGACTAGGATAGGCAAGCCTACAGACATCTAGAATATTGTTACTACAATATTGCCTTTCAGTAGGAGTAATTGTATTTTACAAATATAATTTTAGTTATATGTTAGTAATTTTTACAGAGAATTTATAAATGAAATACCAGAGATAGTTTATAATGTCTTCTTTTATTTAACTTGTAACTGATCATAAGAGAGGGTCCATCTTCAGCCAAAGTTCTATCAGAAACAATCTCTCTCTACCCCACATATGGGATCACACTCCGGAAGGTATGCAGATGAATATTGCATCAATCATTTAGTATTAGAAGTCTTAATTCAAGTTTTGAGAATTGAAGAGTTTACCTTCTTCGTGCACAAATTTAAATTAGTCGGACTAACATAAAAGTGTTTGAACAAAAAAAAAAAGTGCAATGGCTGTGATATGGCAGATGAGGAATATTGAGAGATGGATGCACAAATATTGCTAGTAGCATGAGCAAATATTTACAAGTGGGCTCAAAATAGGGTACTGTCGGTAGTGGGAATAGCAGTGTGTAGTGTGTATTTATGGATAGTGAGACGTGCATGTCTCACAACTCACTCTCTAAGTAAAGCCTTAAAAGAAGGAGAAAAAGAGAATTGCAAATGTTATATGTGCTACAAGTTACAACCTTCCTTACTTCTTTCACACTCCTCTTTGGTTGTGTGAGACTTGTAATCTCTATGCTACACTTCAAATCAAAATAACTATATTCGCGCTTACCTGTTTTTTAAAATTTTAATTTGGTGAGAGGATGTTGAGACATTCTTCCCAATTGGTATGTACCAAATACCAAAAACAATTACACATGAGAAAGGTTCTTTCTAGGCTTGATTCTGAAAAGTGACCAGTTGTTCTCCATCTGTTCACAAAGTAGCTCACTTTTCTTGGTACAGTAGTGGCTTCCATGACCAGTTGATCAACTGTACAATTACACTCCCTAGAACAGCACTTTGAGAAATTGAATCCACTACTTACATTCTTTAAATCTGTAATTTTCTCAAGTATTTGTTTGTTTCAGTACTTGCACTCTTATGAGAACTGTTCTTGCTTCAACCATGTATCCAATTTTAATTGCCCATCAGGAGGCTTGATCCTTTAATTAACAGGCATGATGTACATTTCCACTGTTTTGCATAGTTGTTCCAGGTAGTGAAGCTGGGTATTGAGGGAAAATGTATATTGTCCTAAGTGGAAATCACATACTGTATCGGATAAATCATTTTCTGTGTAGAAATTCTCTCATTTTCATATCTGACATCACACCTTTTTCCAGATACACCATTCACACATAATTGATCCTAATTCCTAAAGTGGAGCACCCTGAAACACTCCCTATTAGATGATCATAGTCAACTAGAAACAAGTTAAAACTCCCCGAGTAGTAGTAATAGCGTCCAACAAAGTAGGGGATAGAGGGTAATTGCTATAATTCCCATCTCATTATCTAAGTCGCGGGTCCATGATACAACTCATAAATCGAACGAAGCTTCTCACAGCTTTATTATTCTAATCAAAACCCACATATGAAAAATACACAAATACAACTATGTAATAAGCTTCAACTTTACAGAAAAGAAAGGAAAAAGAATGTTGAGAATGAGTACTATCAAAGTAAAATCGAAGCTGGAAAATTAACTCAGAAGCTTCATGTTGTGGTTGAAAGCAGAGGGCTCTACTCAAGAGTACAAAGATTATCCTTTTGATACAAATTGCACAACAGTGACTGCATCCGAACTCAAAACTGGACCTGCAGAACCAATATCTGTTATCAATTAATACAAGAGGACACCACTGACATAAAAGCTCGGTCCCTATTATAGGTTCCAAATGGTGAGACAACCCAATAACTCACATAAATAAGCAGAACGTTGAGAATATAATTTCTACATTCTTTCAACTACATAAAAGGACAGGATTAAAAAGTATCGAAACAACAACCTAAGAAAAATGCTAGAGCTCATTACTCGCACTAAATTTAAAGGTTAAAAGTCCTTAGTTACTTTCTGTTTCTTAAGGACTAAAACACCAAACCAAATTTGAAAGATGCATTGGAAGAGTTAAAAAATCAGAATGTAATATAGAGCACCGAAATAGCTACAGCAAGGATTCAGCTACATAAATGCAAAGTACTAGGCTACTAGCAAATAAAACAAGTTTACACCCCAATAGTTGTGTACAATTTATATAAGAAGACAGGAGAGGGTGCACATATATCATGTGTATTTAATACCACCCAAGCGAAAATGTTTACCTCTAGGCTCTAGCAGTAGGTTAAGCCTTGTATTCATGGACGCGTATCCATTTTGTTGAAGACCATTTGTTACCTTTAATCACTGCACACCCACCTAAAACAAGATATACACAATTCTACTTAGTCGTCAATCAAATAACCATTCTCATGACTCCAGAATACAGTATAGCAATTAGCAAGTGAAACTTTGTGAGCTAGAAGATGGACGTTAATATGCAATAATCAAGTTCTCAATGTTCAGCACCCATTATCCACATCTGTTTGTATGCAGATTACTCACCATGCAAACTTGATGGATCTAGAGTTGCATCAGGCTTCATGCTCCAGAAAAGCAATGCATCACCCATCTTTGGTTTTACAGAGAGTCCACCTTTTCCACATTCAGACAGTTCATTCCACCAAGGGACCGCACTATGATTTCCCTTTGCAGCTGGGAATACTGTTTCACCCCCTTCTTCAACATCTGACCTGCAGCGTACCAAGAGAATCAACTAAGGGACTCCATGAAAATACATTAAGTATGTGCCTCGCAGAGGAAAAGTCACTTACAAGTACATTAAAACTGTTGCAATACGTTGACCTCCATTTTTAGTGTTAAACTCATCAAGAAAGTAATCGTAGTGGGGCTCATACTTTTGCCCCACTTCGTAGTGGAGAACTTGAAGACCTTCACCATGCTCTGTAGACAGAAGCAGATGCATCAATTCACATGCAGTTTAAGGCATTGCATAATGACAAAGTGTCACATAGCTCACTACTGAAAGAGGCAATTTAAGCAAATCTAGTATGAAGATCATGTATCTCTTTTAAGGTTCTTTTCAAAGGAAAGTAAATGAGCACTAAGCTTCATAGAATAAGTTCTATCTCTGAATGTGGAAGGAGCAGAAATGAAATTTGACACTAATAATGCCTGGAATAGTCACTAACTAATTAGCAGACTTAGACTTGCTGGATAGACCAATTACTACTTGACTTTGGACAATAAACTAAATTCGTACTCATCCCCAATCATCATCCTCAATTCAATGCATATTAAATCTGCATCCTACAACTGACCAAAAATAATGTATCCAACTTTATCTTGGACAATGCATACAACCCCAGAATCATTAATAAAACGAAATTACACTAGTTGGTTGGAAATATAAGGCTCTTTCTGCTGGAGCTCCAAAAGATCATTCCCCTGAGAATACATCTAAATTTAGCATAATGAAATTCCTAACTAATGTATTCAGTATCTTCGATTATTGGTGATGCCAGAGAAAGCTGTCCTATTTCCTTAACTTACAGACAAATAGTATTACTCCCTCAAAGTCCAATATGTTTAGGAATAATTTGACAAGACAAAGGTTTTAAAAAGAGAAAAGAAACTTCGACAGATATTCTAACTTCTAAGTATGAAACAAATAGACCAAACACTTTGTCTCGTATAAAATGGGGCCACAACAAGTCGAGTCAATGGAAAATGGGAATGTAAAATTACTTAGTTTCTAATATAAAGGTGCTGGGATGGACAACAAAAAAGGTGACAGAGAGAGTACATTAGATAACACCATTAAATAGAGTTCATCTAGAAAGGAAGAGTAAACCAGTGAACTAGAAAAACCATTTTCAGACACCCCCCAAGCTTTATTAAATGATTATTCTTTCCATAACAATTAAGAGGGTATATAGATCCTTCAGTAATAAGATGCATATTCATCCAGTTACATCCTTTGCTAAAAGAAACAAAAAAGGAACTGCATACCTACTGGTATGAAGGTGAAATCTGCAATCTTTTTCTCAATATCCCTGATCACCTTATCACGTCCTCTTGAAAGAAATGTTCCAGAACTGGTTCGGACCCTGGGAGGGAGGGAAAAACAGGAGAAACAAATTAGAGAATCAACGACGGTAGTACAATTAAATCTCCATAATCCTCAGTAGTACAACCTATCTTGACAATCCCAGGGTATGCAAGTGATATGCTTACCTGCTGTCCATGCTCTTGCCAGTAGAACTATCTACAACACTTGACTTTTGCATGTGAGGCTTGGCAAGACTAATCAGATACTCACATTCCTCCTTGGACTGCCAGAGATAACAATTAAATCAGAGTCTTTACTCTTTAGGTCAATGAATCCGATGAATAGCAGCAAACATATCAATCAATAGATCAAGCTCTCGATTTGCTACATGACAACACCAGTATCAATTTTTCAACGTTGGAAAAAGAAAATTCTACAAGGTCAAACTTTTAATTAAAATGAAAACTTCCACATGAGTATAAATTTTATTGAACGCAAAATCAAATCAAATCAAATCTGCTCCAATTTCCTACAGGTTCTTTGTTAAGCAACAGAATCCGATATCAAATTCAGCTTGCTGAGTTCACAAACTAGTTCTTGGTAAGACAACAGTGGCAATTACAAAGCATTTCGTTTTTTTCTACAAACTGAGGCACAGCTGTAAGCCTCAAATTCACAAAGGATTTTAGCTCCGAGATAACTGGTAGCAATAGAAGTTACCATAAACACAATGTACACAGTTCTTTTTAAAAGATGAAATCTTTACCAAGAAGTTATGGTAAATGTAGGCTCTTGGTTCCAAAGAAATCACTTCAACCCACTGGTCTCCTTTTCCATCGTCATCATCATCTTGTCTGCACCCCCACAAAAAAAAAATCCCGTCAAAACTATCAGATCCCTAAACCAATTGCAATAAGAACAAAAAAAAAAAAACTCGATTCAATGGTACCTTTGAACTGTGTTGTGTGCTATAGAGCTGAGATCGTGTGCTTTCTGAGAACCCCTTGAACTGCTGGGAATGGAGAAAATTCGGAAAGCGAGAAGAAAGAGGACCACAAATGACAATATAATTAATCCACCAAAGATTAGTGTGGAATTTGAAGATTTTCGAGGCCCAAGTCGAGAATGCCTCCCTTTCACTGCCATTACTACTCAAATCAAGAAAACCCCACAATAGAATTTGCAAAATCTTGAATCTTCGAAGATCTGAGCAAGACTTTGTTCAGCTAATGAGACTTGGGATCACAGCTCTGGTGTTTTCTGGGAAAGAAAAAGGAAACTGTGGTTTTTTTTATAATTTGACTAATCAAAGAGAAATTGAATTGGTTTTTTCTTGGACTAAAACAATGTGTTTGTGCTTGCAGATTTTCTGTAAATCTGTGTGACAGATGGATGCGTTACTACTTGCTACGCCTACTGAAAACGTTGGATTTTTTGTGACAGTAAAGTTGACCTTTATGGTATATTAGTATTAATTATAATTTTATGATATATGTTTTTGTTTTTATTTTTATTTGTTATTATTATTATTACGGTTAAATTATTTATTTTGATATAAATAAAAAGAACAATCTGGTGTACTAAGCTCTCGTGTATGGTATTTGAAGAAAGGTCGGATCACAAAAGAATTTATTGTGCAATCTTACCCTATATTTCTGCAAGAGATTGTTTCTATCACTCAAAGACCGGAAGGAAGAGAATTATTAGAACTCTCGTCCGCCCCTCTCCTTACAATCAAGTGGCTGAACGCCCCTCTCTTTACCCTTTGTAGCTGAACTTTCTTACTTATGCGATGAGGAGCTTACTTAGTATTGAAATCGAGTTGGCAGAAAGTACCGAAAGTCGGCCGCCCACCCTATCATCCCGTGTCTCAACCAACTTTTTTCTTGTCTCCCCTGCAATTAATTGTAATTTTGATATAATATCAAATGTGAATTAAGTCATATAGTTTTTTTCTAAACCTTGAATATGTTAATCATTTAAGTGGGGTGATTGTGTTTTGTTTATATCTTTGTTGGTGTAGATATCCATTACTCTTTTACATCATGTAGGTTGTGATTATGCATGCATCTTCACTATTTTGATTTCAAAGATTCTCTCAAAACACTCTATTAATAATTTCTAGTAGCTAGCACTTTCAATGTGTCTTATCCCTCTTTTGTATACACTCTGGGCTCTGACCTCTGTCCAATTTTAACCATCGTTTCAGCTCAAAATATTTGTTTAAGAATAATTGTCATTTTAGAAATTCAAGATTAAAGTTGATAATTAATTTCAATGATACTCTTAATACTATAGAAGTATGCACTATTTTTAAGAGAAAATCATTCTACCATGATAAATTTTACCTTATATTCATTATTTTTTTAATGAGCACGAAAAAGCTAAAACAACAGTTAAAATAAAAGAATGAAGTAATTGGTTGGAGAAATTAATTATAATTTGACTAAAATAAATAACAAAGAGATTTCAATCTCTAAATCAGTAAGTTGCATTAAATAACTGAGAATGAATTTACAGTTGTCAAAGAAAGACTTGGCTGAACAGAGTGGAAAAATCGTGCTTTAATTTATTTATTTATATGTTTAACAAAATAATGCTTCTTTTTCATTGAATAGTATTTTCTTTTAAATGACTGTTATTCCTTATTTAAAGTCAACATTAATACGCCGAAACTAGGAGGCAAGCAGTAATTAAGCTGATCTTAGAGGTAAGCAATTATTAAGCTGATACTCCCTCGGTCTCAAATTATTTATCTTAATTTCTAAAAGTCATTTTCCCAAATTATTTGTGTATTTTAGAAATTTAAGATAAAATTAATTATTATTTTTCATTTTATTCTTAGTAGTAATTGTTCTTAAAGACTACACACACGTCAATTATGGGGTGATGGCACAAAAATACAGTAAATATTCAATTAAGAAAGATTATATCATAAGACATAAATAAGATTAAAATAGTCAAAACTCCTTTAATTTAATATTTTTTTAAGATTACGTGTAAAAGAAAAAAGAACAGGACAAATAATATGAGATGAAAAGAGTAGTAGGAAGCAAGGTGGAATCATTAGCTAATAACTGCATACCAAACTTATAAGTAGTACGGACTACGGAGTAGTAATGATTAAAGGTAAACCCAATTTTCTTTTATCAAATCTTATGTATTATGCAGAATTTCAACATTCAACTACCATCCTCAGCCTAACTAGTTTGAAAAGTATGGTGCACAAATTTGTCACTGCTCAAGGATACAGGTCCCAAGCTGGATTTAATTGACTAACGGGCCAAAAACAAATTATATATCAGTCATCAGTGTAAATAACTTTATATGCTATCAGTGTAATTTAACTCATTATAATAAATTATTTAACTTATTTTTCAGTTACTACTTTCATCTACTATGTCTCTGTTCTCCAATGTTCAAATCTGAAACCCCTAATTAAGAATAACTGGTTCTTATCCATCCCACCACAACCCTCGAGTCTTGATGATGCTCCGGATGAGTTTGCTAATGGACACTGGATCATAATAGTACTATCTGTAATAAATTGTTCTGCAAAAACTTGATGAATTGAAAGCTGAAATAGATTGAGCATCTCCAACAACAGAACCATTATTTATTAACAGCAGTTTCCACCACAAGGGCAGAGTAGTTCACAACCCCAATACAATAATTTTAATGATCATATGACACTTCCTTTGAGGATCACACACTTAACAAACAATGATCTATATACAAGCAGAAATATCCACATACATGAAATATGACCGTGTGCGTGAAGCGCATGAATTGCCTAGAAGATCCCAAAAGTGCTTGTAACTGGTGGAGGTGGAGCCTTGTAGCAATATAGTTGCGGAATATAAGTTGAGCCCTGGCGTTCCATTGACTTCAGAGCAGGCTGGTTTAGATATGCATATTTGCTCTTCGTCCACCTGCAAGTCTCAAACATGTTAGCGGCCTTGCTTGTTTGACTAACTGAAAGTCGTTGATAAGCATCAAGTACTGATTCTAATTTTATCATAAGTAATTAATTACGTCTCACTTTGTTAAAAATTTCTAGTACTTACCAGTCCTTTATACCAACTCTCTTCTCCTTCATGTTCTCATCAATCTCGGAGATGTTCTTAGGTACCATTTCGTTCTCCATGTCATCATCATCCATCTTCAAGGAATACACAAAGTGTTTGTAGTCATCCGCCTTGATACAACAAACAATATGTAATAAGCAAGTTAATAAAAATAATGGACTGTAAATCAAATAGTATTAATTAGGACACTATTATTTCATTTTGTCTATGCTTTCTCACAATCAAACATCACGAGGTATCCCCGAGAAAGATATAAGTATTTCCCTCGATCAGGAGATGGGCTCTATTTGTACATCAGTTGCCAGTAGCAGATGACAGAGCAAGATACAGAGTTGTCAATTGACCTGCTATCAAAATCTCCTCTTTAATAGTATAAGTTCCAAATTCATCTTCACAGTTTCTATAAAATTAGAGCAGAGATTGGGGAACAAAAAGCTAGGTCACAGTCATTGGTTATATTTATCACAAAATGCAGCTTATGAATCTCTTTATCTTATTTTATATTCCTACTGACCCAGAAATAACAATGGATATTCATCCAAAACATATTTTTTATAATTCCATGTTTTAGTGGCTTACTGGGGCCATGTATATATAATAATGCAACGTACGTAATAAGCTTTTGCTTATGGGCATAGAAGTATAGTAGTTGTCCATCAATTAACTACTATTATTGTTGGCCCTTTCGGATGAGCAAGACTTTTAAGGAATCTTACTGGTAGGACAATACGCAAAGAAAGTGGAACACTCAATATTTCTTACTACTATTATCTAATCAAAGTATGGAAAAGTTGCAAAGTCATATTGTGTGATTTGACATATCTCCCACTTTCTATGCTTTATCAAAAGATTTATGGCAAGCAGGACATGGATCAAGATGAGGAACGATGCAGTTTAATATGCACTCTTTTCCTGTATGTACACGATTCATCTATAAGAAAAAATTATGAATATCTGCTTTTAATGACTTCTTTGATAAATGGATATGAAAACTTTACCGAGAGATTGCGTGCCCTGATTCTGGCTGCAGCCTTGATGGCATCAAGGAAGTGATCTTCTTCAGTCCTGCGCTTCTGCTTCCAATACCTAGCAATCTCCTGTTTGGTCAGGCTTGGCGTTGGCAGTTTCCTGCTAACAAGAAACCTTGATGCTGGTGGTGCTGGTGGAGGTGGTGGAGCAATCTTCTTCGACTTCTTTCCATCAGCTACCCTTTTACCTTCCCTCTGCTTCATGATTTCAATAGACTCTTGCCGGATGTAGAAGCTTGAGCTTTCAAGATTATGAGATGATCAGTCTTAGTAGCTAATTCTCAGACCAAACTTTCAAGCCCTCAATATGACTATAAGTTGAGACCTCTCTGTAGGGACGGATTTTAGACTAGTTGGTCCAGTCCACCATACCAACAAACAAAAAATCAAGATAGAATCACAATTTTGGGACCAGATGTTGGAGGACTTACAGAGATATGCTGTAGAAACTGCTGATACTTGAGCTAGCTGCCTTTGAAATTTGGAGGTGTCTTTATGCTTAATTTGGAGGTGTCTTTATGCTTGCTTGATTACGGCAAACTTGCGGATATATATTTACGATAAATGTCCATAGAATATGATGCTGATAGAAGACCTTTAGGCCACTTGCTTAATTAACTAAGAAAATAGCCTGTCTTTATCCTCATGTCAGCAATTTGGTGGGGCACTATCAGTTAACCACCATTGTCTCTGTCTTTTTGTGTGTCATGCTGCAAATTTCTTCTAAAAAGCA
The DNA here is from genome assembly GCA_003996215.1 of Jaltomata sinuosa. NCBI lineage: Eukaryota > Viridiplantae > Streptophyta > Magnoliopsida > Solanales > Solanaceae > Jaltomata > Jaltomata sinuosa. The sequence continues at coordinate 245,665 of QJPP01002071.1, read as the reverse complement.
ACATAATTTCCATCGCAAGTGCAATGCTAAAAATGATATTGGACGGACACTTTTGACTGCTATAGTGTGTCAATATGCACTTCTTCAAATTTAACGAAACACAAGAGATCTTTATAAGATTATTTTCTTTTATTCGAATTGTAAATATTGAAACATTTCCTCGTCGAGATCTCATCTTATCATCTTACGGTAAGTCTAATTTTCTTTGTCAGGACATCTTGTCAGAAATACCAAAAACAACCTTGAGCAGTGACTGAAGTAAAATCAGAGAACTGAACACCAAGCATTCTGATTTATGTGGTGTTTAATTGAAATAATCCCATAATTCTATGGACATAATTGATTTTAGCAAACAGTGGCTTAAGCATCTCTTCTTCCAGCTTCATAAAATATTCAAGAGAGAAAATAACAAGGTATACTCCCACCCACATATTTTATCATTTCATGTTACTGTGGCCCAATCAGCAAACAAGAGCACACACTTAAAAGTAGTGCAACGTAGATTGCTTTTGCTAATGGAGGCAGATATAAAATAATAAGCATCCAATATTGAGCCGATGGTCTATAGAAAACAGCCTGCCTTCACAAAATAGAGGTAAGGATGCGTACACACCACCCTCTCCAAACCCCACTTGTGAAATTACACTGAGTATGTTGTAGTAGCATCCGATCGTCCTTCAAACTATAATAATTGGCCCTCTTGATCAATTTGACTTTCTAAGGAATCTTATTAGGAGGATACACAGAAAGTTTAGCACTCAATAGGTTTTATATTCTCTTCTGAGATGGAAAAGTTGTACAGTAAGTTACAAATTGTATGATTTGACTGATCTCCTACTTCCTCACTACTTTGAATGCCTAGTTTTTAAATTGAGAAAGAAAATAAAAAACAATTATAGCAATCAGGACAAGAATCAGGATGAGTCCTTGATAGAGGGGAAGCAATTCCAAGCTGGTAGGTGTTAAACAAATGATATGCAGGACAAAAGACCCTTAAATAATCAAACTCCTGAAAAGAATCAGATTTTTTGTTATGGTCGTCATCAAGGTGAATGTACAATGATTCATCTATCAAAATCTACTAATCTGTAAATTCTAATACCGTCTTTAATGAAGTCGATATTAAACCTCACCGACAGATTCGTTTCTGGATTGTTGAAACCTCAGCGAGAGATTGTCTGCCCCGATTTCGAGCTGCAGCCTTAAATGGCAGCAAGAAAGTGATCTTCCGCAGTACTGGGCTTCTGCTCCAATATTTTAGCAATCTCCTTATTGGCCACGCTTGCCACAGGCATCTGCTCAACTGATAGTTTCCTGCTAGAAGAAAACCTCAATGTTGGTGGTGGTGGAGGCGGTGCAGCAATCTTCTTTAACTTTTTCCCATCAGCCACACAATCAACTTCACTCTGCTTCATTTTCAGAGTCGAAGTGACTATTTTTCAATAGGATTCTTGTTGGATTTAGAATATCTTTGTGAACTTCTGTCTCTGGTTTTTTAGCTTCTCCATATTTATTATCATTCCATAATACTGGAAGCTCAAAATTTTGTTTGAATTTTCCAAAAACTGAATGTGGAAACTCAAAAGGTTTTGGTTAGTAGTTGTTCAAACAGACCTTGCAGTAAGACAAGGTTGAGACTCCACCATATGCAGAAACAAACATTAGATGGACAAATTAACTGCTAGACACAAGCACAAAGATGTCTGTAAGATTTTTGAATATTGGGAATTATGTTGGAGACAGATGCTGGAGGATTAACAAGTTTGATGTTTAAAGTAGGCTGATAACATGGATTAGCCAGAGAGCCATACTACAGAAGCTATGATTGAGCTAAAGCCCTTCAAACATGATACTGGCAAACTTTCAGAAATCTTAAGAGTAAATGTCAGAAGAGTATGCCATTGATCCAGACCTCTAAACTACTATCTTAATTTACTAGAACAGACATCATTATCCTTAGGTTCAGCAGTTTGGTATGACTTCACCAATTAACTAGACGATATAACCATCATTATGCTGTTTTCTTTTGTGTCTTGCTACATGTTTCCTTCGCTAAGCAACAATTAACAGCATCTTCATTACCGGGGGAGTTAGAAAACTAGGAATGATACTGATGTCAGAAATTTATGAATGTAGCTGTGCCCAGTGGTCAATATGCACAATCCCTTTGATCAAGAAACTTTAACATGGTCTGCCTCTCAAAGAGATATATACATAAATTAAAAGCAAAGAAAAGTTCAACATGAATCTTGTCCAGCCATGATCGTGACAACTAATCGCCTCAGTGCATGTCTGCATCAGGATCTCGTTAAGTTACAACTACTAAGATCAACCTTGCAAAAATTTTATCTTACTTCCCACCCAACTCCCAACTCTTCAATCTCAGAGAAGATTCATTATTGTTCTGGGTATTGGCTGATAGAATGTTTCTTTTCTCAGCACCAACGTACCCAGGGTAATCCCATAAGCAGGGTTTGGGGAGGGTAGAGTGTACGTAGACCTTTAACCCTACCTCGTGGAGATAGAGAGGCTTGAACTTGATGTTCATTATCAAGATAAATATATAAAAGATTTCCCTCTGTGAAAAGGAGAACCAATTCCTCAGCACCTTATGAACCTGCAGATTACGAGGTAAAACTTCACCTATAAATTTAGGGCAAGCAAAAACATTACACATCTTTAACCTCCATCAGTTGGCTTATCGTTGCATCTTTCAGCAGAAATTCAGATAAGATGACTAATAATTTTGCAAGCCCAAAGGCCAAAATAATGACAACAACTACACCTCAACCCAATCTAGTGGTGTCAGCTATATGAATCATCACTGTGTATATTGCTCTATCAGATCCATCTCAATCAAATATTTGATAATTTAGGTTCTCTAACACTAAAAGTGCTCTATATTTTCTAATAGCAGACAGATCTTCTCACAAAAATAATTTGTTTCTCCTTCTCCAGTGGGCATAGCTCTGAAGGAAAAGGTAGTCTACAGTTCCCTATACTAGAAAATGCTCATAAAACTATATTTGAGCAGTCTTGTTCTGTCAAAATAAACAATAACTTATAAAACCAGACCACCCTTCTTTTATTCCTACTACACTACTGTAATAATGAACCTTTATTGCAATATAACAAGAGACAGAAGCTCAAGACATTTGTATAGGTAATGATTGAAGTGGACAATCAGAAAATGGATCATCAAATATCCTATATATTAGCTAAATAGGAGGTAACAATCGGAAAAAGAGGTAACACAAGTAGAAAGTCTTTAATAAGACCATAAAATAGCATACCAAGTAAGCATATATCTGTACATTCATATGTGACCTCAATAAGATCATGGACAGACATCTTTCATGTCATAAAGACCCTGAATGCCAACAAGAACAATATGGCTTAAATGACCACAGTTAATTTCTTGGAAGTAAAATCAACTTATCGGTGACAGAGGTTCTCGCGGGGAAGGTCTTGTTAAACTCAATACTGAGATCAGTTGACAGTAATTAGCAAGTTAGCTTCAGTTAGTTAGTTAGTTAGTTAGTCCAGATATTTTGCTATATCCAACTGTCAATGAGCTCGTTTTCCATTTGTTGTTAGGCGGTTAGATGCTAATTAATATTAACTATAGTTAGTAGTAGTGCAGTGCAGCATATAGGCTCTATATATATTGTAAACTAGTGCAATAGGTTAGTCAGTTTTCCATTCTCTTTCCGCTCAATGAGAAGATATTCTTTCTCTCGAATATTCTGTGCAAACTAATGCTTCTTCTTTGCAATGTTCTGCAATCAGAACCGATAAATTGACAGGTCTCACCAGGAAAGATACTGCTGATGAGTATGGACAAGGGCCATATCATCGAAAGACGAGGAAGAAAGAGGAAAAGCTACAGAGCTAAAACTTATGCCTGGCTATTTGACATGGACTTCCATAGACTACAGTATCAACATCGTTCTTTCAAGGGAAAACGTACAATAAACAGGACAATCACTGGCCGTGCCTCTTTTCTACAATGAAGAAAATTGGTGCAATAATCATAGATGCCAAATATACTAAGAGATAGCCTCAAAATCAGTTGGCAAAATCACTAATTTACTAGCTTTTTCTACGAAGCCTAAGGTTATCTGCAGGTAGGAGACTATGTACATCTAATTATCCAAATGCCAAGTTACTCATTAGCAAAACAAAAAATGGTCCTTAGCTTTCATCCATCTTTTCAAACGGAATATAAATTCAGCTACTAAAAACTTTTGTAAAGAAAGTCACAAAAGATGACTCTTTTTATTCATCCAGTAAGAATATTTACACGAAATGAAAACCAACAAAATGTAAAAAATCAAAATCTCATATGCACAAATATCACACATATCTTAAAACATCTACAAATTGGCCAAAGAAAAAAATGAATTAACAAGTCAAGTCTCAGAAGTAATCTTCAAAGCTTTGTTCTTTATCCTATACCTTGCAGCTCTAGGAATAACCTGACTAGGACCAAAATGAAACTGACCCGGACTATCAGTCATGGGTGGCCCATCATCATACACATAACCCACAAGCTTCCCACAATTCATACACAGCATCTTGGTCCTTTTCCTCTGTATTCCCCAATAATCGAGTGTCTCGAAAAAGGGTCTAATTTTATCTTCTTTCTCGAACTTGAATTTGGAAGAATCAACAGCGGAGAAAGATAGAGTACCTTTATTCCCTGCTTCGAAGTAAAAATCCGGTGGGTAAAGGTAAGTGGTATGGAGATTGAAGTTTGTATCGCATTCTTTGCAACTGTAAATTGATGCCATTTTTTGACGGTGAATGGGTTCGGTGAAGGAAAGGGGTTTTTATGAAGGGGAAAATTGGGGAAGATGAATTTGGCCAAGTGTCAAAACCGCGTTTACGTGAAATTGGGGAGGCGTTGAAAAGTCTGATGATCTACAACTAGAAGGTAGGCGGCAAGAAAGAGTGGAATTTCTTTCTTTACGGAAATTGGGTTAGTTAAAAATGTTTTTAGACAAGTATGTCGTCCAACTAGGGTGCCCATCAGTGGTTCGGTTCGATTTTATATATTATCTATTCGATTTATTGATTTTTAGTTTGTTAACATGCAAAATTGATAATCAAACCAATAAGATATTTGTTATTGATTTTCGATTTAATCGATAAGAAAATGCTTCTATAATTTTTTTTGCTTTCTCTTATTTTCATCTACATATATACACTACCTTCATGCATAAAAGTCTATACAAATTACAAGCATAAACAAATTCAAATACGTTATTACTAAAACAAACTTATTTTTTTTCTTGTTAACTAGCAAACTTGAATGTAGTAGCAACACTAGCAATATCTCAAAATGAAAAACAACACCGATAGATAGAATCCCACCAAACCAACGTCTTTAGAAAGAAAACAATAACTATAAAATGCAAAAAAAATAATAGGGTATATATTTAAAATCTAAAGTCACTATTATAATTATGGATAAAAATATAGTTTTAATATAATCTTATTGGGTTATTGGTTTAACCATTAACAAAAATCTTAAAATCGAAATCGAACCGATAGCCTAATAATTTTTTTACAAAATCGTTAAAAAAATGTTAATCCAATAACCCGATACCAATAAACCAATAACATTTTTATCGGTTCAGTTTATTGATTAAATCGGTTTTTGCACACCCCTACGTCCAACATTTCATTTTACTTGGTTTTTAGAAAAATTTCGCAACATAGAAAAAAATCAGACTTAATACATAGCATAGTTAAGATTTAAAATAATTATATTTTATAACTAAAATTTAAATTAAATAGCTAAATATATAATTTTTTTATATTTGTATATTTTAGGACTCATATACAAATCTCTAATTTTGAGGGCTCTCTAATTTCGGAGCTCATATACGTTTGTAGTTATATACAAAGTGAATTTTGGGGCTCATATACAAATCTCAAAAGATTTGTATTTGTATAAAGCGGATTTCAGGCTTATATACAATTTTTAAAAGTGAATTTGTATTTCTATATACAATCTCTAATTTGTATATTTAGCTACTAAAGTGCAGTTATAGTTTGTAATTTCCCATACTGTAGTTAGAGGAGTCTTATTTTTGTCTTAATGTTAGCTATTTCTGAAGTTTTGCCTTTTATTTATCTATTTTAATAAATTAATAGAAATTTTTTCTTTATAATGCTCTTAGTATTAAATTAAATAAGTATATAAAGTAATAGTTAAATTTAGAGTTTTAAAATATCATTAATAAAATTTATTTAGTAAATTCATCTCTGATCGAAGCTTTTTTAGAAAATATGTTAAGTTAATAAAGGTCAAGTAATATAAAATGGAAGTAACTAAATAGGCGTATGGACATAACAAAAAAATTGTATGATATTCGAAAAAAAGAAAGATAAAAATAGTATTTAAAAGTTAAAGTTATATTTAAATATGTATTTAACTTGAAGAAAAAATAATTAAAATTATTTTTTCAAATTTAAAACTCATCTTTAATAAAATTTCAAAAGATCAATTCAATATCGAGCCAAATGTTGTTATTTTTAGATTTAAAAAGATTATGTCCAAACGAATTGAATTTGACATTTATTTAATAATTATAGCTAAATATATTGTTTATTGTTATTATAATATAAAAAGGGATCATATTTGAACTTAAAGACTAAATATAAAATCTTTCAAATATATGATTTTATTTATTTTTACATGAAAATAATAAATTTGCACTTGAACTTTGAAAAGTAGAACATTATTTAGGTGATGGAATCCAAGACTTCTTGTACACTAATCTTCAATTATCAAATCTTTATATTTCTACTCAAATTAATCATTTTCAAGGTCAAAATTAGTTCGAATAAAACTAACACAAAAAATAGTTGCTCCATTAAGTTGAATTTCAACCTTTGTTGAAATATAAGTGGCACAAATAAAGCTAAGATGCAAGAAGCAATCTTTTATTGATCGTCATTAATTTTTTTAAAATTATAAATATTGTTATCTAAAATAAATATTTATTTACCTTCTAGTAATAAAATAAACTTTTATGCGAAGTTCAATTCTTAAATCATTCTATAGCGTGACAATTAATATATAAAGTGATTAAAGATTGTTGGCCTTTTGGGGGAGATGTTGACGACTAAAATAAAATGCAAAAATGAAAGTGTGAGAGATAATGTAAGAGGTGTGATTTTGCATGAGACCTTGTAATGTTCCTTTTATTATTATTGTGTGGGTGGAAGTAATAGTAATGTAATTGTTGCATTCAAGTGATGTTTTTAGAGTGAATAAAATTGATTATTATAATGGTGATCGATTTAGAAAGATAAGAAATAGCTATTGAAAGAAATAATATTTATATATGGGCAATTTCTCAAAATTCAAGGGTATATACGAATTATTTAGCAGGAGTAAACTATCATTCTTCTTATAAAAAAGTATATATATATTAGAAATCCGTGTTATTATTAATTAATAAGAACAAATTTAACTAGTTACGATAGATTTGACCGAGCATTAACAAATGGTAAATATTTTTCGCAATTTGAATAAACATAATTAATAAAGTCCAAAAATTATGAAAGAGTTTTTATAGCAAATACAACAAGTACACTGATCAATAAAATTACTGAAGCAGTAATTAATGGAAAAAAAATAATTAGAAAGTAAGAGTCAAAAATATGGAAATACTTTTGCCTTGTAACTCGACTACATAAATTATCATATCATCCAAAATATATACAGAGAAATATTATTAATTCTTATCTAATTGAATGGTTTAAGATAAGTTGAATTATTTTTTTCAAGTTGATTCAAATGATTATAATGTTTTATTGCTTATATATTTTTGTTTGACGTACAATTTTTCTTACTCTTAATAGAAAGCATTTTTGCTTGTAGTACCTGCTAGCACAATTATATAGTGAAAGGGAAAAAGCTAAATTAAACCCCTTCTTGTTTTTCAAAGAAAAAAATAGAAAAAAGTAAAAACATTAAATTCTCGGATAAAATTAAGCAACCATCGATCAAAAGTTTATAGAATTACCTTCAAACAAAAATAAAAATAATTTTGATTTGATGTTTTATATCACTTAATTCAATTATCTTAGAATTGTTTAATTTATTTTTCTAAAATAAAGGAGTTATTTTTGTCATTAAATTAGGTGTTCAAAAAAATTGGCTTGCAAGACATATTTTTTCTTTTAAAAAGTCACATTAAGTCTTTAAGGTCTTTTCAATAATGAAAAGATATCGAATAAATGGCTAACTTCCTAATGAGAGTGATGTATATCAAAACTTTATTATGAATTCTTTTATCATATTTTTGTTAGTGTTTTATTATATTTTTGCGATTGAGTTTAAATTTTTAAAGAAGAAAACAAGAAAAAAGTACATAAACAACTAATTTAATCGAAGAATAATTTGTCATTTTTTTCTATTCCCTCAAAACATTAAGTTACCAGTTATTTTAATTTTTTTCATTTTAGTCCATACACTTCAATCAACTTTATGAAAGTGCTTTTCAAACCCCCCTAAAAAAACTTATGTAAATGTTAATGACTATAATTTATCAACTCTCACACAATTATCAACTTCATCTAATGATGCAACTCAATTTCAGGTTGATTAACATACCGGTTGATCACCCGATTTTATCTAAATTTTAAATAGAATAATACATAAATAATGGCACAAGCCTTGAGAAAAATAGTATTGTAAATTATTATAAAAAACTGAACGTTATAATAATTATGTAAAGCGTTATTCTAAAAATTAATTATTTGTTGAACAAAAAAATATTAATATATAAGATTTTATGCTCTAACCGATTGTATTTATAATCCAAAACACATATTGAGATTAATTTTCATATTTATCAAACCAAAAAGCTTTATAAAAAATTCTTTAAACTATTGTTCCTTGATCTAATGTGAACTGAAATTCATAGCCAAAAAAAAAAGAAACAATTAGTTATCATTGCTTAATGTCTTAACCTATGTAATCACGATAAATATGCTAGTCGACATTTATTCTTTTTACTTCATTCCTTACCATAATACTTGACTGGTCTAAGCAACAAGTATTAATTTAACTTAGATAATATATCAATAATAATTTTATTAAAATAATTGTCAAAAATAAAAATCTACGATATCAAAATTAACGTATAAAAACTTTAGAAAAATTAATTAATTAGTAAAAGTTGCAAAAGTTTAATAAAAATATAATAATATCAAACATTTAAACTGTTCAAGAATGAAAAGAATATCTTACAAACTAGAATATATGAAAGATAATACATATCTAATTCAACCTTCGTCTATCACTCAACCATAAACTAGAACAGCTGAAAGATAATACATATTTAATCCAGCCTTCGTCTATAACTCAGTCATGAGCTCATCGCATGGGGTTTGCATAGTGCGATTTACATCTCTTTGCGAGCTATTGCACAGTGAACAAGTTACCACAAAGTGCTCACTACAGAGTGTTCACCCGAAGGACAGAGATTGTGCGTTTTCCAAAAAAAAAAAAAACACTCATCATATTATCCAAGAATCTTAGATAAATATGCATTAACTCATAATTAATTAACTGCATTTCTAAACACTAAATTTGGAACCCTGAACAAATAAATATTTTAAATAATAAATATTATTTATCTGTTAACCATAATAAATTGAGATTAAAGACAAATCAATAAATTATTTTTAAGTTAATAAATCCTATGTGTGGATAAATATTTTCCACCAACTTTATTCTGTTTCGAGAGTATATTTTTCATTATTCGTGAAAAAAGAAAGAGTAAGTACCAGATTAGCATATAAGCGCACTTTAGGTTAAAAACCACAGCTAGCGTAAGTTAGCAATCCGTGTCAACATAGGGCGGTGGCTAATTTTTTCTTCTATAAATAGCGTCATATTACCCTTGTTCTTGACTTTGTTTGCAAAGCCTCCTTCTCAAACAGAGAGGAGACAAGAGCGAAAGCAAAAATCAGATCTCTACTAATCAACTGTAACTGACTGAAAAATCAAGTCTTAAATTGGAAACTTACACATGGATTAATCAAAACCCTGTATTATCTTTTCGAAAAAACAATTATCCAACTGTTTAATTGTTAATTCTTGTGTGAAGCTGTAACCTAGATTCCGCCACCATGGATTTGCGCTTCCCTTTCTCGCCGGCGGAGGTTGCCAAGGTCCGGATAGTCCAGTTCGGCATTGTTAGCCCCGACGAAATTGTAATTTTTCCCAACCTTGATTCACTTCTTTGAATTGTCTAGGGTTTATATTTTTGAGCGAAATTGATTTGGGTTTTTTTTCTTTACTTGATGTAATTGCAGAGACAAATGTCTGTGGTGCACATTGAGCATGGTGAGACTACGGAAAGAGGGAAACCAAAGCCTGGAGGTTTGAGCGATCCTCGGCTTGGGACGATTGATCGGAAGATGAAGTGCGAGACTTGTATGGCTAACATGGCTGAGTGTCCTGGGCATTTTGGTCATCTTGAGCTAGCCAAGCCGATGTTTCATATCGGGTTTATGAAACCTGTACTTAGTATCCTTCGTTGTGTCTGCTTCAACTGCTCGAAAATTCTGGCAGATGAGGTACTTTGATGGATTTGAATTGTTAGGTTGGAAGTTTCCTTACAGTGAAATTGTGGGTTTTTGGCTAAAGTTAGTGTTTTTTGGTAAAGAAGGAATGGTATTGACTTGAATTACTGAGCATACCTTTTTCACTACCTGGGTGATTTTTGAAGTTCAAAATATTAATTATTAAGTTATAAGTGGGTAAACCATTAAATTCGGAGAGTTGAGGTTTGCCAGTGGAGGTTTAGAAACTAGCTGAACAAGTTTCAAAAGTGGTGATAGAGCAGTATTTACCATTTTTAGGTGGTAGCTTCCATGTATTAGTTAATCAGGATTTGGTACTTTAGTGACTGGTATTTTCTTGAAGGGTGCAAATTTCGTCATGCCTTTATTTTTTCCGGTTAGAAGGGAGAGAGACAGAATGTTTCCTATATAAAGAGTAGTCAAACTCATTCCCTTTTGATTGTTTACTTGTTGAACAGTGAAAATCGGATTATAATTCATGTATAGAGGTGATCTTTAAAATTAGACAGCTCTAGATGGTCATACTACACTCCCTTACGGTCTCACTGATGAATGAAGAGGGAAAAATTTGGTCTTATCTTGCAGTCTCATAAGGAAGGAAGTGGTCTGTATCCATTATCTGAATGGTTGGTTCTGATGCTGAATGTTGCTCTGGGATGTATTATTGAATCTGTGGGTTTTCTGATTTTGTGCAGGATGATCCCAAATTTAAGCAAGCCATGAGAATCAGGAATCCTAAAAACAGGCTGAGAAAGATGTTGGATGCCTGCAAAAATAAAACAAAATGTGAAGGAGGGGATGAAATTGATGTACAAGGTCAAGATTCTGAAGAACCTGTCAAGAAGAGTAGAGGTGGCTGTGGTGCACAGCAGCCAAAAATTTCAATAGATGGTATGAAAATGGTTGCTGAATATAAGATGCAAAAGAAAAAGAGTGATGACCCGGAGCAGATGCCAGAACCAGTTGAAAGGAAACAACAACTCTCTGCTGAAAGGGTATGTGTATGTTTTCCCCGGGTGTTCTGATTTGCTTGGGATGACCTCTCACCGTGTTACTATTATAACCTCATCTTGTAGGTGTTGAGCATTCTGAAGAGGGTAAGTGACGAAGACTGCCTCTTGCTTGGCCTAAACCCCGAGTATGCTCGCCCAGATTGGATGATCCTGCAAGCACTTCCTATACCACCGCCACCTGTTCGGCCCTCTGTGATGATGGATACTTCATCAAGGAGTGAGGTATTCATTTTCCTGTTGAGGTTTGAGAGCTTAGTGTACTGTTGCTAAAAGTTCTGCTTTATCTCTCTACTTTCTTCTGTTCCTTCCATAAAATTCTAGAAAATTGTGCCAGTCGGTGGATTACCTTTTTCCGTTAAATTTCATGTAGGATGATTTAACACATCAACTGGCCATGATTATTCGTCACAACGAGAATTTGAAGAGGCAGGAAAGGAATGGGGCACCGGCACACATCATTTCGGAGTTTGCACAGTTATTGCAATTTCATATAGCTACGTATTTTGATAATGATTTGCCTGGACAACCAAGAGTATGCTGATTTTCTCGAGTATCCTTTTCAGCAACTGTTGGATCTTTTGAAACTTCAATAAGTTCTAATTACTGGCTTTTTACATATTCTAATTTTCAGGCTACGCAAAGATCAGGTAGACCTATTAAATCAATATGTAGTAGATTAAAATCAAAGGAAGGTCGGATCAGAGGCAATCTGATGGGGAAAAGAGTAGACTTTTCTGCTCGGACAGTGATTACTCCCGATCCAACTATTAACATTGATCAATTGGGAGTCCCATGGAGTATTGCTCTGAATCTTACTTATCCAGAAACAGTGACTCCATATAACATTGAAAGGTGTTTTTTTGTTCTTGTAGAAATGAAACCCCACACTCACCAACTCACTTGAAACAAGAAGGAAATTGAACTGTATATGTTTGTGCTGATTGAAGCTGGGTTTTCAAACAGGTTAAAGGAGCTTGTTGAATATGGACCTCATCCACCTCCTGGTAAAACCGGGGCCAAGTATATAATTAGGGATGACGGTCAAAGGCTTGATCTCCGATACTTGAAGAAGAGCAGCGATCAGCACCTTGAACTAGGATATAAGGTTTGTTTCTTTCAGTTCCAAGTAATTGAGGGGCTTTTGATGTCTATGACAGCTCCCTAACATTTAATGCTGCCAATGCAGGTTGAGAGGCACTTAAATGATGGGGATTTTGTTCTCTTCAATCGGCAACCCAGTCTACACAAAATGTCTATTATGGGACATAGGATTAAGATCATGCCATACTCAACTTTCCGCTTGAATTTATCTGTCACTTCTCCCTACAATGCTGATTTTGATGGTGACGAAATGAACATGCATGTTCCCCAGTCATTTGAAACCAGAGCAGAGGTGCTGGAGCTTATGATGGTCCCCAAGTGTATTGTTTCACCCCAGGCAAATAGGCCTGTAATGGGTATCGTCCAGGATACCCTTTTAGGTTGCCGTAAAGTCACTAAAAGAGATACCTTTATAGAAAAGGTGAACCTGCATGTGCCATTTCAAAATTCTTTCCATAAAATCTTTCATGATTTTGCATGATCTTGTAAAGACTGCTTACTTTTGGTTTGCAGGATGTCTTTATGAACATCTTAATGTGGTGGGAGGATTTTGACGGGAAAGTACCCGCTCCAGTGATTCTGAAACCAAGGCCACTTTGGACTGGAAAGCAAGTGTTTAACCTCATCATACCAAAACAAATAAATCTTTTAAGGTATTCTGCATGGCATAATGATTCAGAAAAAGGGCCCATAACTCCTGGAGATACTCAAGTTAGAATAGAGAAAGGGGAGTTGCTAACTGGTACTCTTTGCAAAAAGACCCTTGGGACGTCCACCGGAAGTCTGATTCATGTTATATGGTATGCATTTTCAGAATTTTGTATCTCTATTTTGTTCCCCTGGTCTTATCTCTTGCTTTCATATCAAGTTTTTATCTGGACCCCATTCACTTGGGGCAGCCTTTATGTCAAACCCTAAATACTTTTCGACAATAACCATCTTGTGATGCACCGTGTGGCTTGCTTTCCTCCTCTCCTGTTCACGTGAGGATGTTGTCATTAGTTCAATGTGAGGTGGATGAGATGATAGCGACAAAACACGAACTCTATAATTATGTTACAGTAGGCGGAGTCAATGTCATTTTTTGGATAGTTAACTTTGCCTCTGCAAACAGGGAGGAGGTTGGGCCTGATGCTGCTCGAAAGTTTCTGGGACATACACAGTGGCTGGTTAATTATTGGCTTCTTCAGCAAGCGTTTAGCATTGGAATAGGAGATACAATTGCTGATGCTTCAACCATGGAGAAAATTAATGAAACTATCTCGAATGCAAAAAGCAAAGTCAAAGAACTTATTAAAGCTGCTCAAGAGAAGCAGTTAGAAGCTGAACCAGGGCGAACTATGATGGAATCATTTGAGAACAGAGTGAACCAGGTACTTTTCGTAAATGGACATCCATCTTTTCCTCTTTCTTTTGCGTGATGACTTTTTAATAATGTTTTCGTCATAACCTTAGGTGTTGAATAAGGCTCGTGATGATGCTGGAAGCAGTGCCGAGAAGAGTTTATCAGAGAGCAATAATCTTAAAGCTATGGTTACTGCTGGGTCCAAGGGAAGTTTTATCAACATATCTCAAATGACTGCTTGTGTGGGGCAACAGAATGTTGAAGGGAAACGTATTCCTTTTGGGTTCATAGACCGTACTCTTCCTCATTTTACCAAGGATGATTATGGTCCAGAAAGTCGTGGTTTTGTGGAGAACTCGTATCTCCGGGGATTGACTCCGCAGGAGTTTTTCTTCCATGCTATGGGTGGTAGAGAAGGTCTGATTGATACTGCTGTGAAAACTTCTGAGACCGGGTACATCCAGAGGCGGTTAGTGAAGGCCATGGAGGATATCATGGTCAAGTATGATGGTACTGTTAGGAATTCATTGGGTGATGTCATCCAATTTCTGTATGGGGAAGATGGGATGGATTCTGTTTGGATTGAGACACAGAAGCTGGATTCTCTGAAAGCAAAGAAATCAACATTTGATGACATGTATGCATATGAGATCGATGATCCTAACTGGAACCCAAGTTACATGTTGCCAGAAGCTGTCGAAGATCTAAAAGGTATTCACGAGATTCGTAGTGTGTTTGATGCGGAGGTTCAGAAGCTTGAAGCTGATAGACACCAGCTTGGGACAGAGATTGCTGTAACGGGTGACAATTCTTGGCCACTTCCTGTTAACATTCAGAGGCTTGTCTTAAATGCCCAAAAGACATTTAAGATAGATTTCCGGAGGCCATCTGATATGCATCCTATGGAGATCGTGGAAGCTGTTGATAAGTTACAAGAGAGGCTTAAGGTTGTTCCTGGTGATGATTATCTAAGCATGGAGGCTCAAAAGAATGCTACTCTTTTCTTCAATATCTTGCTCCGTAGTGCCTTGGCTAGTAAAAGGGTTCTGAAGGAGTATAGGCTTAGTCGAGAGGCTTTTGAATGGGTAGTTGGTGAGATAGAGTCCCGCTTCTTGCAATCTCTTGTGGCACCCGGAGAGATGATTGGCTGTGTTGCTGCACAGTCTATTGGTGAGCCTGCCACACAGATGACTCTTAATACATTTCATTATGCTGGTGTGAGTGCCAAGAATGTTACTCTTGGTGTGCCAAGGTTGAGGGAGATCATCAATGTTGCCAAGAAAATCAAAACACCCTCTCTTTCCGTGTACTTGAAACCTGAGGTAGGCAAAACAAAAGAGAGGGCCAAAACTGTCCAGTGTGCCTTAGAATATACCACTTTGCGGAGTGTTACTCAAGCCACAGAAGTGTGGTATGATCCAGATCCTATGAGCACCCTTATTGAGGAGGATGTTGAATTCGTCAAGTCATACTATGAAATGCCAGATGAAGAGATTGACCCTGACAAAATCTCCCCATGGTTGCTTCGCATAGAGTTGAATCGTGAAATGATGGTGGATAAGAAACTTAGCATGGCTGACATTGCTGAAAAGATCAACCTTGAATTTGATGATGACTTGACCTGTATCTTTAACGATGATAATGCGGAAAAGCTGATCCTTCGAATTCGTATTATGAATGATGAAGCTCCTAAAGGTGAACTGGATGAATCTGCTGAAGATGATGTATTCCTTAAGAAGATTGAGAGTAACATGCTTACGGAGATGGCTCTCCGGGGCATTCCAGATATTAACAAGGTGTTCATAAAGAATAGTAAGGTGCAGAAGTTTGATGACAATGAAGGATTTAAAGCAGAAAATGAATGGATGTTGGACACTGAGGGTGTGAATCTTTTGGCTGTTATGACGCACGAAGATGTTGATGCAAGTAGAACGACAAGTAATCACTTGATTGAAGTTATTGAAGTTCTTGGTATTGAGGCAGTTCGTAGGTCGCTGCTGGATGAGTTGAGGGTCGTCATATCTTTTGATGGGTCCTATGTGAACTACCGACATCTGGCCATATTGTGTGATACCATGACCTACCGTGGTCATTTAATGGCCATTACTCGTCATGGTATTAACCGGAACGACACTGGTCCCATGATGAGATGCTCTTTCGAGGAGACAGTGGACATTCTTCTCGACGCTGCTGTATATGCAGAATCAGATCACCTGAGGGGTGTAACAGAAAATATCATGTTAGGTCAGCTTGCACCAATTGGCACAGGAGGCTGTGCTTTGTACCTCAATGAGGAGATGTTGAAACAAGCTATTGAGATACCATTACCTAGCTACATGGAAGGTGGTCTTGAATTTGGCATGACACCTGGACGTTCACCCATCAGTGGAACCCCATATCATGACGGAATGATGTCTCCAAATTATTTGCTCAGCCCAAATATGCGGATGTCACCAATGACAGATGCTCAATTTTCTCCTTATGTGGGTGGAATGGCTTTCTCTCCCACTTCATCCCCTGGTTACAGCCCGTCATCCCCTGGTTACAGCCCATCATCCCCTGGTTACAGCCCGACCTCTCCAGGGTACAGCCCCACTTCCCCGGGTTACAGCCCCACATCCCCTGGGTACAGCCCCACTTCCCCCACTTATAGCCCCAGCTCCCCTGGCTACAGCCCGACAAGTCCAGCATATTCTCCAACCAGTCCATCATACTCGCCCACATCACCCAGTTATAGCCCAACATCTCCAAGCTATAGCCCAACATCGCCTAGCTATAGCCCAACATCGCCTAGCTATAGCCCAACTTCTCCTGCTTACAGTCCCAGTTCTCCTGCCTACAGCCCCACTTCTCCTGCCTACAGCCCTACTTCGCCATCTTACAGCCCTACTTCGCCATCTTACAGCCCCACTTCGCCATCTTACAGTCCCACGTCGCCTTCATACAGCCCCACATCGCCTTCATACAGCCCAACTTCTCCATCATATAGTCCGACTTCTCCTGCATACAGTCCTACCTCCCCTGGTTACAGCCCAACATCTCCCAGCTACAGCCCAACTTCACCATCCTACAGTCCTACATCACCAAGTTACAACCCCTCGGCGAGATACAGCCCCTCCCTTGCATATTCGCCAACCAGCCCGAAGCTGTCTCCTTCTAGTCCATACAGCCCGTCATCTCCAAGTTACAGGTAAACAACATTAATCTGATACAGGTGTCTTGATTCTTTTGCCGAGACAGGGAAGGTTCTTAAGTTGGCTTTGTTCGATAATAAATACAGTGACTTTAGTAGCGCCTTAATCTTCTTAATTAGGTCGCTTTACCTAACTTATCTCTGGTTTTAAAGTCAGCTTCATAATAGCTAGTTAGTTTCTGAAGTTGTCGGGGTTTGTATGGTGGATTTCAGACTGGCTCTAGATATATTACTAATGAGGTGATTAAATGTGGTTTTGTGTTTGCAGTCCCACATCACCATCGTACTCTCCAACATCTCCATCATACTCTCCTTCAAGCCCAACCTATAGTCCCAGCAGGTATGTGATGTGCGTGTGTTCCTGTATTTGATTTACTGCCTGAAATCTTGGTGGAAGTAAATAGTCTTAGAAATCTTATATTGTTGGAGGGTACCTCCTTTTTAGCTTTACTGTGTCTTTTGCTGCATTTTGAATTTAGTGAGCACTATTACCTGATCCTTTTTTGAAATAATTCTCTCTCTTTTGCTCCCCCAAATTCAGCCCATACAACTCAGGTACAAGTCCAGATTATAGTCCCAGTTCTCCCCAGTACAGGTTAGTTGGGTTTTACTTCTCAAGATAGTAATGCAGTGTGATTTATGTTTGTTTGTTTCTAAAAGCTGTTCTTTTTCAGTCCAAGTGCAGGGTACTCGCCAAGTGCTCCTGGGTATTCACCATCATCTACTAGCCAGTACACCCCACGCATAAGTGATAAAGACAACAAGAGTGTCAAAGATGACAAGACTGTTTAATGATTAGGGAAGAATAAAGTTGTATTACTTTGCACTTTAATCTTTCAGTGGCCGAAACTGGCTCATTAGTCATTACTGTGCTTTCTGAAGGCCTAAGATTGAACGACTCTGGACACTGTATAATATTTTTTCGAAGAATGCAGGTTTTGTTCAAGTTTGTTGGGTCTCTTTTTGCAGTCGAGAATGCTTTGGATAGAGGTAGGAAGGAAGTAGACGATGTCTTTCTATTGAGATCAAATTGTGTTAAGGGTGGTTCATGTCAATTGTATGTAACATCTAGGAGATTGGGGATAAATTAATTGGGTTCTACTTTCCAATGGTAAAACCGAATAATGCAACCTGCTCCTCTTGTTTTTCCATTTGGGATGCAGGCTGTTGATTTCGTTTGCTGTGTCAGATGCGCAAAACGTGGCTCCTACTTTTAAGTAGTCTAAGAACTCCTGTTTTTGAATGAAGATTCTGAGAGTCGCTCTTTACCTGATTGATTCTTTTAGGTCACTGATATTACAGACCTCATCGTCTCTATTGTACTTAACGTAGAAATGGTCTTGTTTTAATCATCTGTAAGAGTTGTGGGAAGGCACTTTCATTAAGATAACAAGTGAATCTTTGTTCAAGTGAAAGGACGTCCTTGTGTAAATGAGAATCTCAGTCGTTTTTAGATACACTGATCTCGTTTACTTGTATTTTGTGTGGTATATTTTTTCTACTTTATGCTTCTCTTAGTTTAAGATTACATAATTAAATTCTTTTAATTATTTTTTAAAATTTTATGTCAAATCAAAATAAACTCCCGGTTAACTGCGGACCCACATGAACCAGATGACTGCATCAATACATGAAATTCATTGGAATTGGAGTAGCGCCACGTCTCGCGCAATATGGGCCGCGGTTACCTGACACATGCTGATGCCTCTTTAAATGCAGAATTTTAAAATGAAGACAAGGAGCTATTTATGTTATTTTATATATGTCAAAATCAAAGTGAACTACGTGGAGAACAATTGTATGGTCTAGAATTAAGTAATAGGTAACCTGTATTACCAAGAATTGAATAAATGTACAAACTAGAATAGGATTTATGTTTCATCCATAATATACATATATATTTTCACTTTGTAATAACATGTTAATTATTCTAGTTATTAGATTGTAATTAACTATTAAGAGATCTGATTGATATTTTTTTACATCATTGTTGCATATAACTTAAAGTAGGAGTAGGAGATGTCAAGATGTCATTGTAACTCTACAACTATGGATATAGATCTAATTTGATAAGGTGGATAACCAATCATTGTCTATTTGTCTTCCATCATGAATTTTATGACCTAACATTATTGTTATCGATTCCAACTGATTTCCTTATATCCTTTTTGGCAGCATTAGTTTTCTTTGATTTTTACAATTCCTTTTGTCCAAATCACTACTCCAATACCTAAGTCCCCACAAAGATATGTATTCAAATCAATAATTAATGATAAGCAATCTTGTTTCACGAACATGTTTCCCATTTTAATTTTTTTATTACACCGGGGTTGAGGATACGAGAAGGCAGAATTGCACTTACTGAGCTAATTCTTAATTCCAAAATGCCTTTTACTTATTATACCCACAGTGAGGGTTTTAAATTTTTTTTGTTTCCATTCGGTATTTGGAGACTCTTCATTCAGGGTGATTCGAATCAGGGGAGGATCTTCCACCTCTCATATTAAAACTCAGACTAAATTCGAATTTGCGCCTAGTTTTTAATTTTATTTACAAATATGAAAGAGTATGTAGATTGTTCGTTTTCCATCTTTTTTTTTGTTCAGACACATGGAGATGTTTTTCAGAGTATGTAAATATAAACATTAATTTATGACTAATGAACTTGTTCTAATTTTAACTTTTGGTCTGTAAAGTACAGGCTTTCTAGTGTTGCATAAGAAATGATAGGAAAATGGAGAATATTAGCTGCTTTACTTTTAATTTCATTTCTTGTCTGTAAAGCTATAGTTAATATACTTGCTCCAATATTTAGCTTCTACACTTTTTCTTTAACCCTTTTTCCAGAAGGAAGTTAGACATATAGACTTTTATTGAACTCAAATCTTGATGAATCAATCACCACAAATTTGGTCAAACTGAACATGTTGGCCAAACACTCTTAAAGTCAAATATTAAAGAAAAAAAGCAAATTATCATCAAATCGGTTCATACAATCACCAAATCAATGGATTTTCTCTTCTCACAAAATGTGCAAGCCACAAAATTCAAGAAAAACGAACTTTTATAAAAAAATTAAAATTATATAAAAATGTGATTTACATGCCTTCTAAATTAACTGTGATAACATGCAGCCTTGTGAATTTACGTTTGTAATGTACTCCTATTATTATGCATTAGTCTTATGATAAATGTTTATAATTTATCATGCTAACATGATATATGAAGTTTTTAAAATTATGGACTACTTAATAAATCATTAAGTTCAAGTTTTAACTTGTTTGTCATAAATACATTTAGTAATTGTAAGACAAAAAAGGCATGTTCCACATAAAAATTAGTATAAATAACGTCTTAATATGTAATTTTAATTGCCCAAAAGATATTTGTGATCAAACCTTTGTAGTATGTACTACTATATCTCTTATATACTAAATGAGATTTGCAAAACACACACACCAAAAAAAAAAAAAAAGAAAGAGGGAGAGAGAGATTCTAAATAGTACTGTTTTATTTTCGCTAAATACTAGGAATTTTTTTTCCTTGAAGACGAGTTTCAAATATTAAAAGAAAAAGTTTTGACCAATTTTTTAAATAAATATTGTTTTGACTTATAAAATTTTAACCTTCTTCTATATATTTTAAAATTTATTTTTTTTATTTTCAAATATCAATGTCCAAACATCTGCTTGATCCCATTCGCAAATGTTATATATTGGGAGTAAATTCCTCGATCAAATAATAGTTATTATCTTATAATTAATTTGGATAATTTTGTTATTTTCGCGTCCATTTTTACTTGTTTATTGTGTTAAACATAAATATCTATTTTACTTATTTAATTTAAAAAAATTAAAAATAATTTATAATTTAATGTCTAATTTATTTTTATTATTAACTATTGATATCTTTAATATATTTAGTTGTAATTATTTTGTTTCCCAGTTTTTTTATATATAAAAATAAAGATCTATTACTCGTAAAAATAAGATTTTTTTTCTAAAAAAACAAAAAAGTTTGTAAAAACACTTTCTCTTCGTAAATGACAATACCTTAACCTCCACCGCCAATGGTGTCACCAGTTCTGAGTCGTAAAATCCCAGCAAAGTTAACAACTTGCAGTTATTCACAACGTGCTGTGACCCCCTTTTCTCCTCTGCAATTGCTTATCTTCAACATACTAATATTACTCATCCTTTACTAAAACCCCACATTTCCTATATCCCTTTCTTCTTCTTCTTCTCTCTTCAATTTATCACTATGTTTCTCTGAACACTACACAGTAAAAAATCTCTGTTTCACAACCCAAAAAACAAGAAATATGGCAGAAAATTCATCTCAGGAAAACTTCATGTGCTTACATGGAGATTTGGAGCTTCACATCATTCAAGCCCGTCATTTACCCAACATGGACTTGACTTCTGAGCGTATTCGCCGGTGCTTCGCCGCCTGTGATGTCTGCCGGAAACCTCCTCCTGACTCCACCGCCGACGACGGAAACGGCGATGTTACCAATGTGAAAAACTCAGACCGTAAAATCCATCACCGGAGAATAATCACTAGTGATCCATATGTTACTGTGTGCGCACCCCACACCGCTCTTGCCCGTACACGTGTTATACCCAATTCCCAAAACCCTGTTTGGGATGAGCATTTCCATATCCCTTTAGCACACCCTATGGACTGCTTGGAATTTCGTGTTAAAGATGATGATGTTTTCGGAGCTCAAGTTATGGGTAAAGTTACAATTCCGGCGGAAAAGATTGCCGCCGGCGAGGTTGTTTCCGGCTGGTTTCCCGTCGTTACTGCTTCAGGGAAATCTCCAAAACCCAACACGGCTCTCCGGCTATGGATGAAATTCGTTCCACATGATACAAACCCATTGTACAAGCGAGGAATTGCTTCAGATCCTCAGCATTTAGGGGTAAGGAATACGTATTTCCCATTGAGAAAAGGGAGTTCAGTGAAGCTATATCAAGATGCGCACGTTAGCAATAGTTTTAAGCTACCGGACATCCAGTTGGAAAACAATACAGTCTTTGAACACAACAAATGCTGGGAAGATATATGTTATGCAATTTCAGAGGCTCATCACTTGATTTACATTGTTGGGTGGTCTGTTTTTCATAAGGTCAAGTTAATTCGAGAGCCCACCAGGCCATTGCCGCGCGGCGGTGACTTGACACTTGGTGAATTACTTAAATATAAGTCCCAAGAAGGGGTGCGGGTTCTGTTATTAGTTTGGGATGACAAAACCTCCCATGATAAATTCTTTATTAACACGGTATGGATCATTAAACTGTTACTGATTTCTTTGTTAAACTATATTGAGGTACTTTTGGATATTTCTTGGCTGTTATTTTAAGTATGTGTTCAGATAGCTGTAAGATAAGTATATTGTCTGAATGTTGCTAGTTGCTATTATTTTAATGGTGTGCTCAATTTACATTATAATGAATTGCCTTTTTCTATTTGCTTTCAAATGTGAAATGACTGTATCAGTAGTTGTAGTTCTTGTCGGTCAATTTCACAAAAGTTTGAGATGGCATTGGCTGCAGGCGGGAGTAATGGGAACTCACGACGAGGAGACCAGGAAGTTCTTTAAGCATTCCTCTGTAATATGCGTTTTGTCACCACGTTATGCTAGCAGTAAACTCAGCCTTATCAAGCAACAGGTTAACTTTTATAACCATTTACGCATTTGTTAGATTAGATGTACTTTGAGATCTTCTGATCATTGGCTTCTCTGTGCGCCCGTTAAGTTATTGGCCCTTGAACCATGCCTTCAATAGTTTGTGGTCAGAATCAGGCGTTCCATTTGATGGAGGGTGTTCTTTCTTATGAATTTGTAGAAAATATTCTTATAAGTTTGTGGAAGAAAGAGATCAAGGATATTGTCATGAATGAGTGGAATGAAGAAATATAATTCTTCTAAAGCAGCAGTACTGGAGGTTTTGATGGGCTGTGTGAAGCTAAATTTTGTTTGGACAGCATAAATATTTTTTTCTGCGAGTCTCTTCAATCTTTTTATGAATATAATAAAATCAACTAAGCCAATTTCCCTACCTTTGGATCCATTATCTTCCCTCTACGATATTGCAATGAAGTGATTTTCTCACCTGAACATTCTTGCTTCCAGGTAGTTGGAACCATGTTTACACACCATCAGAAATGTGTACTGGTAGATACACAGGCACCCGGTAATAATAGAAAAGTTACAGCATTCTTAGGAGGTCTGGATCTCTGTGATGGTCGATATGATACACCGGAACATCGCTTATTCCGTGATCTTGACATTGTATTTAAAGACGACTTTCATCAGCCTACATTTCCTGTAAGTGGTTCTTTGTTCTCAATTTTTCCCTGAATAATTGTGATATCTGTCATACGTACTCTTGGATGATTCTTTACTTTACATAGTTGATAATTTTCTAGAATTGTGAAGGTGATTAAGGGATCAACACTCTTGAGTGTAGATTCACAAAAAAACATTGAGTTCAGCAAATGAAGAGATTTCTCTTCATTTTTTTTAGAACCTTGTTTCTAAGAAGAAGAAGAAGAAGAAGAAGAACAACAACCCCCACTGAGATCCTACCGGTGGGGTCTAGGGAGGGTAGAGCTAAGTTGCTCAGTCTTCACTTTTGTGCCGCACCCGTGTCGACACGACATGGGTGTGGGATCTGTAGCGGATTTGGTCAACTGATTTTGGGTACTTCGACCAAAATTAACGGAGGAATTCGGGACAGATACAATGACTTTTGTAATCAAAACAAAAGCTAAGGTGAAATTGAAGAAAATGGAGTGTCTTGTATATAGAAATTTCTATATTAGTTTTTTTCCTTTTATCAATCCTGGAATTCTCCTCTTGATCAATATTGTTTCCTCATAATACCTTGTAAATTTTCTACATGTCTCATAATTTAGTCATATAACTCTGTTTTTAGATATTTGAATTATTTTTAGCCGAATCCCCACAACCGTATCTGTACCTGGATCCATTCCCCCGAATCTTAAAATTTAGATCATAAAGGATCCAACCTCTAGACCCACACTCGTATTAGTCACCCACATGAGTCCGAGCAACATAGGGATAGAGTGTACGCAGACCTTACCTCTACCTCGTAGAGATAACCTTGTTTCTAAGAATTTTATGAATTTCTGCTTAGTATTTCCTTGCAGAATTTGGAACAACAACGATTGCATCCAGCAGATATTGGAGTGGGCTTCTGGAATACTGATCATAGAAATTGGTTGGTTGTGTAAATGGCTAGTGTACTTAATGCTGGTGGGACGTTGTGGGCACTAACAACAGATTCATATACTTAATTATCAAAAAGGAGATAACAACAAATTTATTATCATATGTTATTGTGACCAAGTCTTCTAGAAAGAAAGAGTTTTAAGTTTATGTAAAGTATCTTTTTTTTTTTTTTTTTAAACGGCCCATGATCCGGGGATATATTCATAGGAGAATACTTTACACAAAAAAGAGGGGGACTAAGCCTGACCTCTCAATAGTTTTAGAGAATATTACAAAGTGTCTTCGAAAGCATTATTCCCTAAAACGGAAGCAAAAGAGAATTAACTGACAAAAAAGTTAGCTTTGTCATATCTAATTCTAAAACTAGGCAGCTGACAACCATCCAAGTGATATGCACCTCGGGTAATTCTTGGCAGAAGCCTGTGGTCTGTAAAAATCATAAGGTTTTGTAAATCTGCCCCTTGTTTAGCTAACCCATCAGCAACTTGATTGGCCTCTCTAAAACAATGAACGACTTGGTAAGTAGCATTCTCCAATAGATGGTAAATAGAGCTCAATACCCTTCTGAGTTTTGCATTTCTATTATCCTTATGGTTAATCATGTTGACGATCAAAAGAGAATCTAACTCCAGAATGAATTGTTTGTAGCCATTAGTTATGCACCAGTGAGCACCAAACCAGGCAACATGGGCTTCTGAAAAGTTGTTGCTCTCCCAGGAAGTAGGTCCAGAAAAAGCGGTGATTAATTTGCCATATTCATCCCTAACCACTCCTCCAATACCCGCTTTCCCTGAATGAGAAAAGTAGCTACCATCAGTATTTATCTTTACCCACCCTGTACTCGGCATCTTCCAAGTTATTTGCTTCCACCGAACTTTGGGTTTCATTTTCTCTATGGTAGAGTAGAGAAATGGCCAAAGAATAGGCAATTTGCAATTAGGAAAGGCTTGAGTCATAGCCATCTGAATATTCTAGCACACTTGATGAAGGATCCTGGACCTGTAGAATCGATTTTGCTCACCAAATTTACAAGAGCAGTATCCTTTCCATAGTTCCCAACATATTACAGTAGGGGTGATTAGTAGAAGCATCTTGTGGATACAATTGACTGCTTTGGAGTTCCACCATGTTTGCAAATTACTTCTAACATTCTGGTCTTTGACTTGGATGCCTAGCGGAAATCCAAAATAATTCCATATCTGCTTTGCAACCTGTCCCTGTACAAAAACATGTTCTAAAGTTTCACAGTTAGGGTTAGAACAACATTTACAATTATGAGTGAGTTGACTAAGAGGTTGTTTCCTTAATTTACAAAGAGTGTCATCAAAAGGAAGCTTCTTTCTTAACATTCTCCATGAAAGGAAGGATATTTTGAAAGGAAGCTTTTTGTGCCAAACCTGGTTGATGAAATTCATAGAAGGATGTTTTGTTCTAATAACTTGCCAAGCACTATGATTAGAATAATTTCCATCCATTGAAGGGTTCCATATGGCATAATCTTGTATCTCAGCAGTACCCAAAGTAATGTTAAGAATCTTCTTGACAATATCCTTAGGTAGAGTAGTGTTTAGCTTCCTTTCATTCCAACTATTACCCTCCATGAACTTCTTCACAGTGATCTTTTTAGATTTGGGGGCAGATGGGTATATATTTGCAAGAGCCCCATCACCCATCCAGTTGTCCCACCAGAAGTTACAATCTCCCATGTTAATCTTCCAAACAATGTTTTCCTCTACCTGCAGCTTGATATCCATCATTTTTCTCCATGTATGAGATTGTCCATAGGTTTTTTTTCTTGCCACGGGGTGAATGGTAGTACAATACTTCGAGGTGAGAAACTTTGCCCAAGTAGACTGATTGGTTCTAAAGTTCCACCATCTTTTTGTAGCAAAGGTGTCACTAATCTCCTGCAGTCTTTTGATGCCAACGCCTCCTTCCTCTTTGGTTTTGCATAAATTCTCCCAAGAACTCCAGTGATATTTTGATTTTTCATTTGTAGAGCCCCAGAAAAATCTAGCCAAATGCTTCTCGATGAGCTTGAAAGTTGCCTTTGGAGGATCCATGGCAGCCAAAGTGTAAACTGGAATAGCCTGCAAAACATGTTTAATAAGGATTAGTTTACCTCCAAACGACAATAATTTACTATGCCATTCACTAATTTTATTTACTATTTTAGTAACCAAACTATCAAAGTATTCAATTTTCCTTGCACCAATGTAAATAGGACAGCCTAGATAATTAAAAGGAAATTCCTTCTCCAAGAAACCAGTAGCCTGTCTCATTCTATTAATTCTGAAGTTGGAGGTGTTAGGAGCTGTTATGAAGAAGCTCTTATCCCCATTAACCTTCTGCCTAGAGCTCTTCTCATATCTTTGGATTTGTTTCATAACAGTCTTAACGGAACTTGTTTTGCCCCCGCAAAATATGACAATGTCATCTGCATATGCCAAGTGATTGATTTGAGGGCCATTCCTGTTCATTGAGAACGGGATGAATCTGTTGTTGTTGTACAACTTGTTGAGCTGTCTTGTGAGAACTTTAGCTGCTAGAACAAAAAGAGATGGAGATAGTGGATCTCCTTGTTTCAATCCTTGAGTGGACGCAAAAAAGCCTTTCCGAACCCCATTAATAATGATAGAATACCAGACTCCAGAAATCAACCTGAAAATCATGTTAGTGAACATTTCACAGAAACTAAACTTTTTAAGAACATTTATGAGAAAAGGCCAGGCTAACCTATCATAAGCCTTGGCCATGTCAAGCTTAATGATAATATTGCCTCCAATATTATCTTGTTTAATACCTCGGGCAATTTCATGAGCTAATAAAATATTTTCAGTGATAGATCTACCCTTAACAAAACCACTTTGATTTTCAGAGATCAAATTAGTAAGTAAAGGATTCAATCTACCAGAAATAATTTTAGAAATAATTTTGCAAGAGAAATTACTAAGACTAATAGGTCTTAATTCAGAGAAAGTTGAAGGGAAAGGGACTTTAGGAATAAGGGCTAAACAAGTATGCGAATAGTACTTTGTGAGACCTTTACCCTTGAAGAAATCCTGAACCATCGCAGTAACATCCACTTTGATAATGTCCCAACACTTTTGGTAAAAAGTGCCATTATAACCATCTGGACCTGCTGAACTAGCTGAACTCATATTAAAAATAGCATTTTTTACCTCATTTTCTTCTTCTGAACTAACAAGTGTAAGGCATCTTTTCATACTTTGGGAGACAATTTTGCTGCTAGATATTTAGTTCGTAGCTATTGTCACTCACGTGATTTAAATTTTAACGAGCAAAGGGCATATCTGTAGTTCACAGTGTTTCAAGCTCTCAAGCATGTTGTAATTAGTTGGAGCAGAAAGCATATGGTTCTCCACTTATGTAATTGCTGTAGATACTTTGTTCAGGAGATTTATTAGCCATTTAATAATACTCCCCGTCCCAATCTATGTGGCACCCTTTCCTTTTAAGCCTATCCCAAAAAGAATGTCACCTTTCTATAATTAGAAACAAAAAACACTAGGTGATTCTTCCCATCTGTTCTAGCCTTGGTGGACAGAGTTACCTGGTACCTGTTGCTGGTGGGAGGTGGCAGGTATCCCGTGGATTTAGTCGAGGTGCGTGAAAGCTGGCCCGAACACCACGGCCATAAAAAAAATAAAAAATAAAAAATAATTAGAAACAACTTAACTTTAAAATCCCCCCTTTACCCTTAAAGAAATGATTTATAACCAAATAAGTGTCTAAGGTTTGTTTTAGATCACAAATTTTAAAAGTCTTCCTTTCTTTCTTAAACTTTGTGCCACATAAAGTGGGATGGAGGGAGTAATAGTTAAAATCTAAATACTGAAACTTATGTCCCTGGATTTTGAATATTAACATTTCAAACTTAAATATGGTTCTTGACATCCATAATTGTTGTTATTATTTTTCAAAAGTTTTATAAGCTGTATAGTAGTGAAAAATTAAATCTGAAGACTGAAAGTTACGTGCCTGTATTTTGAATATTCAATATCAGATTGCTATTTCTTCTTTCATTATTTATTACTATGATTTCTTGTCTTGGATGCTTTTTTTGGATAAACTTGAACTTATTTATTACTGACTCGGTATTCGTGTTTCATCATTAGCCTTAATGTAGATGAGCCTATTTCATCTCTAATACTCAATTTGTAATATGTAATTCTGTTAGCAATAATTGTTCATTAACAAATAGCTGTATAATACAATAATCGAGAACTGTGATAAATAACTTCCTAACATAAACCATGAAATAAGAAATTTAATAGATTATTATCGATATGTTAGTGATTGTTTTAATGTATTTCAGTGTTATTTAACATAAAATATCTAGTATTTGATAAAATATTGAATAACGTTCTTTTAACACTAACAAACACGTCTACCGTTATTTTTAGTACATTCAACTTTGAACATTCTATTGCAAGTGTTGAATAGGGTTATCTAAAAAGTCCCCAAGTAATTTAAATGCAGGGCCCTCGACTTCTGTCTCAATTGAAACAAGTTGAATACCAATCTCATTTCAGCATGTTGCATGTTTACATGTGTTCTCTGACCTTTTTCTATGACATGCTCCTATCTTTTCATTACTTCTTTTCTGCATTTCTCTCAAAGTTGAATATTCTTTTCTCTGTTTTGATTTTTTTTGGTCGCATGCGTTAGGCAGGGACCAAGGCTCCAAGGCAACCATGGCATGATTTGCATTGCAGAATTGATGGACCTGCTGTATATGATGTGCTTATAAACTTTGCTCAACGATGGAGGAAAGCCACAAAGTGGAGGGAATTCAAATTTTTTAAGAAAACAATGTCTCATTGGCATGATGATGCTATGCTAAAAATTGAACGTATCTCATGGATACTCAGCCCTGCTTTTGCTGTTTTAAAGGATAGTACTGGAATCCCAGAGGATGATCCCAAACTACATGTATATGGGGAAGATCACTCAGAAAATTGGCATGTACAGGTAGATACTTTCTTGTTTTGTGGATATCCTTGAATAATTTACATCCCTTTCAACTTTCATCCTCATTCTTTTATTGCAGATCTTCCGCTCCATTGATTCTGGTTCAGTGCAGGGCTTTCCCAAGAGAATTGATGTTGCTCAGGCACAGGCAAGGAAACCATAGCCTTCTATTCTATTTTCTAACTTTTGCTAAAGTAGCTGTAATGTGTAAGGAACTTTAGGAAGAAAACTTGTGTTCCCCTCACACTTAACATTTTCGTTGACGTTTTATCTTTTGCAGAACCTTGTCTGCTCAAAAAATCTGATAGTAGATAAAAGCATTGAAGCTGCATATATTCAGGCAATAAGATCAGCTCAGCACTTCATCTATATTGAAAACCAGTATTTTCTTGGATCGTCATATGCTTGGGAATCGTACAAAGATGCAGGTCAAATTTTATTCTTCTTGCTGTGTTTCTGAATTGCAATATACAAGATTGCACTCTCTACCGCTATATTAATGTATGTAGGCTTGGCTTTATATTTTGTCCATATAAAAAGTTGAAACCCTGAATTATTGCAACGTAATGCATTGAAACTCATAGGTAAAACTCAATAGTGTGGTCAGAATATGGTTCAGGAAAAGAAATTATTATCTAAACGACCACTTTGTCACTTGGAATGCATTCCCATTTTATAAATTTATTAGGATGTTGCTTCAAACTTGGTACGATTCCAAATTATGCAGCTTTCTAAAAAAAAATGAATGGTTTTGAGATTGTGCAACCTCCTAAGAAAAATTGTAGCTCCTACAATAGTTTCCTAATATTTCTTTTTGAGATGCACTCATTCTCAACAAACTCTTGGAGTTGTTGCATTGTTTCCTGATTTCATTTGTTGTTCACTTGATCAGGAGCTGATCATCTGATACCGATGGAATTGGCACTGAAAATCACTAGTAAAATTAGAGCCAGGGAACGGTTTTGTGTATATGTTATCGTGCCCATGTGGCCTGAAGGGGACCCTAAGTCAATCACTATGCAGGAAATACTCTTCTGGCAGGTAATTTTCCTGAAACTCTTTGATTATGTCTTTTGGATTTTATGAAGAACATAGGTAGTTTCAAATGAACAATGATTAGGTGATAGTAGATTCAAACTGCCCTCAAATAGGCAGCTATATCAAGGATACTTTCAGAATTAGATATGCCAGCTGTCTGGAAGGGTTACTGCATCCAAATGTCAGAATGTACTAGTTATAGAGCGTGCATTAAGCATAAACTGTGGCCACCTTTTTTCTAGTGTGTATAATCACTACCCAAAAGAGAGCTTTTATTTTGCTTTAAATGTTTGAAAGAGCAAATATTCTTTTCCTTTAGAATGGTATATTTCCTTCCTCAGACATGGAGGGACAAGTGAGAAAAAGGACATTGAAAAAGACGCTATCATAAAATACGCTATGTTCCATGACATATTTTCCTTAACGCCTCTCATTGTCATTATATTACTATGAAATTTTGATGATTCAATATGTGATTAACTGATTATGAAGGAACGAGCGATCTGAAAAAGGGTACTCCATACAAGAAGAAAATGAGATCTGCTTTTTAAGATTTTTGTTTGCTTTCAACAGAGCCAGACTATACAGATGATGTATCAAGTTATTGCAACAGAGCTCAAGTCGATGCAGATTTTGGACTCGCATCCGCAAGATTATTTGAATTTCTACTGCCTTGGTAACCGTGAAGAAATTCAAGGCTCTGTCGCTCAATCTTCTGGTAATGGTGATAAGGTAATAGGGAGTTTTCTTGTTTTAAATATTCTTGTAGTGTATATACACAAAATACACTCATGAGCAACTGAAAGGATGACTGCCGTATAATATTGATGAAAGTGGCTTCTGGAGTCTTAAATAATAGCTATTGACTTTTAAACTTTAAACAGTATCAAATTTCCTAAACTCTGCTTGTTTCATGTCTCCTCGAACTCTATACTGGTCTCTCAATTGGTGAGTGATTATTCAATAGCATGATCACACTAGTTGTAGCATGCTTGGACCGCTAGTTGGGTGGGTAAACCATTTATGATAGAGTGAGATTGACTTATAAAGGTGTGAGTGAGATGAGTTCTTCAGGTGAATGGAATAGAGTTGCTTTACAAACCCACCCACGAGTGTAATAGTTGGATCCATGAGGAAATGCCAGTAACCAAAGCCTTACTCTGATTATGTTGTGAGGCTGATTGAATCCAATCATATACCCTGGAATCAATATTGTCAAGTAGGTAACATAGGCATATGAGCGTCTCATCTCAGTGTAGGAAGCATACCCACTACTCTCCTGCTGTGGCTGGTGAAACTTCTAGAAGTGTCATATGTTGTGGACTTGTGGTAATCGTGTGCCTTAATGAAGTTAAAGTGTTCTGTATCTGAAACAAATAAATAGAAGAACTTTCAGAAGGAAATCCAATTGTATTATCTAGATTAGGAGTTTTGCTTGAAAACTGTATCTTAAACTTTGCTCTATATCCAAGCCGCAGAGGAGTTTCGGCAAGCAAAGTTCTTTAAGGTTTTAGGTTAAATACTTTTTTATGCAGTACCCATATTTTTGGTCTATTCATGCTTCCGTTTAAGGTGTGAAGCAGAAGAAAAACTTTAAGGGCCGGTGGTTGTTTGAATAAGGAGAACTAATCTCTGTACTAAATTTAGCATAACCTAATGCTTTGTTTGGTTGCAATTTTACCTCTTCTCATCAATAATACTTACCTGCATAAGTTATGTGGGAATATGTTATGCAGGATAGCAAGCTGAAATAAGAATGCAGGTATTAGTAATGCATGCATAGATTAAGAAAAACTAATGACCAAATTAACCCTCATACAGTAAACACAATTTATTTCGTTTAAAAAGTAAACATATTTTTAAATGTACCAATTTATGTCAAACTAAAGATCCAACAAGAATGATCCCCGTATTAGAATTCTGTATTACTAACTTTTGCATTGCAATTTCTGCATTACTTATCCGTGCATAACTTGCCTCTAAACCAAGTGACCCCTTACAGTTGTGAGTTGTCACCCTCTATGCTGGCTTGTTTTTGTTTTATTTTGCTTATCTAGATTTGCTCAAGCTTGAATACTTTTTTGAGAAGTTCTCTTTGACGTGCAACCAGATCTCAGACTCATATAAGTTTCAGCGTTTCATGATATATGTTCATGCCAAAGGAATGATAGTGGATGATGAGTATGTTATAGTGGGCTCTGCCAACATAAATCAACGATCTTTAGCTGGATCGAAAGATACAGAGATAGCTATGGGTGCCTACCAGCCTCATTATGCATGGACAGAAAAGCAAAGGAATCCACGGGGACAGGTTTAAAAGAAAATCACATAATGCTCATAATTTATCTTCAGAAGTTGTTAACCAAACACTGATGTTAACGAAATCGGATACATTTCTTTATTTATTTATTCATCTTGTCTTTATCTCCAGATCTACGGATACAGAATGTCCCTGTGGGCAGAGCACCTTGGAAGAATAGAAGAATGTTTCGAGGAACCGGAGGCGCTAACATGCGTGAGGAGGGTGAATGAGGTTGCTGAAGAAAACTGGAAGAGTTACACAGCTGAAACTTTCACTCAACTGCAAGGACATCTTCTGAAGTACCCAATACATGTGGGCGCGGACGGGAAAATAGGTCCATTACCTGGATATGAAAATTTCCCAGATATTGGGGGTAAAATATTGGGAAATCATGCCCCTACTATCCCAGATGTTTTGACCACATAATTAACACGATTTTGAGTGTCTTTGACACTGTAAAAAATATGTAGCTGCAAGATGTTAGTTTGTCATTTGTACATTTTTCTATGTTGTACAATCAGGGTGAAAAACAGGTGGAGATGATTGGATGCGTGTGAAACATTCTTGGATATCTGATTGTGGACTTGTATTTGTGCAAGTCTAGTTGAATGTACCCTTGGGTGTCAGTTGTTTATCAAGAATTATGCTGTATTTAGGATCTGTATACACAGATGTTAATTGTTTTGATTCATCAGTTCATGTGCTCTACAATTATTCTTTTAAAATACAATTATAATTGTAGATGACGACAAATCAATTACAATCTATTAAGAAAAAAATCATTGATTAGAGAAGTCTTTGAATTCCAATTCCTAGCTTCCCTGATAACTTAGGATTAGTGGTGATCGGGCTGTTATTCAGAACATTAAAGCTTTTGAGTTTTGATCAACAATTTCTTGCTTATACCATTCTTATAACTCAAACTAGCATATAACAATACTGTTTTATTATTCCAACATCTTTTTGGACATATATCATTTCGTACCAATTGGGAGAAAAGAATATATATATATATTTGAAATAATAAGCCAAAAGAGACAGATATATGCATGTACCTAGAAATTATCTATATTTGGGGTTACCGAGGGTTTTGTTTGATGGGTAAGGTAAACAACATTGTCAAACCAGTCTTGTTTTTATTAAAAGAAGTCTTCTTCGCTGAGGGTGTGTTCGGCGTGAAGGAAAACATTTTCCTATTTTCTCATGTTCGCTTGGCTTAAAAATTTTGAAAAATATTTTCCCAAGGAAAATAAGTTCCTTCAAAATAAGGAAAATGACTTCCTTAATCAAAATAGGGAAAATAAATTCAATTTTCATACCACCCCACCACCACCTCCTAATAGCCCCCTCCTCCCCCACCCCACCCCGACCAAAAAAATTAAATTTTTTTTAAAAAATTCAATTTTTAATTTTTTTTTCTTTTTATCCCACCTCCAACCTAACCAGCCCCCCCACCCGCCATCCTCTCCCACTCCAAAAAAAATTAGAATTTTTTAAAATTTACTTTTTGAGGCAATCCAATTCTTTTTGTTCTATCTCACCGTCCATCTTTCTACCCCTTCCCATGCCCACCCCACCCCCCTACCGCCACACCCTCCCCCCGCCACCGTCCCTAAAAAAAATTTAAATTGTTAAAATTGTATTTTTTGAAAAAAATTCAATGTATTTTTTTCCTTAACCTACTCCACCCCCCCCACCACCCCCCCCCCCACACCCCCCCAAAAAAAAAAAATTAAAAAATATCAAAAAATTTTTTTTACCCCACCTCCACCTCCTACCAGCCCCCCTCCCTCACCCCAGCCCCAAAAAAAAATTAATTTTTCAATTTTATTTTTTAAGAAAATTCAAATTTCTTTTCTTATCCCACGCCCTATCCCAACCCCCACCCCTACCACCCCCAACCCCCCTGTCAGCCCCCCATCCCCCCCAAAAAAAAAATTAATTTGTTTTTTTTAATTATAATTTTTTCATTATCCCACCCCTTTACCATATTCGTTCTCATTGTTTTGTGTTAAATATATACAAATGCTTTTATAAAAAAAAATTCTATTTGTGTACCGAACACAAGAAAATAAGTAAGAAACAACTTGTTTTCCTAGAAAATATTTTCCATGGAAAACATTTTCCTCCATACCGAACACACCCTAAGAAGAAGATTAGCCTGGCTCTGCACACACAAATCGAAAAATAATCCGATTTTTTTATTATCAACCCTTTTTATATAATTTGACTAGTTTTCCTGTAATACATATTTTAGAGTGTCAAATTTACCTCATATAATTGTAATTCATTCAACTCGTCAAAAAAGTAGGAAATAAATTCACTTGACATATCAATTTAGGTACAATTTATATTAATCACCTAAAATTTGGATAGACTGGAAATAACTTGATGAAGATAAACAACTAATTTTTATTAGTGCTCATTGATTTCTTTCTCTTTAAAGAGAAGAAATATTATTTGTTTTATTTGATTTGGTAATTAAATAAAAATTATAGAAGAAAAACAAAACAAATAAACGAATATTTTTCTACGGAGAAGGGTCAAATATACCCCTGTACTATTAGAAATGGTTTAAATATATCCCTCGTTATACTTTGGGTCCAAATATACCCTTTCCGTTATACTTTGGGTTCAAATATACCCTCGTACTATTAGAAATAGTTTAAATATACCCCTCATTATACTTTCAGTCTAAATATACCCCTCTCGATATACTTTGGGTTCAAATATACCCCTTTCATTAAACTTTTATGCTGATTTACCCTTATTTTTGACACTCACCCATTTAAACCATCTTAATGCCTCCACTTTAAGTTCTTTTCTTTTCTTGTAGTCTTCTATTTTTTTTTCCTTCTCATAATTCAAACTCTTTAAAGTCATTGCTCCACCTATTTTTGAATATTTTTTCGTTGACATTAATGATCTGTTTATCAGGTATAGGAAAAATTTTTCCTGCATTTATATATAATAACATTGCTTAGCTAATTATTTCAAGTAAGAGTTTTAACATCTAATATTAGACCAAAAGATGATAACAAAAGGAAATTGGTTTTTCTTATATATCGAAATTTTAGAAATTCCCTGTAAAGAAGTTTATTCGATGTGAGGCTAAAGAAATATTTAAATGACATGAGTATAAGTTGTGAATATGTGTATTATTTTTATATGAATCGAGGGAGTAAATCGGAGATAGATTAATTGGTGAGTTTGTAAAGTGAATCGCGCAAATATTTACATTTGGTGATGAGTTATTTTTATTTTGAAGCTCATCACGTGTCCGTTTGTAAAAAAAATAAGGGTAAATCGCCTTTATAAAAATAAAAGGGGGGGGGGGGAATAAATTAGCATAAAAGTATAATGAGGGGTATATTTGAACCGAAAATATAATGAAAGGGGTATATTTGGATCCAAAATATAACGAGAGGCATATTTAAACCATTTCTAATAGTACAAGGGTATATTTGGACCCAAAGTATAACGGAAATGGTATATTTACACTCAAAATATAGGGTATATTTAAACTATTTCTAATAGTACAGGGGTATATTTGATCCTTTTCCGTTTTTTCTATCTCAAAGGGGAGGGAAACACAAAAAAGAAACTAAAGGGATTGAAGTGGTGTTATTCAATAAATGTAAAATGCCTTCACCTAAAATTCTCGTTAATTAACAGGCACGCTTAATAAAGCTTGAACTCTAAAATATAATTAGAGCATCATTCTTGTCCTTTCTTCCTCAATTTGGCAATTTAGGGTTCGCTTCTCTCACCTGAAAGAAAAATGGCAAGGCTCTCTTTCTCTCTCTCATCTCCCTTTATCTGTTTACCATGAATATATATATGTGTTATATCAATTTTGCATAATTTCAGTTCTTTTTTTCCCCCTAATTTATTGTTGAAAAAACAAATTTATGATCTTTATGATTCCTTGCAGGCTGATTCTCCTCGCAAAAGGTAAGAATCTGTTTCTTTACCTAAGTTCTATACCATATCAATCTTAGCTTCTTTTTTTCTTTTTTCTTTTCTGTGTATTTGTTGAATCGCCTTGCTCCGTCTTAACTTTCGGTTTTTGAATTTTTTAGTTAGGATTTTTTATCTATCTTTTTCTGATTGAATTTTTTTCTCTTTGGTTCTTTCTCGAGTTTTGTGTGTGATCATGCTAGAAAGTCTATCTATCGATCAATCTTTATGGATAAGTTGTTGACAATTTTTACAAGTATTATTGTTGAGCATGTTTATGGAGAAAACACATCTACACAATCTTATAAATGCATTTCTATAATTTTTTTTGTACACAAATAAAATCTCCAACAGATCTTCTTTTAAGGCACTGTCTTTAGTAGTATTAGTTGTCATAGAAATTTTATGAGCTACATATACTTGAAAAAAGATGCCATCATTACTTAAGGAACCATCTTCAAAGACATGTAGTCAGTGTTAATGTCTTTTTTGAGGGCTCATAGGAAGGAACTGGTTCCATGTTGTATTTTCTGCACTCCCCAGGTATTCCCGCTCTCCTTCACCTTGGGAAGAAAAGTCAAGATCTCGCTCTCGATCAAGGTCTAGATCCCCATCTCGATCACTGTCAAGGCCAAGAGGAAGATCCAGGTCCAGAAGTCATGGAAGGTTGATGGAACTTTAGTTTTACTTCACCTTCTTTATGTTAACAACTTCGTTTCGGTTACTCTAATTTTTCCTCCATGACTTGATTAGGGATGAAGATTCTAATCCGGGAAACACACTCTATGTGACTGGATTATCTACAAGGGTCACTCAAAGGGATCTTGAGGAGCATTTCTCAAAGGAGGGAAAGGTTGGTTTCTGGTTTACATATAAGCAAGTTGTTTTCTGGTTCTGGTTCTGCCATGATTCGGTGCTCATACCAAGGTTCTCTTTCTTTCAAACTCATCCGTATTGTATCTACTCTTTATAATGAAAGTTTTATCATTTATGATGATAATCTCAGATCTAGTTTCCATTTTAGTTTATTGTGTGAGCAAAGTCTTCTCAATGCATTTGCCACGATATTGATGTGTTGTGGCATCTTGGCTGGATTCTTTTCCCATTGTTCATACTTTAAGACCTGCTGTTGAAGTTTCTCTTTTACTTTCTTTTAATTAGGTGAAGTCAGTTTTTCTGGTTGTGGAGCCCCGTTCTAGCATCTCTCGTGGTTTTGCTTTTATAACAATGGATAGTCTTGAGGATGCTAATCGCTGCATTAAGCACCTTAATCAGTCCGTCCTTGAAGGTCGGTACATAACAGTGGAGAAGGTGAGATATTTCTACATTGATGGGTGAACCATTGTTCTGTTGGTTTGCTATTATGTTTTCTTGACTCTGAGGTTTTCTGATTATATTCAGAAGACATCACGTCAGCTTTGTTGGCAGCAATCAAAGATGATCA
Organism: Jaltomata sinuosa; assembly: GCA_003996215.1. NCBI lineage: Eukaryota > Viridiplantae > Streptophyta > Magnoliopsida > Solanales > Solanaceae > Jaltomata > Jaltomata sinuosa. Next base: position 207,402 of record QJPP01002071.1, on the reverse strand, counting down.
GTTCTTCCATTGCAACATTATATTCACTCAGCTTGACCCAATGGCCTGCTAAAACAGCTTTTCACATGCATCTGATCAACTAAACATAGCAACTATAATGCCAAACAACTATACAACCTCAGCAAATACTTCCAACTCTCAACTAATCAACGGTCATTATCAACAATCTAATCAGGCTTTTATGGTATCTCATCCCGGCGTTGGTTCTATCTCCATCTTTTAGCTGTTATAAGACGTGCAAAAATATTTAAGCTGCTATCCTCTGGGACTAGCGTCCTATCCTATTTCTTAGTAATGGACATTGTTATGTGCTTGTGCCACCTTCCTCACCACTATCTCCAGTTATGGAGAGGTATTTAGAAGAGACTTGATTTTTTTGGCACGGATTAGTTTAATGTTATGTTCTTCCATTAGAAGGAGTGCAATTCTGGTTCCCTTTTTTTTTGATGTAAATATCATAGGTTAAGATTTCACAGAATGAGAATATATCTGTTTTTCTGTTTCGAAGAAAACACCCAAGATTAGGGAGATGTTATATTCTTCCATTACAAATACATTATCAGGGGTAGATAACCATTTGTTCTTGATGTAAGCCTCATATGTTCAGATTTCACATATTGAGATGATATATTTGTTTTTCAGTCTCGTAGAAAACGCGCAAGGACTCCAACACCTGGTCATTATCTTGGGCTTCAGAACGCAAGGGGCGATGGTAAGTTTCTGATGCTATGTAAGATTGTATTCTAGTCATACCAAATTGTGGAATCTCTGGAGTACTCATTGCTTTGGCCACAGGTTATCGTGGTGATCGTGGTAGGTATCGTGGCCGTGATGACTATGGGTACCGAAGATCTCCAAGGCGCTCTCCATATAGAGGTGGGCGGCATTATTCTCCTAGACGCTCACCTTATGCTGGAAGAGCGAGACGTGCGCGATCCCGGTCATATTCTCCTTATGAAAGGAACTACCCTCGTGGTTATAGATAGGGGTTTAACAAGGCATATGTGGTTTCCTCTTTAGCAATGAAAACAGCTTGTAAGGATCTTTAAGTTTGGTGTGGACTTGTCTTGATGGTATAAAGGTTTCACAGTATCGGTAAATCAATGTATGTCTGGTGTGTTGTCACCTATCCCTATCTTTAGTATATACCTTGAATGTGGATAAAGCTGTAATCCTTCTGAAGCTTTAAATAGGCATTATGACATTCCATGTTTTGATGTATCTACTCTCCTTCGTTGCATGTCATTTTGTTGCCGTCATGGACTTGGCATTGTTTATGATATCTGTTGGTTCATTCTTTTATGTTGTTTAGCAACTTTCAAGCTTGTGGCTTGGTTTGTTACGGATATACGGTTATTGCCCTTCTACCTATGGGCAATAGACATTTGAACTGTTCTTGCGTAAGCTAACAGGGTGAAATTTATTAGTTGATCAATTGCGTGTGCGTAGTTATGATTGTTCTGCTTGAACAGTTTTCATCATATACCTCGTCTTTTCACAATATCTATAAAGTTTTGGCGTTGTTGAATTGGATTGTCAAACAACCTTAATTGCACAAGCTTGGGTTGGGCCTACCTCCGTATGAGGCGGATGCTATACGTACGTTTTTGAATCATGCCTTTTCAGCTATGGGATGTAGGGACTGATATGATATGATTGGTTTAGGTAGGGCGGCCAGCCTACTACAGACACCTGTAGGGATTAGTGTGTGAGACTGCGATCCACAAATTGATGCATGGGACTCACCCTTTACTTGGGAATAGAGTGGGGAAATGTAGCATGTCACAAGAGACTTTCTTTCTGAACTCATTAACACTGTTTTTAGAACACCCGCCATGAAGGTCACTCAAAGTAACCTACTCTGGCAACCTTACCAAGAAAGGTGCTTGTTGAGTAAGGTCGGCTTTCGACCTCAAGCCCCTTGTCTAGTTGGGTGCTCACAAGATTCTCTTTTTTCTTTGGCGTGTAGGAGAGGTGGGAGCGGAAGAGGCGACACCGCCTTTGTGTTGAGCAAATTTTCCACTCAACTTGCAACTTTTTATACTAGTTTTAAAAAGAAAATGTACACTTCACCTAGTTATTTGCCTAAGGGTATTGTCTTACTTGAACAAAATGGAGTACCTGGGTCTCTTAGATATTTCCTGATATTACAAGATATGGTGTTCTTGGAAATGTGGCCTCCTTTTTATCCTTACAATTGAATCGAAATTACCTTTACGCATAAAGCATCATTTGCAGGCGTTGAAAGTGAACTGCATATGAATCCTATTGCAGGATGGTCCAACCCCACTTGACATTTGCCTCATTCTGGTACAGACATAAGGGCCTACGAGCTTATCAAGTTGTTGAAGTAGGCCTCCAAAGGTTCATTAGTTAATTAGTCATCCAACACAGCTACTAAATATAAAAATGACAAATGGATAAGATGACTAGGCATCGAACAAGCTTCCAAAGGTCATCAAGAATATCCTAGACTTTCTAATGAGCACGTGAAGATATTTTACAAGTTCGTGATAAGTATTTATATTTGTTAATAACAAACGTTGAATTTGCAGCCGAGTTTCAAAATAATTCAATCTATTTCCACTGAATCCTGTGGTAGAAAATGTGCTGACTCCACAATCATGAATTGGTATATAGTCTATAGATGGACTATTCTCCTATTTCATATTTATATGACTTTCTTCTTCTCCTTTATATACATGACCTAGTAGTTATTGAAAGAGTCAACATCATCTAATTTAGTCATGAGAGCTTTTACTATTTTACAAAGTTAATCAAGTCAACCCTTGCGATGCACGTTGTGGCGCACTCTTGCCTTTGGTGGATCGTGTGCTCTTCAAGCCAAGCGTATCCTTCCACATGCTCTTATCGCCGACAACTATATCCATACAAATATACTTCCACATGATAGGAAATTTAAAAATTACTGTATATTTTTTTATGTAATTTAAAATATGCACATATATTATTATAAAAGGAAAAAAGGTCAAATATACTCTGAACTATTTAAAATGGATCAGTTGTATCATTCGTTACGTTTTTGGCTAAAAAATGTCCCAGTCATTATGTTTTTGGTTCAAATGTCTTATATTTGAACCAAGAAATAAAACATTTTAAATATTACATTATTCGTAAATATTAAAAAATGTGTCACATTTCTAATGTGACAGAAAGGAGTAATATGAGACTTTATAGTGGTTGTTGGTATTTTTTTTATCACCACGTTAACAAGTTACTAATACAATAATATTGGGTGTGTCATGGTATGATGACTAGGTCATGATAGTGAAGTGCATTTTGCCAATAACAGTGTAGACCTAAAAGGAACTTATCTTCCTAGTCTTTCTTTTTCCAACACGTTATAATACAAATGAGATAAACGTGAATACTCACTTCATACCACCATACCTTTAAAAAAATGGAATTTTTGAGGTATCAAAATAAAAGGCTTTATGTGAATTCAAACATTAAAATTTTAAACTATTCAAAATAAAATTTGTACTATATTAAAATTCTACACAATGTTGCTGCCATTTGATCAGGAGATCACGGATTCAAGCAGTGGAAATAGCCTCTAGCAGAAATATAAGGTAAGACTGCATACAATAGGCACTTGTCGTTCGGCCCTTATCTGGACCTCGCGCATAGCGAGAGCTTTAGTGCACTAGACTACCCTTTATTTAGATTCTACACAAGAAGAAGCTCATAAACGGAGAATCTTAAATAGCTCAATTGATTGGCTACTCTTTTATTTTATTGGTGAGGGTTCGATTCTTCACCTTATGATTCCTCTCCCATTTTCATTGGTTGGCTGTCTGAACTTTCAACTTGTTGATAAAAGATGATTCTTCGCTTTGTAGTATGGTTGACTATCTGAACTTTCAACTTGTTAGTGAAGGTTCGATTCTCATTTTGTAATTCCCTATCTCATTTCCTTTTTCTTTTAAAAAAGTTCATAATTAAATTCTTAAAAAATATCTACAAATAGTAACTTTAAAAATAGTACTCCTACTATATATGTTGTTGGAATTGGGAAAGGGAATCTCGTCGTCCTCGTTGAAGTGTAGTATTTGTAAAGCCACTTTAACATCAACCTCCTCCATTCCCTCGCCCAACAACAAACATTTCTAATCTTCTTTTACCTAATTTCCTTTTATTATCCCAAAATCCCCCCTTTACCCTTCTCCCCTTTCTCTCTGTAAACCCACATTGAATTTATCGTCTAACAATGCTCGGCGCTGAGTTGAGGATCCCTACCGTCGCCGGACTTTTGACGGATCTACCGGAAACCAGTCGGTGGAGTGCCAGCTGGCACTGTTACTCCTCGATTCAAAATATCGCATACAATCTCTCTTCCAGAAAAAATAGGCATTGTAGAAAGTCGAGATTGATGGTTATCTGTAGCAAGTCATCACGCGGAAGCTTCAATCGGAAATCCAATCACAGTGATGAACGGGATGATGATGATGATGATTATATTGAAGCTGTCCTCCTCGTTTCAGGTCTTCGATCTTCGCCTTTTAAAATTACCGTTTTGCCCTTTTGATGTTATCTTGTACTTCGATGCAGATATTCTTGATGCACATTACTTTGTCTGGAAGTTTTACTGTTTGTATGAAAAAGATCTGATTTTGAGTAATTGCTGCATTTTAACTCATCTTCGTTATTTTAGTTAGTGAAAAATGGTAGCTTTGCTCTGCTCGCTCCACGAACTCTGAACAAGTTATTTGCTTGCCCGGTAACATTTGACGATCCTCATAAGGATGAGTAAAAATCCATTGTTACGGAATGGAGGGACCTATAATCATTTAAATTTGCTTAAAAAATGAGATGGGAAACCATGCACTTTGCTATAATTTGAGAAACTAAATCAGTCAAATCTATAATTAACATCTCGAATACTGAGTCAGTTGAGTCGGCTTTTTGATTCCTATGTTTCCATTTTGGTTTAGTCAGGTCTATTTCATGTAGTACTAAATGAATATTAGGGGTTTGCTAAATCACATGTATGATCCCGACTAATTGGTAGAGTATATGTGGATTTCTCTGCTTCCATTATGTTTCTTTTCTAAGTTGTGACATTGGTCCCGGGAGAATTTTGATATTTTAGATATTTCTACCTAGTCCTTTTCTATGACCTTTTGGAGGTCTGTCCAGGACATGACCAAACTATCTTAGACTCTCTCTCTCTCTCTCTCTCTTTATTCTCTACGGGTGCTACTTGCATCTTTTGTTACTATTCTTCTTCAATATTCTACGACTGCACGTCTGTCTTAATATCTATATTTCAGTATTCATCCATCTTAATATTTATTTTACAATATTCATCCATCTTAATATCAATTTTTCAATATTCATCCATCTTAATATCCATATCTCAATATTTATCCTGTGGATGTGATGGGCCATAGGGGGTTCAACATTCAATCTCAATATAATACTGCTGGTCTAACTACTTCTATAAAAATAGCCTTTCACTTTGTTAGGCATCTTTTTATCGCTTAGCATCCTGTGGCACTAATCCTGCATGTGAGGCTAAGCATGTTTACCAATGCTGCAATGAATGCAGAGACTATGAGGCACTACAAAATGCGTATGCATGGATTTCAAGAAGAAACAAGATGGAACTCATCTGCTCCCATGGTTCCTTTTTCTTTTCACCCCAAGGATCGTATCGCCGATGCATCATCTTTAGGGACAGGATTTCTTCGCCGTTTCAAGAATCCAACTATTTTTCTTAAGATTTCCTGTGATGCAGAATATGTCTTACCAATTATTGTTGGTATGTACTTACATATTTCTACTTGGACAACTAATCCTGTTTTATAAACAATTATGTCTTACTGTTATTGTAACTTTTACTGACTGCTACTTCAGGAGAATATGCTGTCGAAAAACTTATAGATTCATTGCATGAGGAGGAGACTGGGGTAATGTTTTTATGATTTTGAAATCGGATTCTCTGATTTTCTTTTCCTTATCTTTCTCTTAACATTTCTTTGAGATGCTGATGTTGGGCCTGCTGCAGGATTGCCCCGACCAGTTCCTGCTTGTGAGGAATCTATTGTTGAAATCTGGCTATGAAGTATGTTAATACCATTTTTATCTATCTCATCATATGCATCCTTTCTCAATCTTGATTTTTTTTCTTAATGATAAATAATATCTCAATCTTGAGTTTAGTCTTCATTTTTACCTTTAGCTTCTCTATTTTAAATTTGCTACCACATTCCCTGAACTTGAATCACCAGAAAACCTTTGGTTTTCAGAAGCATGTCATTCGAAATTTTTATATTTGTTAATTTTATATATCCAAATGAAACCTTTTATGAGGCTACCCTTAGCTCTTTCTGCCTTATCTTTTAGATGCCAGTTCACAGTACTAATATGCTTTTACCAAGTATCATAAAAAGTTCTTACGGATTGCTCTAACTTGTAACATGGCAAGTGAGCAGGAGGCTATTCCTCACTTACTTCTAGTTGTTTGTAAGATGTAACACGTCCTTTGAGATGTGATCACCTTTAAATTCGGGAAACAGGCACCGCTTCTTTAATTATTGTTTGAAGTGCTGGTCTTTCTGTCTTATTGTGGTGATATATCATTTCCAGGTTAAAATGGTGAAGATTACAGAAAGAGTGACTAGTACTTATTTTGCCAGAATATTTTTCCACAAGGTATGTTGGAAGTACTTGTTAGGTGAATCCAAAAATATACTCCTACTTCTGGGATTACATTTAATCTGAACTTAACGTTTTTGATAATACCCAGGCAGGGGAAAAAGATATTATTAGTGTGGATGCTCGTCCTTCAGATGCCATTACTGTTGCCAGAAGATGTAAGGTATTGTTCTTATGGGACTTTGAGATTCAAGTGTGATAATGTATATAGTTAAGTGTTTTCTAACGTCCATTGAAAAATTGATGTCATTCATGGTATCTCTGTTGAATAAAGTATGGGACTAATGTAAAATTAGCTTTTCCTCCTGATTTACTTCAATTATATAAAATTCTAAAGTTTCTCTCTCATGTGAATTCTCTTGCCTTATCTGGTTAACATTTTATGTCTCTTGGGTGCCTTTTCTCATGACTCCTTTAGTTATCAATGAATTGCTTCATATAAATTGCTTGCCATTGTAAAAAAACATCATGTCTCCTGACTGTTTTCCGTTTGACCTTTTTGTTTCCTAGTATTCTGAGATGAAAAGATTAATCTCTCTTCCTTGAGCCGCGAGGGTCTATCGAAAACAGCCTCTCTACCTTCCAAGGTAGGGGTAAGGTCTGCGTACACAGTACCTCCCCAGACCCCACGTGTGGGATTACACTGGGTATGTTGTTGTCGAAGTATTCTGAGATGAAAGCTCGAATAGTGTGCATTTATTGGCTTACAACTTCTTCACGTTGAATAATACAATCATCTTGGATCGGAATTGTAGCTTTTGAGTTGAAGTGGTCTGGAAATTCAAATTTTCGGCTGACTGGTGAAGTTGTATGTGCATGATCAACTTCTTTTCAGTTTTAGCTCCTTAAGAATCAGTCTTATCAATCTTATGTGAGCAGTGAGCTGTAATGACCTAACTACAATTTTGAAAACCGTTATCTGTCTTAATTGAGGTTGTTCTGGTTTATGCAGGCACCAATATTTGTGAATAAGCAAATTGTCTTGACTGATGCAACAAGAATAGGTTATGGAATGGACCGATCTAGCAGAATTAAGTCCACGTATGACGTATTATTGGATAGGTTGGTCTCTTTTCTCTCCTGTGTGCATTTCTTTGGACTTCTTCCCAATTTAAGCTTATTTCTGTTTGGTGCAGTGCATCAGATGGCCCCGATTTACTTTCTGAAGAACTTAGTATGTTGAGAAATATGAACTTAGCAGTGACTGAGGAGAGGTACAATGATGCAGGTACATCAAACTAAACCTGTGATATTTTATTGGAAGTATCTGCTCTAGTTTTTCTGTAATTATTTTGTTGATATATCACCAATATTTTCTGGTTCCTGCAGCTATGTGGAAGGACAAACTGATGAGACTTCGTGACTCAAGACATGAGCTCTAAATCTTTCTCCAGGTATATCTGTCTACTGTTGACGAAAGAACTCTTTGGTTACATTAATAGCCATGAATGAGCATATATATGTACTACGTTGGATTTTGGCTCCTGAAAATTTACATTATTCTACAATGAACATCTTTCAATTTTTGCTGCTATTCATTGTAACTCTCTCCTTGTCCTTTTCAGAAATAAAATGTAAATATTCCTTCTGGAGTGATGGCAGCTATGACACTGCGCTGTATTTCAACTTTTCAACATCATACTAACAAAAGTTTCAAGGAACCAATAATCTACAGGGAAGTCTGAAAATTATTGTTGTGTACATGTTCCCTTGTTGTAGAAATCTTTGTTGAAAAGTAAATGCCTTACCTATGTTGTGCCAGTTGGCTTTTATCTAGCTAACTGCAACAATGCAACCTCTAGGTAAAAATGTATATAGTTTGATTGTTGCTGAAGAATATATCAACTCTGTGAGAATAGCATGTACAGAAAAGATGAGAATTTGTTTAGCGCAATTCATCCTGTGTAACAAATATTGCAAAGATGGTATAACTTAAAAGCCATGTGGTGATATAACCATGGCACAAACAAATGGTGTCTTTCCTTTGCCGCCTCTCATCTCCACTCATAGTTTGCTGTATAAGTTATAAAAGAAGGGGGATGGAGTGGCTATGCTCAAGTTATATGTTGTACATTTGATTCATCCATGTATACAGCATTTGTTATATCCATAATAGATAGAAGAATTGGAGATTTAGGAATATTTAAGTTTAGACTATAAAGTAAGAATTACCAGAATGGGGTGTCTTGATAGTCTGTTTTCACCAAGTATTTTGTTTTCTTTGGTATTTTCTACCAATAAAGGCCAGCTTCCCCTTCCCTTCTTTTTTGCTCTCTTGTCAATCACTCTTAACTACGTCCACTAGTTCATTGTATGCACTCATAGTACTGGTGGCGAAATTAGTCCATGAAAACATAATCTAACTCGTGACTCACCCACTTACTACCTCAGCCCATCAAAAATTGGGTTGATATGTAGAAATTTTGTCAAAATATTTTCAAAACGACATTTTTTCAAAAATAAATTATATAGCTATAGTAAGGGGAAAAAATAGTTTTATTAGGTACTAAAAATTCTATAAGAACAAATAAAACGACTAAAATTTGGTCACAATTGGGTGGGTTGAGTTATATATGACCCGCATTTTAGTCTATTTTAAGCTTTTGGGCGAGTCGATAATCAGCCTGTTTATCAACATAGACCATTTTAATCTGTCCAAATTCACCCCAACTCGGGCATTTGACATCTCTAACTCAGAGATCAATCAATAAGTTGGTTCATCAAGCTTGCCTCTCGAATTGAATTCAGTTCCTGAGCTTGCAATCGAAACTCTCAAGCAGCAACTCATATAAATTCTTCATTTCACCTTCACATTTCTAATGATGACTTCGGTATTGGTATCATATAAATTGGAATTGTTGAAGTTGTTTGGCTGTAAAGGATTCTCTAAAAATTCTGCAGTGTCATTAGTAGCTGGAAACCTCAATGGACTCATCCAAAAATACGAAAATTGGACAATAATTGTTTCCTGCTGGTTTTCGTACACTTATTAGTAGTTGCCTTTAACAACTTCTGAAGCTTATTCTTTTCAAATTGCGTCTTTTACTCTTTCCATCGTGTTTCTTTAAGTCAATTTGCCAGAGTTTCCAGTTTTTCTTACATACCCGGTATAGTTCCATAAGTGGGGGTCTGGGGAAGGTGGAGTGTACGTAGATTTTATCCTGTGAGGTAGAGAGGTAATTTTCGATAGACACTTGGCTAGAATATTATACAAACTTGCTTTTAGAGAATCCATTATGTTACTTCTAATCAAGAATCTTGTAAAACTTGTGAATATTTCATAAAAAAAAATTCAAACATTTTCACAATAGTTTTAATCTTGAGAAATTTATACTCACAACACTTTTTGAGTAGTTTCTAATTAGGATTTTCTTTTAAAAAAAAAGTATTAAAGAATCAATCTTTGAGTTGATATTGATGTGTGTTTTTACTCTCATACTTCGACCTACCACTTTTTAGATGAAAAAAAGTATTAAGAGAAGTCGTAAATTGGTACGTAGATGAAAATGGTATAAAGATATTTCACTTACATAATTCAGTTAGACCTTTATATATCCTCTCTTTTTTGGGGCAACAGTAAACAGGCAAGTTTAGATTAAACTATCAACAAGAATGTTTTATTTATATAATTGCTACATCTATTTTACTAGCATAATATATTATCTCTGTGGAAAATGATAGAAAAAGATAAAGAAAGTAGTGAGAATCATACAATCCTAAAGGAAAGTTTTTTGTATATACTACACAAAACTGGTTACGTGGATTCAAATGAATCTATTGCTTTGAGCTCGAACAAAATATTTCCAAACTAAAATTAAAATATATATAGAATGATGATGATCAAATGCTCTTGTTGTATCGATGCCAGAAAATGAGCATGATGACACATCTTCTAATGATATATAATCTCGAACGTTTCTCTTTCATCATCACCGATAAATACCTCTTCTTCTTATCAGTATTATTATTATTATTATTCCTTGCCGCAACGACGTTATTCATGATCAACTTTTCTCTCCCATGATCATGATGTTCTTCTGCATGCCTATCGATCGGCCTTGATGTTGAAATTGCCCTTCTCTTATGCTCACATGCAGACGTTGATACACATTGACCCATTTATCCAATAACCAAAATCAACTAATAAATCCCAAATATTCAACCCCAGCCTCTTTAAGAATTTAATTTCTTCTATCTGTCGATTGAGAAAGAGCTTAGAAGAAGATAGAGCAACTTAATTGAACCCTATTTTTGAGCCATTTTTTCAGCAATTTTTTTTGTATCATCGTCTTTTTTCTCTCTCTTCTAAGCATCTATATATAGTTTCCTAGTATTTATTTATGTAGGAAAAGCATATAATTAGGGTGTGGATTTTATCAAATTAAAATATATACGTGTTTAGCTAGGAGTACATTTTTGTTGTCGTTATGTCAAACACTTTTATTTATTTTCGTGAAAACTAGAAATTGGGAGGACCAGCATATCATCCGTTACTAACTACTGGATTGGGACAACTCAAATGTGTGTTTCATGGCTTACATTTCTAGAATTATTTACTCTCACCCATTCAGTTCTTTGAGGTTATGCTTTAGAAACCCCCCCCCCCCCCCCCACCACCAAATAAAATGTGAATACAATTTTTAAATTTTAAGTTATATATAATCGTCGGTATAGGAAATTTTTACATTATCATGTCGCCTTTAGATGTTATCAATATGTCTTATTTTCAAGATTACAAATCCTACATATTAAGGTACCTTGTAGGTAAACTCTAAAAAATTATAATCAAATACATTCATCAAAAATTACATGTACATCTTTTCTAGTTTAGATATGAAGGAGAACTTTCTTTTTAAGAATACAAAAGTTACAGTATTGGGGGAGCAGGTAAAAGTTAGCAGGAGGAAGAAATATAATGAAAATTGAACTCGCACTTGAAAGACTCTCACGAATATCACTAAACTGTAAACTTTGAGATTGAATTAGGATAGGTTTAAGCAAAAGCATTCTTGTGAAAAATAAAAAATGGAGAGAAAATTAAAACCTCGGACAGTGTTTAGCTGGATCGTGGATGTTATATGAATGATTAATCCTCATGAGTTGGGTATGATTAGGATGAGGAAAAACAAGTACATTACAACAACAATATATTCTACCAGAAATATGTCCTTTTTTGTGTAATGCAATTATAAAAGGTTCTCTAAAGCTACTTAATTGTATTGGTGATTGGTGCAAATCTGCATGATGGATTATTATTAATTATGTAATTATATGAGAAGTGATTAACTAATTAATAAATTGGTGGTTGGAGCATTAATTTCTGAACGATCTGTGTGGGGCTATAATTTTATATATATATATATATATATATAATGCCCCAAATTAACTAGTATAATATTTGGGTCCATATATATACATAATCAGTTTTTATATATAACTAATTAGTACTTAGTACTTTTCAAAATACAAGTTCATAGAGGGAATAGAACCTTGCCACCAATGTGTATATATATATAAAATATAATCATATATAATAGTCTTCAGTGAATATATATTGATATTAAGTACTGATCGATAAACAAGTAAGGCTTGCTCAAGTGGTTGAACACTTTTTACTAGGGTTCAATTACACTGAAAGATAAATGGGAACATTATTGATTATTCTGGAGATGGGGCGGAAAAAAGAAAAAAAATACCAATCGATATAGCACGAATGGTATGTCAGTTTTTGTTTTTCATTAATGGTTTACTTTGTTAGGTGGGCAATTAAATATGAATCCAGTCCATGCATTATTTTCACAAATAAAAGGATTTAAAATGACTGAAATTAACTATTCCTTCTGATTTTCATTAATATTTGACCTACTTGGTAGCTAAGATAAGACTTCTCTATGTCATCATATTAAATTGGACACTTTCTATTCTGATGTTTAATTTGACCATTCTTAATCAGTTGTTTGTTTGTTTTTTGAGAAAAAAATCATATAGGGGAGAGGGAAGGGGAAATGAGAAAGGATAATAAAGCGAGAATCGAGCATTCGTCAATCAATTGAATTATTAAAAATTCTCAAATCAGCTAATTCAGTTCACCTTACTTTATGGAATTATACTGGGTGTATTTTTGTTGTACATAGTTAATTTTGGTCGTCTTTAGTGATTGAAATGAGATCTTTCCTGTACTGTCTTTAATTTACCCTCACCCACTTTTTTCAGAATCATAATTCATCAAAAAAATTCTGACTCGATCTAATATATATCGCTTGCAACAAATTATTGTGTTTCAACGAAATATACCAAGAAGAATAAAGGGAAAAAATATTTAATTCTTATTAATTGAATTCATTGACTTCCTATATATTTGTATATTTTGGTTGATGAAGAGTTAACATCAGGTGGATTTTTGAAAGTCCTCTCATTTGATTGATAACAAACAAATTTTTGAAATACTATGTGCAGAGTCTAGAGAATTCAACAGCTTGCTTTGTCCTTCTATTTCTTCTGTGGGATCCTTTCATATTTGAGCCTCAAAAATTATAGTGTACTGTGTATTGATGCATCATCAGGTCAGTGCCATAAAGACCAATAATATTAGATAGGAGCAATGTCATGACATGCTTAATTATCTCTTGTTAGCTCACCATATATGTATGTAAATTTTGTGTCCTCTTATATGTATCTGTAGGGATGGCAATAGAGGGGCAGGGCGGGCGGGTTAAGTCTTGTTCAGTTACTATTTTGCCCTGTCCTGCCCCGTTTAACTGTCTGATCCATTTAGATTTAACTCTGTCCTGTCCTGTTTAGCTCTGTTTTGTCATGTCCCATTCAACCCCTACTTATATATTCTTTTGTTTTTGTTATCAAAATTAAATATATATGTTTTCAATTTAATCTTTTTAAAATCATCTTCAATTTCTAATACTGCCTCATAGGTTTTGCCACCTATGCAGACAATATTTTATGATAAAAGTTTATGATCCAACTATTTGAGACGACGATTTGTAATTTGGGAACTGATTGAAACTAACTTAGTTACTTGAACAATTCAAAAGCCTCCAAAAAATTCCATAAATTAATATTTAAAACAATGGAAATAAGTTAAAAGTGGTAAAAATTATCAAACATAATACAAAAGTTCACTCTTCTCAAATGACGGGGACCAATGGAAAACATTAAATGAACAAACAAAGGCAAGATACCTATTACTATTTGATTAAGCTTTTATCACATCTTGGACAACATACAATAAATGATTATGATTCGGCCCTTCGCTAAACCCTGCGCATAGCGAAATCTTTAATACACCGGACTGCCCTATCCTTTATATATTTTTATAAGTCAATCATAGTTATTTAGATACACAGATATTTTCACTAAAGATTGATCACTTAACCACGGAATATAAATGTTATTAATTTGGTGTAAATACCGAATATAATGAGTTTTACCTCTGCAGCCAATAACGTGACTGGTTGGAATTTTGTCACATCCTATACGTGAATTCAAAAGGAGAGCATTAAATTAGTAGTATAGAAATTGAGTACTAGTAGATATCTACAGCACATTAATTGCTAGAACTGTTTCTCTGTAATATGTATGTACCACAATGTTTTCGTGTTTCGAATACAAATTGCTACAGCTTTATCTGCATTTTCGAATTTTAGTTCTCTCCATCTTGTACACTTAAAATTTTCCTTCCTCTTCACTGTTTGGATTGAAAGTAGAGTTTAAATCTATCCAAGAAAAGGAAAAAATAAGAAGTCATAAAAACTAGTAGGGTCAGAAATTAAATATAATTTGTGAAAATCGAGTGAAAAACTGAAATGGTTTGCTAAGAATAGGAATTGGTCCCTAGTGATTCAGAAAAAAGAAGTTGCAAGTTGCCCACTATAGGAATCAAATCTAATATTGGTTGGTTTCATATGCAGAAGAGCCAGCAAATGTGAAGAGTCTCTTAAATGAATCCCATATCTGAATTTGTCACGAGCATTAGCTTATAGCATTAAACACACACACACACACTCAGTGACCACTGTATAGGATTCATCCAAACCCGTTCGTCAGAAAATTATATCGTATATATATTAGATGTTGAATTCTCTTAACCTCTTTACGAGTTTGCTTTCTTATATTTTGAATCCCTTAATGAAATTTTTGGCTTCGCCACAATGGCACAACTATAGTACATATGATTCGCTATTCATGAAGTAAGAGAAGAAGCCGGAGATTTGGGAGTAGAGTTACGTTGTTAAAATGAATAAGCATCACTAGCTTACGCTCTGATCCGAGTAACATCAGGCACGTGGAATCCCATGTGAATCAGCAAGGGCCACCTTGCAAGGCTAAATACTCATGGGTGACCAGTAGCAAAGTTGTACCGCGAGGAAAGGGTGAAAAGAACCCCGATGGGGAATGAAATAGAACGTGAAACCGTGGGAGGAGCCGAGACTCTGACCAGGAACCCATATGGGTCATAATCCAACCCTTTCAATTCTTACTAAGTTTTAATTATTTTACTTATTTTTTAATATTCTTTTAGTACCCAATAAAAAATTATTTATTATGATGACCATATATAACATATCAAATAGTAGGAAAAAAAATTGAAAATCTTTTGACAAAATTTCTCATGGATTAATTTGGGCTACATATCAACCCAATTATTTAAAGCCTAAAACAGGTTAGGCTGAAATGAGCTAAGACTTCTTCATTTTTTTTGATAAGGAGCTAAGTTAATAAATAGGCAAGTTATATTCTTATGAGCTAATTTTATCACATCTATATATACAAAAAAAATTACTAATATATATGCATATGCAACAAAATTACACTTATTCTAAATCAATCAAATTTAAATTTTGAATTCGACTCTACAAAAAAGTAAACTAAAAAAAGGTGGATAAACTTAAATTTGATTCCCTTAGTGGGGCGGGGTCTGGCTGGTTAGTTTTGCATTAAATATCTGGGCTGCCCTATGCCTATCATCTTTGCTTCTTCTTTCATTAACGCATGCAGTGAATTTATTTATGTATGAGAGAGAGAGATATGGAGAAAATTAAAGAGAGATTCCCTTTCCCTCTTGTCATTTATGATTCACCCTCGGTTGGTTGATAGGACTGGAGTATCACCATCATGGGGCATCCTTTTTCTTCAATTTCTTTTCCTCTGAATTAATTTTTTCAAGTCCTTTTGTGTTATTGAGTTGTGTTTTTGTTGTTGTTGTGGTTTCTCACCCGGTGTTCGCGTTGAAGTCTTCACTAATTTGGGTCGTGCAACGTAGGGTCTATTCTGAGGGTGACGCCTCCAACAGGATTTTCCTTACTTAAGGCTCGAATTCGAAACCTCTAATTAAGAGAAAAACAGTCTTACCATTGCACCACAACTCACATGGGTGTTATTGGGTTATGTTACCCACTCTTTGGAGTACTTATAACAAGTTTACCCCTTTGTACAATTCTATCTTTTAAACAGTTGTGCCTTTTTTTTTACCACTCCTTTGCTTTTTGCTTTTTCCCTTCTTCCTTTGAGGGACTGGACTGGTTACATTAATTTCTGAGCTAGCCAATTGATCTCTAGAATAGGTGTAGGGGTCCGTTTAACTTGAACCATATCAAATCTCTAGACTACAAGGACTTAAATTTAGTTGAAACTAAGCGTATAGCTAGCACAAAGTTAACATATTCACTATTTCTTATTTTTGTCAAAGTAAAATTATTGTTTGAAATCTTTAAGATTATCTATCTTTGATTCTCACTTATTCTCAAACTATAATTTTACTTTGACTGTTCAACTTATACTCCAATTAGTCTCCACTTTGTTAAAAGTGATAGGTATTCCCTCCCTTCTAATTTATATGATATAAAGTTTGATCTTACATCGAGTCTAAGAAAAAAAAGGTCATTTGAGCTTGTAGTTTTAAACGTATCATAATATTTGATTATAAAACTCTTTAAATCTGTGGTTAAAATAAACATATATACCACAATATTTGTACGACTAAAAAATATTTATTAGCGACGAAATGACAAATTAAAAGTTAAATTATTTTCAAATATAGAAATGAGTCATGCTTTTTAATCGTGATGATAGATCAACTTGCATGCATCTCGATTAATTTCATAGGAAACATGCTAGGTTGCTACCTCCCACAATCACAAGTATCGAGTAACTCGGTCCACCAAGACTTGATATAAATGAGAAGAAATCACTTAGTATTTTTACCTCTTTAATAAAATTTGAACCTCAAATCTCATGATTTTCAGGTCTCAACCCACTCCATTTATTACCAATTAGACACACCTTTGAATGAAAACGAGTTCATACTTTTTTGGAATGAATTAATGAGAAAATAATGTTATATAAACTTAAATAAAGGGAGTAATAAATTGACAATATCAAAAAAATCACACCGTAATAATTATCATCTAGATAATACTCCTTTCGTTAATTTTGGGAAACGACAATAGTTAATACTCCCTCCGTTCAACAATACTTGTCCATTTTTAACTTTGCACACTTCTTAAAATATTATAAATAAAAGGATAATTTTATCATATCACTCTTTGAATATAATAAATACAATGTCTTGAAAAATGTAATAGGAAAATGACTATAATTAATGATAAGGGTAAATTAGGAATCAAGTGTAAAATTATCTCTTGATTTAATAAATTGGACAAGTAGTGTTGGACATCTATTTTTAGTATAATGAACAAGTAAAGATATGGACGAAGGGAGTAATAAAGGTAAATTAGGTGCGATAACTAATCGCATGGAATATCCCTATCCATGGAATAACTTTGTTTATCCCATCTCTCATACCAAACGATCCCTAAGTAATAAATTATCTCATAGTTTTTCTAAATTGGACTAATAATAATGGACATCTATTTGTAGTATCGTTGACAAGTTAAAGTAAATGGAGGGGTACTATTCGTTTCCAAACTTTTAGATGACATATAATAAATAAGGGTGATATAGTAAATTGTTATTTAAATTGGGGGAAGGGGAAATGGGGAGGGGATTAATCGACTCCAGGTAGCCAATCAACTGATCTATTAAGATCCCGGGAGTAGTAAAGTTGGAGTATACGTGATGGACTCTTTTGTGTAGTGTGTGTGAGAGAGAGAGAATTGAAGGAGATGGGGAAGAAGAATAATGGAGTTAAATGCAGTGGCCCTGTCCTTGTGCTTTGGTAGTCGCGGTTTTAAATGCAGTCTACAGAGAGAGAGAGAGCACCCCTCTTCTCTCCTTAAATTTCCCCCAAGACATTCCCATCCTTCTTGCTCTTCTCCCCCTTTCATATCATTCATCCTCTGTCCCTCTTACTACTAATGTTCCCATCTCTTTAGGGTTTCTTACCCCTCGATTCCAAATAAATTGGGATCGACTATATGAATTTTCATTATTAGGTCTCCGCCCTTTCACTGAAGAACCTTTCATCTCTTTGTTTAATTATTTACCTTTCTAGTAACCATCACTTCCTTAAATTAGGGTTTTCTACCATAAACAAAGAGAGGTGTGTATTTTTGTTTCCCCCCCTATGAAACAGTAACTTTGATATTGGCCTGGTTCACTCAGACAACAAAATGAAACTATATATATTTTGAATGGTAGAGTTTCCGTTTCTGTTTGATTGAGCCGTGCCAATATCTCAGTTTCTCTTTCACTATAACCCCTTGTATATGTCTGCCTAATATTGCTGCCTACCAGGTTCGTTCGAAAACATGCATTACCATCTAGGGTTATCAATATATATATATATATATATATATATATTTGTAGTTAATGTCTCTAATTTGTAATTGCACTATCACCAAAAGTCGTATGTGGTGAGATGAATAAGATTTTTCCACCCTTAATCAGAGGTCTCCAGGCTTAAAGTGCAATTCCTAAAAAATAAAAAAGTTAATGGAAATAGGATTCTAAGTTAGGCCTCAAAGAGGGTATCGGAAACCGACCGAAAGCAAAAATTTGAACAAGTAGTGATTGTAGTGAACTCTTATTAATGTTTTCTTCTAATGTTCTTC
Source organism: Jaltomata sinuosa (assembly GCA_003996215.1). Taxonomy (NCBI): domain Eukaryota; kingdom Viridiplantae; phylum Streptophyta; class Magnoliopsida; order Solanales; family Solanaceae; genus Jaltomata; species Jaltomata sinuosa. The sequence continues at coordinate 188,695 of QJPP01002071.1, read as the reverse complement.
CTTTTCATGTATATGTGTTTATTATTTGGGTCAATTTGTGCAGAAGAGATACCCCAGACTTTGCATTTGGCTAATAATCAAGCATGATAATAAATGAACATCATGTTGTGCAATATTTGGTGGATCTATGCGTCAACGTCCACAGCGTTACAGTGGCTACCTTGTTTTTATATATGGTCCATCTTTTTAGTGCAGAAATTGAACAAATTCACAATCTCTAAACTGATGGATTTGTCCCTTTTCTAGGGTTAATACTGAGTATATACTATTTGTACGTCCATTTTCTAATTTGTGGGGAATTGAAAATTAAAACGTGTTGGCAACTTAAAATGTTTCTCAAAGTTCCTGTAGGAGCAAATAAGAATGATATGGAGCTGTATTTGACTTTTTTCCTATATATATCTTGTTTGTGTATTATGGTTATCTTCTTTAAATAGTTTCATTATTTTCCTTGGCATGGTGCAATTACAATCTTATGATGTTGTATGTCCCCTTACTTGTAAGTGCATCTTTCTCTAAAAAGGAAAGGCTAAAAAAAATAATTGTAGTAGCTATAGTAGATATTTCTCCCTCTGTTTCAATTTATTGGTCTGATTTTAACTTGACACGAAATTTAAGTTTGAATCTTGTGATTCGAAACTAAAGATATGTAGAATGTTCCAAAATGGTTTTAAACATATATTGGTCAGAGTCATCCCCAATCACAACTATTATTCCAGGTGACTTGGTTCATTGTCTTCATTTTCATAAAATTAATACTACAGTCGATAATAATTATTGGTTTTCTATGGTTTAAACAAACTTGCAAAAAAAAGAATGCAATTATCTCGATACCCCCCCCCCCCCTTTTTCCCTTTTTTCTCCCCCTTTAAACGATCCTTTTAATAGAGGGTGTTATAACATAGTGGAAAGTTGTTTTCTCATATTCAACTTTCAACCAAACATTGAAGATAAAGGGAGAAAATTATTATATTTAGTAGTTGTCACTTGGTAGAGTTATACTTCGTAGAGTTTAAGTAGAAGTTGTTTTATAGAACACACTATGTTTTCCTTTATTTCTTCCTTCATAATTCTCGAGTTGGGAAGATTTCATTCTGTTCGTGTCTATTACTAACGCTTGTTGCTGACATATGGTTTGTATATTTGATCAATCAAATATAATAAATTACATTTTTTATAATTTATTTTCCTGTCACAAAACAGTACACCCTTACTCTTCATGTATCTATTACAACCTATGGAGTATATATTTTAGGCCTCATTTATTTTATTGAGATTGAGACGTTTGAATCTGAATATGTATCTAAATATTAAGATATGTGTATTAAAATTAGAGTTAAAGGCTAAAAACACACCTAAAATATTCTTTTTTTTTGAGTTTCATATCTAAACTATCAAGTGTGTGAGTTTTTTATTTGAACTATCATAAAATATTTAAAAAAATACACCTGAACTATCAATTATTTGAGTCTCATACCTAAAAATTTCAGGTAGCGTGAAACTGAATCTATACATATCAGAATAATAAGATTTGAATACAATTTTTTCTAACGTTACTTTATACTTGATACCAATTGAATATTCTTTTGAATAGTGGATATAGATTAGATGGGATCATCATCAACCAAAAAGTCGCCGTAAAATTTTAGCAATTCAATGTGCTGGCGGCCATTTGGCCTATAAAATGCTACGGCATTTGGTCGCTCGTTAGAAGTTTAATTATTCGTATAAAATTAATACAGTGTTTGATTTATAATTTAAAAACTTGCATAATTAATACATGTATAAGTTATGAGGGAATCTATGTATTATTTTATGCAGGATAGAAGATGGAATAACTAATACATGAATAAGTAATCCATGTATAACTAATACCGGCATAAATAATACAGAGATTCTCTCATAACTAATCTCTACATTATTAATACCTGCATAACTCTTACTAGCTACCAAACGATCCCTAAGGTGTTGTTTGGTAGGTATTTGTAATGTGGATATTAGTTATGCAGGTATTAGTTATGCGGGTATTAGTTATGCAGGTATTAGTTATGCGGGTATTAGTTATGCAGGTATTAGTTATGCGGGTATTACTTATACAGGTATTAGTTATACCAGTATTAATTATTCCATCTTTTTACTCTGCATAAATAATACACAAATTTCCTCATAACTTATACATGTATTAGTTATGCGGATTTTAAAATTACAAACCAAATGTCGTACTAATTTTATACCTGAATAGCTTATTTCTTATCCATCTACCAAACATCGTACTAATTTTATACCTGAATAACTTATTTCTTATCCATTTACCAAACATCGTATAAGTTATACATAGTTTAATACATGAATAACCTTGTTCTTATTCAGCTACCAAACAACCCCTAAGTGTGTCTAGAAGATTTTTCTTGTTATAACGCTCGTTAAATGATTTAAGTAAAAGTAAATGGGTAAGAAGTAGAAAGCCTCATATCAATCTCACTGATTAGGACGGCTAGCTCTTCAATATTTTTCTTTTTAATCTTTTCAAGTTTTTTAAAATCAAATATTAATTTATACAAAAACCCGAATATGATATCAACACTAATGCTCTAAAATTAGAAGCATCGGAACTGATAAACAAATGAAACTAACGTCTTTTGTTTATTTTTTCTCGTAAACTATGGGCGTAAAGGCTTTATTTTGTTTTATGCTTAGTCATTTACTGTAATAATTAAGTGATCAAACATAATCTTGAGCTTTCAATGATCATATTATAATAGAAAGTCATCATAGTACAAAACTGATGATATAGTACCAAGTTAAAAAAATTTAACCATTTGCCAAAACAAGGTCATAAAGAAAGTTAAAAAATTACAGAAGAAGTCATTAATCTAGCTTAATTTTACTTCAAGCACTCGCAACATATAATATATTCAACACCATCAAACACATACGAATTCACTTTGTGATAAATTGTAAATTCTTATGCCCTCCATTTTAATTTGTTTGTTTAGTCTTAATTTGATACAAATTTTAAGAAAGTAAAGAAATTTTTAATCTTGTGATCTTAAATTAAAGATATGTATAATATACCAAAATGTCTTTTAATATTGTTTATCTTAAATATGTACGTAGATAATTAAAATTAAAGAAAACATTCTCTTTAAAACAAATTAAAAAAAAGAAGACAAACAAATAACAAATTGAAACGAAGGGAATATATTTTAGATGTTAAAGAGAAGACCAATTCATGATATTCGGTTTTTTTTTCGGAAACTTGGTTTTTCTCTTGGGCTTCGCGGGCCAGCATCGGCCCAATCTTTGAGGCCGATGAGTCGAATGGAGCTGGGATTAAGCGCCTCACTTCCAAATGAGCTTAAGAAATCTTGATCCAACTCAAGTAAAGGATTGGGTTGGGCTGGCGTCGAGGGTCAAGACTATTTTGACTGCTCTAGACTTATAACATATTTGGTCAAGTTTTTAAAATGTTAAAAGTATTTTTTTTCTCTTCAAAAACTGTTTATTTTAAAAAAACTGAGGTGTTAGGTCAATCTTTTAGGAGAAAATAAGTGGTGTTGGAGAGTAGCAGAAGTTTAAAAAAATAATTTTTTTTCGCATAAGAATTATTTTGAAAAGCACTTTTGAGAAAATACATTTTTAAAAGTTTGGCCAAACTCTAATTATTACACAAAAGTATTTCAAATTAATTATCCAAACATAAATTGCATCTCACCAAAAGTACTTTTTAAAATAAGCTGATGTTAAAAGTTTGACCAAACAAACTATTACTTAATAATAATAAATCAGTTTAATTTTGAATAAACAACTGATGGAGATAAGTCTTCATTACACCCAACGAGAAAATTGATGGTCATAAACTTTTAACTCATTATCTCATAGGAAAAACTTTTAAGATCAAAAGTAAAAAAATGTTGCTCTTCAGGCAAAACTTTTTAAATTTAGGAATCATTTGGTTGGGAACAAGGTATCTCATGATTAATTAAATTGAGATTAGCTATCTCGGAATAAGTTATCTCACCATGTATATGGGATAACTTATCTCATCACTAATAAATAGTGGGATAAGTTATCCCGAACTTGACAACCAAAAAAGACACAAAAATCTTATTCCAAGACTATTTATTTTTATCGTTCACCCCAAATAAACCCTTAAATTCGTAAGATCTGTGTCTTTCTAGGGAGGTATACGGTAATACCCATCACAAAAGGAAATGAGATGTCTCAACTCAAGTCCAAGTCCAACAAGAGGTCATTTTAATTCTGATAACTCTTTTCCTCTTGTCGCCTATGTTGCTTGTCCCATTTTCTTTATGACTTTAGCATAACATCAAATTGATATTCTGATTTCTCCGGTGTAATTTTCGATATTACTTGGGCTGTTGGGTTGTAACATCTCTTGGGTTGTTCCTAAGTATAGGGGAACTGAGATGTATGAAGAAGGAGCCGGCGATTTTCTACCCAGCAAAATGGAGCATGAAAATGCCCAGACATGTTGACGGAGTCGTGCATGCTAAGTGTAAACTCCCACTTATAGAATAACAGAATATATATATATCTTTGATGAATCACAGCACATGAGCAGAATAACAATTTGCAACTTCATATGACTTTAATCTACCAATCGAAATAAAAAAATTACTACTATAAGGCGTTACGCGCTAAGCATATTTTTGGTCATTCACTTTCGATTAAAACAAAGGAAAATGACACTTTTAGTTCATAAGTTATCGCGTTATTTCTATTTTGATTCTTGTGATATTCGATTAAGCATTTTTAATATTCAATTAAATAATGCGTGTTTTTTTGATCATATGACTAACAAATTTAATCAAATTTAACGAAATGATAACTTTAAACGTAATTGGGTGAAGCGTAATCCACTTTTAAAATGCAATTTCATGCTATGGTGAAGCGTATTCTACTTTTAGAACGTAATTCCATCGCTATAATTGAACAAGGATTATCGAAAATTTCTGTGGGCACCTAAATATGTGCAAAATTTGGATATGCAGTAGTGTTTTTCTCAATAATTGTATATTGCAAAAGACATAGTTTTTTTAAATGTCTAAAGTGTCCATACTAATAGTTATCATTTCATTAATTTGATTAGATTTATTAGGCATAAGATCAAAATAGTATACGTTATTTAATTAAAAGTCAAAAATACTTATCGAATATCACCAAGATCAAAACTGAAATAACATAATAATTTGAAGATTAAAAACGTCATTTGGCCGTTAAAGAATAACAATAATGAATCTTATTTCTTTTCCACCCCATCATATTTGTTTACTCCCGCCTAAGAAAACTTTAGTCTTAGCCGATTGTGACCAAGAAATCATAATTTCGCTTGGTGGGTCGGAAATGTCGGACTTATCAATCTATCAAGTTTACCCCCAACATATCCTCATTGTTGTAATTTCGAATTGAACATACAAGTGAGCATGTATAGGTGGACTAACTTCAGCCATGATTCGTGTCGAATTGAGAGGACAATACTTTCAGGGGGTGACACTTTCTTGACCCCCTCTTTTGCCACCAAACCCCATTAATTCCAATAATTTTCAAGTATGCCTTTAGGAGTTTTCTGATGCGCGATATAAGGTAGAATATTTTAAGTTTTAATTATAGAATATCTCATATTATCGTATTTAATTTGAGATTGTTTTATTTTATTTTTCAGGCGATGTAAATTAATTTAAAAATATATATGCCTTTATAGTTAAAGTTGCAAAATTGTTAGTATCAATTTGTTCGCACATGTAAGAACTTTTATTTGGAAGACATATTTTTGTTTGTCTCTTCTGTTTGATATACTCTGAAATTTATAATATTTGGTATATATAACAGCTTAAGCAAATTTCAATTGGCAAAGCACAGAAAAAAAGATCAAATACATAGAAAAATAATCGTTAAATTTGAATGACATGTTTTAAAAGTGTGCGCACCTAGGCTCAAGTTAACAATAATATCATTAATAAATTGAGTGTTACATAGATACGCTATATAGGATTATCAGTAAATGTAACAAAATAACTTAAATAAATTCGTATTCGATGAAATTTGAACTTATAATTTCCTAGTAGCTAGTTTTGTCAGACTTATCTTAAACAACTAGCAAAAAAAACGAGTTCATTAGAAATTAAAATTGAGTTCTTGAAATTTGTGAGCATTAGAAGTTAAAATTGAGTTCTTGAAATTTGTGAGCAAAATAATTCATCTAATTAAGTAACTTGTCGTTTATTAAATATAGATGATTCAAAATAATTATTATTTTAAAAAATTAAGATATAATTAACTGTTTATCTCCATCTTTACTCTTAGTCATAAATATAAAGAGATATTAATATAATTCAAAAAAAAAAAGTATTAAATATTAAAAAATAATAAATAAAGATAATTTAGTTAAATTATATTCTAATTATTTTATTTTTTTTTAAAATATATAAATAAAAAATGTGATAAATAAATTAATCTGAAGGGAGTACTTATAATTTAAAATCTATGTTGGATCTTAGAGTTCTAAAAGAGGGAAGAAGTTGCTTCAACTTAATTGTAAAAAAAAATGGACAAAAATATCGTGTGTATGACGGCTAATTATAGGAAAAATTAAGTAAAATATCAGCCAATTAAAATTATTTATATCTAAAATAACTTATTTTAAAAAAATCACTAATTTACTACATTAATTGGCCATTTGAACCTATTAATTTCCAACCCCTCGGCTGCTTTCACTTCTTCTTTCACCAAAATCTCTCATTTCTTCTCATTTTCAAATACACCCGCTTAAACAACTTTTGCTGTCTCCATCTGTTTATCTTCTTTTTTTTCCACCTCCATCTATGTCTATTTCTCTGCTAATTTTCTCAGGTAAAGTTCCCAATTTTTTTAAGCTTGTAAATTCAACAATCAAAATCTAAGCTAATTCTAATCAAATCTTCAGACTTCAAGAATTTCTAAAAGGGAACTTCTACTTCTCCAATTTCATTTTTTTTCTCCCTGCTCCTTGTTTTTCACATTCCTTTACCAATTTTTTAATGTAACTTGGCTACTCCAATTAATTTAAGTTCAATCAATCAAAATTTGTTTCTTGTTTCTTTCATTTGAGACTAAAAGTGGAGAAAGGGGAACGGGAAGAAGGATTCTGACGGATTAGGGGAGAAGGAGGGGATGAGTTTATCTCTTTTTAGTTAAAAGACCAAAAAGTCCTTTAGTTTTTTTGTATTTTAGTATGTTATTAAGAGCATTTTAGGAAAAGAAAAAATGGGGAAGGTGCTAACATACTACCTTCATGTAGTATGTTAGCAAAACCCTATATATATATATATATACATAATTATTTATATAATATCGATACACGTTTATACATAATTTATATAATATTGATACATTTGAATTTCCCCACTCACGAAAAGAGAAACGCAACTCGAGTGAGGGTCCAGTTTCAGCTTCGCTGTTGAGACAGAAAAGAGAAGACTTCTCTTTAGCCACTCCACTCACGTTTTTTTAAAACTTTTGATCATTTTTAATGTAAAAATAAGTATGATTATTTTTTTTGTAAAGTATTTAATTTTGTGTATATATATGAAAATTTCCCTAATAATTATAACAATAATAATTAGACTGACCATGTGGACGAAGACGACTAAAGTAGATAGGCAAAGGATACGATTTCAATTTCTTAATCCATTTTTCTTCATCTCAATTCTCATCTCTTCTAGGTTCAATGTATGTTAGTAAAGATGTTAAGAGTTGCATTAAAATATACTCCATAGTCCTACTTGGGTTGGAACTTGAAAAAACTAAAAATAGATAGATATGATACAAATATACATGGCGATATGTTGATGACACATATTCCCATTAAACATGGATATGGATTTCAGGTCTTAACTAAGGTCCACACAACGCATTGATTCTGCAATGATGTTTTTGATCTCACCTTCACCTCTCACCGCTCGAAAAAACAAATACAAAAATTATATATATAGTGTAATTTTTATAAAAAAAATTCACATTTGCACTCCCCTCTAGCACTCCACCCCTAACTGCAATTGTCCACACTTTAGTCGAAAAGAAAAAAAAAGGAAGAACTTAAATTTTTCCCTCCCCTCCTACTTATTTGTCATGTTCATTGAAAAAAATAATTTAATGATACTTATCATTATAAAAATTAATGGGTTTTTTTCCCATTGTTACTCCTAGTGTTATTGATAGTGCGGAAAAGGATCAAAAATATTTTTAACTTATGAAAAATGGTTCACAAATTTAAGATGTTAGTTTGAGGATGTTTTTGAGCCACATGATTCTTTTTAAATTAAAAAAAACCCATCAAGTTTAGGATGTTAGTCTAAGGTTGATTTTGAGCCAACGATAGATTCATGTATTCTTAAACGAATAGGTGGATGAAGAATTTTTATGAATTATTTTCATACATTAGAAATATTTTTGACTTTTTCCCGTAAATAGTGTGAGCTATCAGTAATCTTAATCAAATAACTTTTAGTATTACCAATATTTTTAAGGGGTATAAAAGGCTAATGTGACAAGTAAATGGAACTAGACAGCGCAATTGGAGGGGGGAGGTAAAAAAAATAAATGGAAATAGATGTATAAACAAAAAACACTTATTTGTGTTTATATCAAATTAATAAATATGTAGATTTTTGTCATTTACATTTTTAATAGTTAATCATAGTTAATTAAGTCATGCTTTCAACTGATTTTATACCATTAAATATAGTGTACTATCATAATTTGGCATAAACGTTATGGCAAGTTTAATTTTTTCTTTTCTAATCTAACATTAGTACTCCACTCAAGTCTAGGATCCTCTAGTTGCATCTTTTTTATGTTCACTATTTGAGGCCATCGTTAAACATAAAAGAATTTGAAAAGAAAAAGATTAGCTAGTAAGTAGTAGTACTCCTCATTAATCTCTCAATCTCAATTTATATAACACTTTTAAAAAAAAAAAAAAAAAAACTTTGACCACAATATATATATATATTTAACTTTTCGAGAAAATTTAATTACCTTACCAAACTAGTTAAAAAACCAACTAAAAGTCCACTAACATCAGGGAGTTAAACGAAAACCACATTGACTTTGAAGATGTAGAAATATGTCTACATCAACTTAATAATTACATTGCACTTTCCCAAAAGAACACACTAATCAATATTTAATTAAGCCATTAGCAAAAGCTTAAAATACAATAGACGTCAGAAGATAAATTAAATAAGAGCTTAATTTTATAATTCAATATTTAAAACACTATTAGATTAGTTAGTTTATATAAATCAAGAAAGGGTCGTATTTGTTGTCAGTAGAACACAAATACTAATTAATAGTAGTACAATATATATGTTGTAATGTTACAGTCTAGCGGCTTCGTTTTGCCACAGCAGTACCATATGGTCCTTCTGAACCAAATGAAGATGATAATACTATTCTTTTGTTTTTCTTACTATTTTATACTCCATTTGTACAAAGTCATACTGGCCATAACATGTGGATTCCACCTCAGCACTTTTTGGATATATGCTTATCTAATATTTTTTTTAAATAAAATAATAAATTCCACATAGCTGTTGCTCAAGAATATCTCCACTTGGATGCTGAATATACCATCAAAGCACTGCCATGAAAAACCTCAGTTATCGTGATGGACGGAGTCAAGATTTTCATTAAGAAGGGTCTAAATATGTATAAAAAAATATATGAAAAAATTTGAAAAATTATATACATATAATTTTACTTATTTATAAGGATTTTTTTTTGGGGGGATAAAATAAGGAGTGTCAATTGACAATCTTGGATAATGATGACTAGCTCTTTGAGGCAAGTAGTAGGGTCATAGTAATTTCTAGATAACAACGATGTATTTCTTTGTAATTTAGCTATAAAGCAAAATAATATGAATATATATTGAATATTCATTTGACAACTTCCATTGAAAAATATTACTATCATTTTTTGAGTAACCATAGTTTATAAATTCTTCTATTTTAGGTAACTACGTACGTAGTAGTGGGTAATTCCTAGATTACATCGATATCTTTTTGTAATTTAGTTACCTTATAACGTGAATTAATATGAATATCTCTTTTGTGACCACTTCTATTAAAAAAAAAATACATATTAATGAGTAGAATAACATATATCAATAAAATAAATTGGAAAAATCTATAATTTTCTATGATCTTTTAAGTTGTAATTTCCTAACTAACCTTTTAAAGGGAAGTGTTGCGATATTAGAAAATTCTGATTAAAATTCAACAAGTGACATTTAAATTTTAATAGATTATTAAATTACTCCTTTTCATTTTTAGGTGAAGGGAAAAAATTGTTCTTTTAAAAAAAAATACAATTATCGATATTATTATTCATAAATATTAAAAATAGATGAATCTCAACTATTGCACGGCAATCTAAATTGGTGTTGGCGTTGGTGTGATAGACATAAAGGGATAAGCTCTCAATGGGAAAAGAGAGATATGTGGCTTTCTTTTCCTGTATGCCACCTTCGTAAGCACTAATAAAGCCTCTCTCGCACCCAAATTATATACTACTAGTAACTAGAAAAACGGAATCTTCTGTCCTCCTCTCTCCTCCTATATTTTCCCCTAAACAATTCTCGTATTTACCCATCAAATCAACTCTAAATCCCGTTCCATTTTCTTCATCATTATAATTTCGAAACAAGCAGCACTTTCTTCAACTTTTTCCCCCTTGTAATTGTGTATGCTTCTCTCTCTTTTTTTTGTTTATTGTTGTTGAATGGCGATGGACGACAACGAGAGTTGCGGAAGCAGAGCGATGGAGCCGTTGTCGCCGAAGCAAAATCGGCAACAGAGGCAGAAAGTTGAAGTGTTTAACCAAGTGCTTACTAGACTCCAGGATTTGAATCTCCAAGAGGTTAAACTACCTGGCTTTGAAGACCACCTTTGGCTTCACTTCAATCGCCTCCCTGTTCGGTTAACTTCATAAAACCCTATCTTTCCTCTTTTTTTCCGTCTGTACCTGGTTAATTGAGTAATTGATCCATTTTCTGCTTCCAACGTTTAAGTTTTGAAGTTTTTTTGGTGCGTGCAGATATGCATCCGATGTGAATGTGGAAAGAGCAGAAGATGTGCTCATGCATAAGAGATTACTGGACCTAGCAGAGGATCCTGAGAGTAGACCTGCCTTTGATGTCCGCCTTGTCCAGGTTATACACTGTTATCTGCTTTTCGTGCATTTTGCTGTGTGTAAATGCTCTTTTCTCTTGATAACTCTGAAAAACGACGCCAAGTTGATATGGCATTTGAAAAGGAGGAATCTCTAATTTAACCTTAGCTGAATAAGTTGGGGATTTGATTCAACGCGTAAGATGTTTACAGGATCTATTATGTGATTGCTTGACAGTACTCGAGAGCAGTTGCAAAAACTAGTAAATTTGCCAATAATCTTGTCAAAGCCATGTTTTTTTTTTCTTTTCATCCATCCCAAACTTCTCTTGCATTTTACTTTGGGTAACAACCATTCAAGCACACGGTTAGTGCTGTTCATTTTTACATCTGTTACACTCTCTAATGACCCCAATTGAAACCATTTTAAACATTTCTCTTATTCGGATAGGCATATAAGTTTGATTCATCTTTCTACGTAAGTTTCAAGTAGAAATAGAAGATGCTGGAAGCTAAATGATAAATGTTATAAAATTATGGCTGTGAGATCATACAAGATTATAGATGGTCACATCCTGCAGAAAATGCAAGTAGGAATCATTGAAGACAAAAAGGAAGAAATTTGAAATGTTCATGCTGAGAACATAACTAAGTGAGCAACGATGTTTCTTCTCTATCAATTTAAGCTTTTAAATCAAGGAAACATTCCTGAGTTTGAGTCTTATTGCTACCAACAATCAAAAAGATTCTTCACATGCTTACCTCATGAAAAAAAGTCAAGCTGAATGTAAGTGGGCATGTTGAAAACATAATTTAGTTAATGAAAGCGTCATTTCTAACAAATAAATCTGTTGGATCAAGTGGCCATACAATTCAACAGCTTACATTCAACAGAGAGTGCAAGTAGGACTCATAGAGGATAAAATAGAGAAAAACTACTTGAGATTGGAGACGAGTTAAACTTATAATCACATGGAGGGAAGTTGTACCTATAGACTTACAATTTCTCTGAATCAATGTGCATGTAGCTAAGAATAGAACACAATGAAACACAAAAGGATCCATATATGCGGAACTAATTAGTTAGAAGTAAAATTAATTTTTTTATCTTCCACTTGCATTAGTTTTCTGGTCAGAGACTTGTTCTTGGTGCCGATATAGAGAGTTGTTAATCTCATAACCAGTTGTGTTTATAACTCCAATACAAAAATATGGATGCTCATTATAGAACAGGTATACTGGATTGACTTGTTTGAAGAAAGTTTAGTGGATATCATATTTGTCGATAAGGAAGTACTTATAGGAGATGTGATGTGCTCCTTAAACCTGAGATCACCTTAATATTCACAAACTTATTTGTTTATTCACCTTGGACATATATCCATTGATGGCAACAGGGTGTTATGCAAAGAGTAAGGTGTGTATTGAAGGTAATGAGTGGAATAAGATAAGATTGTTCGCTCTTAGTATCGAGGCTATAAGCCCTGTCATTTTCGTCGGGTGATGGATTGGGAATATGAAAAGTCGAATGGGTTCTTAAGGTCTTGTAATTAAACCATACATCTAAAGGCACAAATACTTTGAGAAGAGAATTTGGGATTGACGATTACTCACTCCCTAGATCATATGAGATGTTTAAGAGGGTACGTATTGCATGTAAACCTAAGTGAAAGTATCTTTGATATCTCCTCTATTTCCTAAGACAACTTGGGGTTAGACTTGTTAATTGCAGAAATTTAGATCTATGGTCCATTCCGTCAAGAGAAAAGAATTTTTGTAATTAAATGTTAAAAAATCAATGGAATAGTTATCTATGTAAAGGAATTAACAAATTGGCTATATTGATTAATGACTAACCAGTCAAATATTTGAGCAAGTAATAGTCCATGACCAGCTTTGACTGTGGTTGAAACGTTGCACCATAACATGATCCAATTGGATATTATCTTGAAAGACCTGGGAAATCTTGGAAAGTAATGTAGAAAGGATAGCCTCTTATTTATGTAATGGATGGCAATGGATGAATGTCCTTTGAAATAATCTTGAATATTCCACGGCTCTTGTTTGCGTAATTTCTGTAGTGGGCTTGATGATGTCTCTATATTTCACTTCCCTCCTTAAATAATAGGAACATATGTGCAGCATCAATAATGTTTGTCTCTTCATGAAAATGTAATTTGTACATTTAAAAGTGTGAATATAACTAGAGTTAGGCGTAAGAATTTTGTCTTAACCATCCTCTCAGACTATTTTCCTTGCTTTTGTTTCCTTGAGGTAAAGGTACGGTCTGCGTACATTCTACCCTCCCCAGACCCCACTTTGTGGGAATACACTGGGTATGATGTTGTTGTTGTTGTTGTTGATGATATAGGAGTTGAACTTGACATATCTAGACTATTGAGGCCAAGCTCTCATTTGGTTAACCTATAATAGTTAAGGTGCTGAGAATTTTGCTTCATTCTTTGGCTGAGCTAGTTAACGTATGGTGTTGAGTGAGTTAATCTAGCAATATATCCATGTAATGCAAAAGTAGTATTAGGGAGCTCTTATACAGTGTCTTGTATGCTTCTGGTCTGAAACATTTTTAAATGTTTTTGGAAAAAAAAAATGTTGAAACTAGCGGATCGAGTCTCTGAATCTTTTAGACAATCAACGGGTTGCGTCTCTATCTCCATATGCTTTAAGTGGGTATGAATTGGAAGAAGAGCTTAGGTTTAAATCTAGAGACTCGAATGAGTATGGAAGTCATGTCATATCTAAGATCTCTTTAACATTAACAACTGCAAGACAAATTACGGTAAGACTTGAGGAATCAGGCTTACGGCCAGATTTATGAAGTGCAATTCTGCCTAGATTTGTGAGATGGATGAAAGAATGAGGAGATGTCAATATATACATAAACCAACAGAAGAGAGAAGACGGTGATCGACCAACTTGAAGATCCGTAGCAAAGATTTGATCATACTTGCAAAATTTCGAATGCAAGTCATGCCTAAGACAAGTACTTTGTAATTTGAGAGATGGCCTAAGACAACTTGTTACATGCGTGTTCTCACTTTAAGTTCATAATGCAGGTTCAGCCTATGTACAATGGAGTATCAACCAATACTGTTGATGTAGATCCTTCAGTTAACGAAGAAATCCCAAGGTATGCTCTTTGGTTTAAGCATTAATGTTTTTCTTTTCCCAGTAAAACTTCTTTCTGTATATTACTTTTGCACATTTGATTTTTCTTAAGTCATTTAATTTTATGTGCTTCCATTTTGTTTTCTGTCTCCAGCATTCATCCACCTCCAACATTTGGTTCAGCACCAAATCTTCAAGCCCTTGAAATTCATGATAATGCTCATGTGAATGATGGAGAAAGTGATATCAATTCAACTTCGCGGACAACCAGGTTGAATTGCCTTATTCTTGATATGGTGATGATAAGATTCATGATGCTAGTTTGGCTTCATAGCTTTCATATAGAGTTTATTTCGTCTTCACAAAGGGTTTCTAATTGGCTTTTCTTTTCTAGCAATATTCTTATGAGCCAACTGATTTTGTGCAGGCCAATGCACGAGATCACTTTTTCAACAATTGACAAGCCAAAAACGCTCACTCAGGTGCCTCATTCTTTAGGAATCCACCTTTATTTTTTTCATAAATACATATCTTATCTTCTCATAATCAAACACAGTCTGTAGTTTCAGGAATTTACCTTATGCGGAGCTAGTGCGAATTTAAACGGAAATAAGGCTAAACCCCTTGAATTCCTGTTGTGGATGGATAGTATGAGTCCTATATTTAACAGTTAAACCCCTTGAATTCCTGTTGTGGATGGATAGTACCGGTCAGAGGACTCGCTTCTAATTCCTGAAGATAGTCTCATTCGAGCTTAATAAGCAAGGAAAGAATGACCTTTTAGCTAAGTCATTTGGCTGATATTTCATGGTGTTTGATTTCTATTTCTCAAGTGCATAGTTTAGGATAAGCATCTTATGAAGATAAAGTTTGATAGAGAAGACTACTTGATCCCCCCAAAAGAAAAGTTGATAGAAGACTACAGTGAAGGGTAAACAGAGGATAATAAGGAAACGTTGTTTTTAAGGACCCATGGATTGATTGTATGATTAACTTCTGCACCTAAGAGATAACAGAGGGGTTAATCAGTTAATACTTAGCTTTCAAGAATATTTGTCTTCATGACTATCAGCTTTTCTGATACAATGCTGTTCCAAAGTCAATATAAGAAATTCTTTTAGGAAAACGCTCTCCAGTTATACCTACAAAATCGAATAGTCTCCGTAAAATAGTGAGACAGTTTACCTGGAATTTAAATCTGTATCTTTTATTTGCTTTCTGTCTAATGCATTTTAAGCTTATATCACTGATTAAATTATTCATATCTGTGCAGTCTTGGAAGTTATGTAACTTCATTAATCTGCAGATTCTGCCATATTTTCAGAGTTCTATTAAACATATTTATCTTATCATGTTAACTCTGTTCTTATCTTGAAACATATTTATCTTATCATGTTAACTCTGTTCTTATCTCGAAACATATTTATCTTATCATGTTAACTCTGTTCTTATCTTGTTTGTATTGATGTCCATCCTGGATTTCCAGTTGACCAATATAATCTCTGAGATTGGTTTGAACATTGAAGAAGCCCATGTTTTTTCAACTACTGATGGTTTCTCCTTGGACGTCTTTGTGGTTGATGGATGGCCATATGAGGTACAATATTAATGTTTCTCTCAAGATATAACGAAATGCTTGCTAGCAGTTTAGAAGTCTTTTCTTAGCTTTAATTCCCCTTTCTTGTTAACATGCGAAAGTCGTTTCTTATGCTTTTTTCGTCCTCCTGTCCCAGTTTATATGGCTCCCCTCAATTTTGGACAACCTGAAATATTTGACACCATTTCATTCCTATACATCTTTTAAGAATTCAAACTCATTAAACTTCTAAATTCTGAACTGTGATGTGATTACTTTTTCTATCAAACATTTAAACCAACTTTGCAGCTATTACCTTAGTATATTTCTTCTACTATTAGTAATTATTTTAATATATGACGAATTAATCTCTAAGATATGTTCTCAGTAAAATGTCGTTATATAATTTGGGATGATGAGAATGAAAAACTTTTAATGCTGATAACTTTTCTAATTCTAGTCATATTTTTCAACTAGATATATTTTTGCTTAATAGGACGCGCAAACCTTGAGATGTTATATGGTGAATTGAGGATGTAGTATATTTAAATATAAAAGTTTGGAATATTATCCCCTTGTTGTCTTCCTATATCCACTAGATTTTTGAAGTATATTTCTTCTTTTCCCTTTTGTGGTAGTTTACTTTTATACTTACTCATCTGTGTTTGAAATTCTAGGAGACGGAGTTGCTTAAGAGTGAGGTGCAAAAGGAAATTATGAGGAGCAAGGTAGATATTGTTCTGACTACTTAATGTGGACAAGAATGGTACTCAAAATTATCTACTTAATATGATTTATGTGGCTATCTTCATTTGGGAAAAGTAACATGCCGATCTTGTTGTATTTTCTTCATAATGGTGCTATGCAATTTATACAGAAACAGCTGAAATAGTTGGTTTCCATTGTTTCTCTTGCTGAATGGACTACCACATGATTACATTGAGTTGATTTTTTGTTGAATAAAAATTTATCTGTGTCCGCTTAATTATTGGGATCAGAATCTCTTTTTTTTTAAAAAAACTCTCTCGAACATGAGGGCTCGCGTTTGCTTGTCTGATGCTTTCTGTGAGTAAGAAAACATACTTAACAATTGCGTTATGTTCCAGATAAATTTATAGAAGAGAGTTGTTTTTACTACTAGAGTAATGCTGTAAAGTCTCTGTTGCTAACTCTCTCTGAATTAATTTCAGTTATTGCAGCCACAGCTATAGCTCAAGTAAGAATTAACTTCAACTGAAATTATGGTTCATTATGTATTGCATAGCAGATTTTTAGAAGTCATATGCAGATATCCTCTAGCACCCTGCTTCACATCCGCATAATGAAGATCCTAAGGTTACATCTGAAAAAAGAAACACAATCCTCACTGTAAAGCTCGGGTTAATTATCATTTGACAACTTGGGCTCGGATGCCTGACATAATCGTAGGTTGGGAGGATACTTATGTTAACACCAAATGACCAATAACATTATGGAGGCTAACATGATTCTCATCCAAATTACCCACTGGGTAAACTTTAATTTTGTTAAAACTTCTGGTCAGTTATACTAAATGGTCTTGTAAGAAAATAAATTCACCAAGAATTACTGTTGTTGGTTTCTGTGACCAGCTCGACTTTTTCAGTAACTGGTACACGGTTATCTCTTCAACTTTCTCCTGGTTGTGATGTGTAATATGCATGAGACTTTGGTTATAAAATGATAGAAGGAAGCAAAACAACAACTATGCCTCAATTCAATCAAGTTGGAATCAGTAATATGAATCGCTAATCCCTATATTTAAGCTCATCTCAAACCAATATTGTCAAAATAATAATAAAAAGTACTAAAAGTTCACTATATTTTCTACTAGCATATAAGTCTTTGACATGACTTAAAAGATTCCTAAAGTTTCCTACTAATTGTAGGTTTTAATTTGAACTAGGTTTTTTTTTTTTATATATTCTTCTAGATTTTGATTATCATACTGGACAGATGGTCTCAGTGCTTTGTCTTCTGGTAATGTTTTTCAGGAGCAGCCACAGTTCATGGCTTCAATGAATGAGCCAGGTCAAACATCTGAATCAGGTTCCGAGAGTGTAAAAATACCTAATGATGGATCTGATGACTGGGAAATTGATATCCGCCTGCTGAAATTTGAAAACAAAGTAGCATCTGGGTCATTTGGAGATCTGTATGATCCGACAATCCACATCTTGATTTCTAGTTGAGTTTGTTGAGTCGGTGGATTCATACTGTCTTTTTCAGGTATAAAGGCACATACTGTAGCCAGGAAGTGGCTATAAAAGTTCTGAAGCCTGAAAATTTGAATATGGATATGGTAAAAGAGTTCTCTCAGGAGGTCTTTATAATGAGGTGTGTCAGTTGTACTATCATGGTTGAGAATCCCTTTCAGCATAACCTCATTGTTGTTCGAGTATACTTTATAGAATCTTTTCCATACTTAAACGACTTTTTGAAGGATTGTTTTTTTTGCTCCTAGAGATAGTTTTCTGTTGAAAAAATTTGTTCTGTATCACTACAGCATTTCTTACAATATTTTACTCCCTCTGCGTAATTTGAATGTCCTGTTTCCTTTATACTTTATTGAGCCACTAGGTATTTCTTCTATAAGTGGAATTAAGCTATTTTATTTTCTTTCTTAGTGGAATTTGGCTATTTAGTTGAAAAAAATGGGTCATACATAATGCAAGTTGGGTTCTCCCAAACACACTTAAAGCCTTGAAAATTTAAATATTAGTGGATATGTGAATTTGAATGTTATTACGAAAATGTGTTATCATTCCAGCTTTCTATTTCCTGTTTCTTTCATCAACTTTTGAGATTTTGTCTTGCTATGTTTTAGGAAAATTCGGCACAAAAATGTTGTTCAATTTATAGGGGCATGCACACGACCTCCGAACCTGTGCATTGTGACAGGTATATTTCAAGATTTTATATATTAAAACTGAACTTCTACGTCTGTTAATAAATTGGAGAAACTGTTTGTTCTTTGTTGATTACTGTTACATAGTGTTCTTCGGCAGATGCATTCTTTGAGTGTTTTATAAGCAGAGTTGTGCTTTTATTCATTTTCTAAATTTAGAATTTCTTACTCACACTACTGCACTTGAATGGAAGCTTGCTTTTATAACTTTTTGGTGTACGTCTATCTTTCTTCATCACGTTAATGACAAGATGCATCTAATAATGTTATTGATCAGAGTTCATGACCAGAGGAAGCATCTATACTTTTTTGCACAAGCAAAGAGGTGCTTTTAAGCTTCCTACTCTCCTGAAGGTTGCAATTGATGTTTCTAAGGGAATGAGTTATCTGCACCAGAATAACATAATTCATCGGGATCTGAAGACTGCCAATCTTCTGATGGATGAACATGGAGTAAGTCAGAGTTGTACTGCAACTGTTTCAAAAAGCTTGTCCAGTAGTCGCGATTTTTTTTTTCTTATGGAGTCTAGTGTATTATTTCATCTGTTACTAAGCTATCTTCAAACCTGTACATAACATTCTCATGCAAAAATTTGAGTGCAATTAAACATGAAGGCAATTCAAGGTTAATATGCAATTAGCCTGGGAAAATACAGGGGAAAAGTGTCTCTTGTATTATGCTATGGGCGGTCAGAGCATAAACCAAACACGGAGATCTGTATGTCTTAGAAGTCCAAGGTTTTTCATTGCTTAGAACCCTTTTAATAGGCTATTTCTATTCTGAAATGTCTGATTATGTGGATGATATCTTCTGAAAACCGATGTTGCTCGAATTCTTCAAAAATGTCATCGGGTGCGTGTCGGATCCTTCAAAAGTAATGCATTTTTGGAGGATCCGGCACGGGTGCGGCAACATTTTTTCAGTGTCTGAGCAACTTAGCTGAAAACTATTTTAAGAGAAAGAACCATAATTTGTGATTAGACTACAGTATTGAAACATTTAGAAGAAAGGCCAAATAAAGATGTTGGAAAAGTCAATTTGCAGGGTCCACTTATTCATTGAATCCTATAAAAAGAAAATCAATGAGTAATAGTAACAGCATTAAAGCTTAACCAGTGGCAATTAAATTGGTTCATATTTTGAAAAATGTGAATGTGCAATAGCACACTGCTCCTTGCTAATTTCTACATCACCAGTTTTTGCATTCCAAGGAAATCTATTGATGAACTTTGCTTAAATCACCCATCAACACCTCAACACCTAAACTGCTGCTGGTCAGAGTTGCTTGCCATGTTAATTGCTTTGTTTACAGAATGTTCACTCTGACTTTAAGTCCATCCTCTCTCCTTAACAGGTTGTTAAGGTTGGTGACTTTGGGGTTGCGAGAGTGCAGGCTCAAACTGGGGTGATGACTGCAGAAACTGGAACATATAGATGGATGGCTCCTGAGGTGCAGAGGATCTGAACTTAATTTTATGCCGAACTTACTGCATCATCCTCAATCCAGTTGAAATTCATGATTCCAAATTCTTCGTTTTTTCTTGCTGACAAATATGCATGATGCTCAACTAATTTTCCGTTTATCCTCGTGCTTAGATTTGGTTGCCACAATAAAATAACTGCAATAGTTCCCTTCGAGCTGATTTGGGACTAGTGCCTTTGAGTTACACCTCAAGCATCTTGTGTGCTTTAAGTATGAGGAGCTTTTAATGTGTGGGGCTCTCTGATTTTGCCTTTTATCCTTGTACTTGGATTTCTTTTCCACGCTCGGTCAAGTGTAGTTGTCACCTACTCACTTTCATGCAGTTGTGATTTGTGTTTTTTTGGTTAACCTTGCTGCATCTTGGACACTTTAAGTACAAGGAGCTTTCGACAACCTTCTACGAGGGTCTTTACTTTGGTTGTCATTGGTAATATGCATTGAATGATTTCTTTACAGTTTACCATGCAGATACATTTGGATTCTGCAATATTAAGTATTACAACATGAACCTCTTGCTTTAATGGTTTTGACTTTTTTTGCCTTTAATACTACAACATTCTCTTATGTTATCCTAGTCAAAAGTTCTAGCCCAGTTTTGTGCTTAACCATCCTGCAGCATGCAAGTCTCGTGCTTAAAATGGGTTTTTATTTGTTGAAGGTGATTGAACACAAACCTTATGACCACAAGGCTGATGTTTTCAGCTTTGGTATAGTGCTGTGGGAACTTCTGACTGGAGAAGTAAGTCCTTGTTTTGCAGCTATTTATGTTCATCTATTAGTTGCTTGACACCTCAACTAACTGTCACGTCCTGTTGTGGGGCAGATTCCATATGCGTACTTGACACCATTACAAGCAGCAATAGGTGTGGTGCAACAGGTAGTATAAAGTCCACTGTCATCTCTAGTACTAGTGATATCTTCCCCAGTTAAACTAGCACCTCACATGTGGTTTGACATGGTTATCAGGGTCTACGGCCAACAATTCCTAAGAACACTCATCCAAAGCTTGCTGAACTCCTTGAGAAATGCTGGCAGCAAGACCCAACTCAGAGACCTGATTTCTCGGAGATTTTGGATATTCTGAAGCAACTAACTAGGGAGGTAGGCATTTGCATTATATAAGCTTGATTTTATTAAAGTTTGTTCATTCCTTTGAACCTAGTTTTGTATGCTTAAAAAACAGGTTGGAGATGATGGAGAGGACAGACTCAAGGACAAATCAATCGGTGGCTTTTTCTCGGCTCTAAGAAAGGGCAATCACTGAGATTTTACCAAAGAGAGGAGGGTAATCGGCCTTCAGCTTTTGTCTCGGTGTACAGATTCTCAGATGACCAGACTTGATCCGATTAGTTTTTGAAGATCATGTGTTTTTATCTAATGTTTGCCTTGCATTCTTTTAATCTTCCTAATTTAGTCAGGGGTGCAAGCTGGTGAGGAAAGCTTTGGCAACTCTGTACAGAATACTCTCTGAATTTGCGCAAGTTCTAATTGCTAACCGTTTTTGTACCTTTTGTTATTGAGAATTTCTATCCCTTTTAACTGGTTCTAGCCACCAGATCATTGCTTCCGAATAGATGTTTTTGAAGTTAACCAAGATGCCTATCAATGCGGAAGCTGGTAAAATATATGATCGACGAGCATTGCTTTCGCATCCAAGACGTGTTTACACGTTCTAGATGCACAGCATTTTCTTAATGAACTTTGTATTGGATAAACTCGGAAAAGATCTCCCAAAATAAAGTGGATTTACCATTCTGATTTCATCTTGTTTTATAGATAGAAGCTTGTGGGGGTTAACAGAGCCAATCGAAAAATAACTTCCAACACCTAAAGTAATGTGCTCAATTTAAGAAATTTTGTTCAAGGGCAAATGATGATGTAATGCAATAGTATATATGATGGACAACTGACTTTTGGGTCATTAACTCCTAAAAGTAAAATTAGGCGTTGAGTTTAGACTTTAATTGGAATTAATATTAGGATACAATTCATAAATACTTATTTTTCAGTTCTCACAATTGAAAAATAACCATTGTCACGGAGATTAGCAGGATCATGGTACAGTAAAGGATCTTTAAAAAATGAGTCCACTTTCTGTCCCTTGACAATAACTTTTTGTACGAAGAGATGGAACAGAATCAACTGTTAGCAAGCCGCAAACAAACAAGAAAAGAAGAAAATTAGATCATCTTACAACCCCATTTGTACATAGTTTATGTACTGTAGAAAAACATCCATATCTTTCAGATAATCGACATATTCTTCAGAAGCTTACCAAACTCTCACCTATAAGATATATGTAAATCTAAAAGACACTATATGCAAGTGCAACACAGGCAACAAGACGATTTATAATTTGTTAGTTGCAATACCAAGTTCTAAGGATCACAAGAATTAGAGGTACAACACCACAAGTCATGTTCAAGCACTCAGTAACTCCCTCCATCCTATGATCTGATTGCCCTATTTACTTTCCGATGGTTAACGTCTGACCAATATTCATATGCAACTGAACGAATATTTGCATAGTTTAACTTCTATCAACACATACACTATGAGGTCACCTAAAAGATTCGTTATCAACGGTCATTGCACTTGCTGAGGAGTTGCCGAGCTCGGACAGTAACTTGCAACCTTGCAAGGGCGTGCATGCAATGCAGAGCAATTCTTGCTTGTCTTCTCACACATGCCCCACGTACCACTGCTTGAAGCCTCACAAGGCTTTTCAGTGCCTTAAACGCCCTTCTTGCCTAAAATTTTGAATCAACAACACATGTATTAGCAAATGGTAACGTCAAAAGGAAATTAAACAAGATGGTTTAATTAATTAGTACAACTTACAAGATGACCCCTAAAATGAGATTGTATAGTAATAGCAGCCATATCCTCTTTAGACATAAAATAGGTGTGCCCATTATTGTTCTTTGTAGACGACCGTCCGTTGGCGCTGCTCGTCCTATTAGTAATTGTATTGTTATGAAGAACAATGATAGTTTTATGTGGAGGAGATGACCTGAATAGTTTCTTTCGGACACTCCCAAACCAATTCTTCTTGGACATCCTCATCTTTGATACTACTAATATTGTTAACTCAATTCTGGCAGAGCTTCTGAATAATGGACAGATTTTATGTCTACTATTCATTCTTGAAATAAGGAAGCGTGGGCAACATGTTTGTTACGAAAGTAAGAGAATGGAGCAATGGGTCTACTAGAACGTGGCAAGATGAAATTGATTTTGTGTAACTTTTAAGTATTTCAAAGGACCATTCCACCACCAGGGCCACTAAGGCTTGGACATACCAACTAATATTTGGACAAAGTCAAAGAAGAAAAACATACAACTAAAAAAGGATTCAGGTTATATACGCTAACATAATTATAAAGTTTTACCATCAGTATAGTTTAATATGTTATAACGGCTATCAATTACAATATTTATCTTAAATTTATATTGTGTAAATATTTTTCACATCATAGAATTTAGATTCAATTTAAAAATATTAAACTTGTAGAGTAGGTTGGTCTGGTCCGGTCCAGCTTATTCTGCATTTGCAAATGCCTAACCATTCTTTAATCATTTGCATCAGGTTGTTATTCGTTAGGATTCCTTAATTTAAGAATGAGATTATTTAATTTTCCTTGTGTGTTGATCTATTTGTACTACCTACCGTCTACTTATTTATCTTCGTTTTCAATCCAAAGCAAAGAAGTAAAATAAAGCTGCTTGTCAGTTTTCTTTGTTTATAATCCGAAAAACATACATAGATAGTCTAAGAATAAAAATTTAATATTGACTTGTTTTTTATTTGATTACTAATCCTGAGATAAGTTACTAATCCAGGATAAAATTATTTCTGCCAGAGAATGAGATAAGTACCAGAATTAGTTATTAAAATAATAAAAATGACAAAGATACATCTGAGGTCCCTCGTTTATTAGAAGAAGCTCTCTTTTTAACTTTATAATGAGTTCTTTCTTTATTGGGCTTGTGAAAAATTGGCCATATAAGTGAAAGCAAACATTGCAACCATTATGGGGGAGGGCAAGAAAGCAGATGAGAACCCTTTCAGGCAAATATTATTTATTCCAGCAGAATAAGGAGAACAATATTTACACATATTGCTTGCAATTATATTCAGCGATTCAGATTCTCCCACAGCGGATATCACCTAATATAAATTACTGTACAAAAGTTTATGCAAGTTGCTTCTTAACTCCAGCCACATTTTGATGTGATGAAAGGGAATTGACTTGGCCATGTTGACTACTGGTTATTATAGTAAGTAATTAAGATGGTGTCCTTATTAATTTATCTACCATTTTATATGTGAGCTATTAATGCTTTACATTCAAGACTCAGTCGGAAGTCCACTCTCTATCCAAGCAGCATATCCTCCAGCAATGTCAGTCACCCCAGTAAATCCCTGCAAAATAATTGCATAGAATTAGTGGCGATCCAACGTGGGAATTTTATGTCAGCAGTATCGACTTATTATCACAATTCAATTTGTCCCTAAGTTGAGTTTGGGGTTGTAGAGTTTCTACTTATTGTCCCAAATTAAGATTATTTCAAGTAAGGTCGATACATACAGATTGATTTTTAAAGAAAGTACATTATTTATATATTTCAGTTTCAAGAATTTTCTATACTAAAGCCGCGTAGTATGTAAGGGACTTACAGCAGCAAGAAGATCACTAGCAGCCATAAATGATCTCTTACCCAACTGGCACCCCTGTATATAAATAAGCAAAAGGAAATTGACAATCATTTACCGCGTGAAATTGAAGCTTATTTATTAAATTAAAATCATATACTCAGCTTTGTGGACTTACAACTATAATCTCATCATCCTTCCCAAAATGTTCCAACACTTCCTCAAAGAAATTGGGGTTCTTTATCATACCTGCACCAAATATGCAGAGTTAAAGACTAATAGTGCTGAGTTACGTGTAATGTAAAAACCACCCGACTAAAAATTTGACCTTCTGATTATTTCAGTAATTCTGACACAGTTAACTAAAAATGGTTTCGTAACTTTACTATTAGAATGGAGTAAAATGGCAAATAAATTCCCCCCTTAAAAATTGTTGGTAGACGTATATTTTTGATATATATCATTACCAAGAGATTAGTGCAGTATTATTACCAGGAAACAAATGGACATCCAAACACGAGAAAATAATGAGCACGAACCCAGGCAGAAATTTTTACTTGAATTGGTGGGGTGCGCCAGGCCGATGCAATAGTGCAACGCATGGGCGACGCACAAGAGCCCAGGTAGCAAGCTACCTTAATGGACTCTTCCCCTCAAAAAATTGAGTTAATATCGTGTGGACCGATGGCCCACATATCAGATATTAAACTGATAAGAACAGATACTACACTTGATCTTAGCCAAAAGGCCGAGAAAGGTATACTTAGTCCAGTGTTAGTGACTGGCTTTTATGGCACACACTTGCGTTCAAGTCCTTCTTTGGCTTCCGATGTGGGAAACTAACATATAAACATTCAACTCGAAGAAGAATAGAAACTTGGACTAAAAAATATAAGATGCACTTACATGAAAAACATTACCGTGAAAAATAAATGATACACTTACTTAATATTTACTCACATTTCCTGCAAATTGTGGTCTAGCTCTCTTCCTTTTCTTAAGTGAACTTTTAACAACTTTTTTCTGATTTTTAGTCCTTAAAAAGACTTAACAGGCATTTCAACTTCCTTTCCTATTGAACTCCAGCCCAAATTAAATACTTACTAGTTATTTAATCCTGGTACAATTTTGGCAGAAATATTTCACCAGGATTATATACCCTCCTTCTATGAGCAAGTAAGTAAATAGAAAGAGAAGTAACATGAACAAAATACATTTTACATGTAAACTTGAAGACACCAGGCATAGTAATTGCCACGATTTGGAATTTTGAGAACTCAATGACAATTGTGATCATGCATGGTTGCCACTTAGAAATAAAGAGGACACTTGTAAAAAAATAATTAAAATACAGAAAAAGGGTGTAGTGTTGAATTACTAATAATCGAACCTGAGCCAATTCTAAGCATGTAAGGAATGTTTATAGCCCCAGCAGCATGCCCATCACTGAACTCTTCAGCGGTTCTGCACAAAATAAGGTTAAAAAGATTGAATCTCTCATACTAATGATTGATATATGTGACATAGTTCGGATTAACTTTTTTGTTCTGACCGTAAATTCGAATATTTAAAGTACATACTAATAAATCGCGATCAAAATTTTCATATGAATTGGTACGAAGTAAACTGCATAAATTAGTAATACCTGACATCTAAATAACGATGGCCAGCTTGAAGCAATTCAAGTGCAACACGAACAGGAACAGAAGTAGGAACAGTGGAGGACTGCACTTTCTCTCCAACTGTTGCCATCCAGCTACACAAATTGTTTAAACAGTCATTTTGAAGCCAAAAAAACAGAGAATTAATGTAATCAAGAACCCACCTGAAGCTTGGATTTCTATTGCTAGTGCCAATGTTACGTCTTCTTTGAGGCTGAAATTGAGACCTTGCCATTGGAATCAACGAAACTGATCCATTGATCCTGCTGCTACATGGCATTCAAGTCATAAAACACCCCATTGGAAAAAAATATATATAAAATTGATTGAGGGATTTTGAAATTTTCAATGCGTATCAATAATACCTGTGCGTCAAATTCTTGGGAACATGGCACTCGAGTAGTGAAAATGAAGCTGAGGAAAGGGAAACAGTTGTCATGATTGATTGCTTATAATTTTGTTGGCTATGAAAGTTTCCAACTCTGAGCGAGTATACGTAGTATAAGAAAGTTAACGAAAATTGTGATGGAAATTGAATAGAATGTATCGAAGAAAATATCAGCTGTTTCTTGAATTATTGTGCTAATGGTGAGAAATGAAAGGGATATTTAAGGGTGAAGACAAGGCATGGGAGTAGACTAGTGGAAGCAACATGGGTGTTCAAGTGTATGGATAGATAGACACGTAAATGAAAAATATCATTGGACTTTTGTGACTCCCAATTTTTGCAGAAGTTGGGTTGAGATAATTCCGAAATGACATTGTGAGGGTGACATGGATATCTTGTGGCAGGATAACTTCCAAATGGACCCATTATTTTTTTCCAGTCCCTCCTTTTATCCACACGCACACTTTTCAATGCTCTTAATATTATTCACCTCTCTATCGAAGAATTAACATCTTCTTAGAATATTATTTTCAAATCTCTTACGTATAAAAATAGTATGACTATGGAATTACAAACATGAAGAATAAAAGTTTATAACAAATCAATACGCAAGGTTTTATTTCAATTGCAGTTGTAAGTTATTAGATGAAACTTATCAATAAGCTTCAAAGGAGTAAAGAAATTGACTAGTTTTTGTAACTTTTGTTGTGTTATATGTCGTCATATTTAATGAAAGTTTTATTGAAATAAAAAAGGTTGCCATGAGATTACGTATTTCTTTTTCGTCTTTATTGGGAACTTGTTTCTTGAGAGATGGAGCTTTTTCCCTTTCTACGAAAATAGAATAAAAACTAATTGTGTTCACCTGGTTGTTTTTACACTGGGATCAAAAACTTGTCTAGATGTAAAGTGGCGACTTGGGAATTTCGGCTTTCTACAATGCTTCTAAATTTTTTCTAGAATCAATTTGTATAAAGTTAGGGATGCCTAATTTACTTAATGTTTAATGTCAGATACGACTTGTTCTACTCCACATGTTTTCTCTTATACTTATTGGATAATATATATATATATACAGGTACTTTCAAACTAGTTATGGTATTTACTACCTCAATCACTAATATTATATTAGTTGGAACGTGACTTATCCAACACTTAATTTAGGGTCTTAATTTTCCACGTCTCACCAACTAGCCCATAACATCTTCAGAAAGTAGTAACGGCGCACAGAAGTTTGAATCGGACCAGAAGTTAGGTCAATCGTGCATGCATTACTTCATACAGTTATTAAACACAATTGATAACCAACAGGAACTCTAAAAACTTAGACTAGCAGTGCAACGCAAGGGGGACACGCAAGAGCCCAGGTAGCAAGCTACCTTAATGGACTCTTCCCCTTAAAAAATTGAGTTAATATCGTGTGAACCAATGACCCACATATCAGATATTAAACTGATAAAAACAGATACTATACTTGATCTTAGCCAAAAGGCCGAGAAAGGTATGCTTGAAACAGTGTAAACAGCTGATTTTTAGTCCAAGCATTTGCTCTTAAGTCCTGCTTTAACCAATGATGTGGGAAACCAAATATGCGATGCACTTTTTTGGTAGCAAGAACCTCAGAGTTGGAGAGGGGTTTGAGATGACCCTTACCGGTAGACTTTTGTGCAAAAAGGATTACAGAAGGAGGAGGACATTGAGCCTTTGCCTCTGTGACAAATGTGGAATGAAAATGCTCATTCCTTTACAAATGCTAGTATATATTAAGACAAATCTACCAGAAGAATTGCCTAGATAGAGCTTTTCCAAAACAAGGTCTGGCCTTATAGAAACCAAAAAATTATCTACTATCTACAGACTATCCATCAAAAGTAAAACTATTCTCTTCGGCCTAATTCGAAAGTTCAAAAAAAAAATAGAAGTTGAAAATGGTATTTGTAAGTTGATTTCTATCCTAATTTTCCTTTTTAGTGCAATTTTTGAGATATATTCATTTATATGAAATTATACCAACTGGAAATTTGCATCTGATAAAATTCAAGAATCTATTTGAATTGTGTCACATGAACATCACTTCTATATGCTTGGACAATTAAACCACGTACTGAACAAAACCTAAGAATTAAATGGTGTTAGTAAACAGAGCCGTGAAATTGTATGGTATGTAATTAGTTAAAGAGGTTGGTGAACTACTACGATGTATAGATTTCTCATCTTATATCTAATCCCAATGGGAATAGAAGTCGTAGTCTTTTAGCTTTATGTAGTCGTTCGCCTTCCTATAAGCGTGCGTTCGCTAGAACCTCATTGTAGTGGTAGTCTTATAGCTTATATTGTTGTTGGCCCTATAATTGTTGTTGGCCTTCCTATACGCATGTGTCCACCAGAATGCTCCTTGGTTTGGGACGACGAAGCACTAGCCAAGCCAATACATGTTGTAAGACGCTTTAAGTACTTATAGTTGTGTCCAAGTTTTGTGTTTTGTGAAATTTCCAAAATTTTGTTCAAAAACTTAAAAGGAATAAAACTGTAACAAGAAAAATTGTAGTCATCGGCTGGTGACGAATCAATCAATTGTGAGTAGTTTGGTTAATCAATGTTTTACTACAACAAGATTGTATGTTGTAGCATGTAATTACAAACTCTGCATTAATAAATAATAAACTTATCAAACACATTAGAAAACAAGAACAAAAGCCCAGGTAGCATACAGTCATCAATCACAAAAGAAAATGATGAGCACCAACCCAGACAGAAATTTTTACTAGAATTGGTGGGGTGCGCCAGGCCGATGCAGTAGTGCAACGCATAGGCGACGCGCAAGAGCCCAGGTAGCAAGCTACCTTAATGAACTCTTCCCCTCAAAAAATTGAGTTAATATCGTGTGGACCAATGGCCCACATATCAGATATTAAACTGATAAGAACAGATACTACACTTGATCTTAGCCAAAAGGCCGAGAAAGGTATGCTTAGTCCAGTGTCAGTGACTGGCTTTTATCACAAATACTTGCTTTCAAATCCTGCTTTGGCTTCCGATGTGGGAAACTAACATACAAACAAACTCCACAAAGAACAGTAACTTGGACTAAAAAAGTACTCCATGAGAATGCACTTACATCACCGTGAAAAATAAATGAAACTTCAAAGAGTACTCTGTGTTACTATTTGCTCACATTTCATGCAAATTCTAGTCTAGCTCTTCCTTTTCTTTAGTGAACTTTTAACAATTTTTTTATGGTTTTTAGTCCTTAAGAAGACTTAATAGGCATTTGGACATGAATTGAGTGATCCGAAAAATGTAGTATTAAAAACTGAAGTTGAAAAGGGGTATTTGGAAGTTGAAGTTGCATTTGAACACTGCATTTCACTTGGAAAAAAAATTGTGATTAGGAAAAAGATCACTTGAAAACCTATCTTCAAAGACTAACCAAAAATCATTCTAATGTACAACCAATCAATGTTCTTTAAGTTGGTTTGAAGCTTTAGGTGTTTTAGTTGTGTATGAGTTATGTTTTATAATAAGTTGCCAAGGTATGAGTTATGTTACAAAGAATTGTAAGAGTCTTTGTGTACATAATTAAACTCGGTTCTTTTTATCTTTTAAAAGAATTGTGCCAACAAATGAGTTAAAAGGGTCTTCTTCTACTTGATAATGAAGTTATTTTGGCAAAAATTAACATCGCTTAGCAAGTCGGCATCCTAATCTTTGTATAATTTATTGAATGAATAGTCATTTTTCACAAGAAAAATCAAGATTAGTAGCAACACTTAAAAATTATAACATGTAGATAAACAGTACTGTTTGAGCATGAAATACTGTTTTATTCTTGTAAATATTGAACTTAAGTACATGTAAACACAGTTTATGTAAAAATTTAAATATTGGTTTGAAGGGGTATTTCCAAATGAAATGTTGGTTTACACTTGCAAATTTTTAACTTTCACAAGCTCTTTTCTTAAATTCAGTTCAGGTTCAACACAAATACAATTTCACAAACTTCGATTCCGGATGAGTTTTGGCTTATTTTTATCATTTTAGCTTGAAATCAAGTTATAAACACTTTTTAAATTTACGCAAACACCGTAAAAGGGCTTAAAAACTATTTTAGCTTAAAAACATTTAGAACCTATTTGGATTGACTTTTGCCTTTTGGTTTATTTTTATTATTTTGACTTAAAATAAAGTGCTTATAAGCACTTTTTTATTTTACCCAAGCACTTCAAAAGTACTTAAAAAATATTTTGACTTAAAAACACTTAAACTAAGTCAATCCAAACAGACTCTTAATAAACGACGTTGAGTAAAATAGTGCCAAGTCTCAATCTTGGTCCAAAAACTGAAATGACTAAAAATTAGCAACGAACAATATTTTCACTACTAATTTGTCGATAAATATTCGTAAATAAGACTTTAGTATTTGAACTTCAATTGAAATATTGAAAAAAAATTTTGAATGAGCGTAAAATAGTGATTTCAACTCATAAATCTTAAATATTCACAAACTTCTTATTTCAATTTAAGTTATATCTAAACAACAATAATGTATCCTATATAATTTCACAAGTAAAGTTTGGGAAGATAGAGTGTACGTAAATCTTATCCATGCCTTAAAAGTTTAAAAAATTATTTTCGATAAATCCTCGACTGAGGAAATTAAGTTACATCTAAACAATAGTAACTATTTCACTAACTTGTTTATCAACTTAATCTCCGCGAAGACAAATACCACTAGGTGATTCTTTCCATCTATTTTAGCCTTGGTGGGCAGAGTTACTGGTACCCGTGAAATTCATGGAGGTGCGTAAAAATTGACCCAAACACCAAGTTGATGAGAAAAAAAAAACTTGTTTTTCAACTTCCTTTTCTATTGAACTCCAGCCCAAATATTGTTGAAACGCCTACCAAAGAACGTTGTGCAAAATAAAGAGGCAGAGCCCAAAATTTGGTCCGAAAACTGAAGTGGTCCAAATCCAAATTCAATTAACGACCAACAACTACCGGAAAACTAGTCAAACCACCACTACTCACGGCGGGTGCCACCCAATTCTGAGCTGATGGCCAGTCTCATCGGCGTAGCATCTTCTCCTTTTCCCACCCAAACATCTCATCTCCTCCCATCTCGCTCCAATTCCATATCTTCCCTCATTCAACTCAAGGTATACACTTACTCTTCATCTCTTCAAGATTCACTTTTTTCTCTCAAATATTGAGACAGTTTTTTATTGCTTGTTTCTTATAGAGAGATTCGGGTCGGCGATTGTTATTGCTTCGAGTGAACTGCTCATCGAGACAGGTGGGAGATGCAGAGACAGAGTCAGAATCTAAGGTGGTGTTGCCAGATTCTAATGTTGATACAAGCATTTCAGCATACAATTGGTGTGCAGCACTTGGAGGGATTGGTTTTCTAGAGACTTCTTACTTGACGTTCCTCAAGCTCACTAACTCCGAAGCATTTTGTCCTGTTGGTGATGGTGGCAGCTGCGGTGACATCCTCAACAGCAGCTACTCATCTGTGTTTGGTAATATCTCTTGCTATTTTTAGCAACTCTGGACGTTAAAAGAACTTTCTGCTTTAGAAGTTTCTTTGTAAC
Organism: Jaltomata sinuosa; assembly: GCA_003996215.1. Taxonomy (NCBI): domain Eukaryota; kingdom Viridiplantae; phylum Streptophyta; class Magnoliopsida; order Solanales; family Solanaceae; genus Jaltomata; species Jaltomata sinuosa. The sequence continues at coordinate 156,109 of QJPP01002071.1, read as the reverse complement.
CTTCTATAAATATCTAAAGTTTTGTTAAAAGATACAAACTTTTAAGAACCTGAAGAAGTGGTTGGATAATGGATACAATTATTTTTAGGAGTTTTGGCAAAGTCTTCACCAAAATTTAAAAAAGTTCACGCTTCTCTTTGATGATTAGCCTCTTGTTTGATTATCTTAATGAGTTATTTACTTACCAGAAATAAGAATTTTTATCCCTATTTCCCCAATTGAATGTCTTATTTTGACTAAAGAGTTGAAGAAGCTCTTTTTAAGTATTTATTGAAGAACATGTAATGCAATAGGATTCCTTTTCTGTTTGGAAGAAAAAATAGAGGAATACAACTATTTATGTAATATAATATCTCTGAAAACATATCCGTAGTAATAAAATAGACAGACTAAGAACACAATGGTGAAGCTTCCATTTACAGATGGAGATAGTAAATTTGTTGTAAGCATTCGTCGTAAACTAATTAGTTCTATACGGGTTGTCAACCTGGCGCAACCCTCCTCCTTTATCCGAGCTTGGGATTAGCTATACGAGCAAGCTCACACAGTTGGATTTTTCCGGGGGATAACCCCATCCCAATACTACTCCAGCCAAAGCATGCTTAACTTTGGACTTCATATAGCTGAACCAACTAATTAGGAATTGGGGCTTAGGTGTTGTTATTGTTGTACACTGAGATAGAAAGTTTTGCTTGTTAAAAATATTAATTTAGGACATGAAATGAAGTCGGTTCCAAGAAACCTTTGTAAATACAAGAGGTTATTAACCAAAGGAATCTATTGATAATTAGACCAGCATACATGGATAATAGCCTTTTTTTCAGTTACATAATCTTCGTCGCGTCTTCAAATGAGATGCTGTAAGGTAGATATTTTGTGTTATCAATGAACAGGATGCCTAGAAATGCTATTGGGCTGAGAAATCCATGCCCTTTCCAGTTTGCCTCCATAAGGTCACCATCATTTCCACCCATACACCATTCCCAGTATTCACTGATGAATCAAAGGACTTTTCCCCTATCTCAGTGTTACAATAAGACGGCACACATTGATTGCACGAGGTTACAGAAACTCCAACGTGGAGCCATAACTAGAAATACCAATACCAATTGGTCCACCATACTTGACAAGAAGATGTTGACAGTAAACATTGCCGTAATCTGCAGCTCTTTCTATCTCATAGTGGCGCTGTGGTGAGACCCCAACATAAACCAATTCCTGGAAGTAACAGCTCCTAATTCTCATACTTATGCAACTCCAATTGCTTGCAAATCTCTCATATACTTGTGCATCGGTGTGCATAACACAAAGGTCAATCGTTCTACCTTTACCTTATCCCAAAAAAGAAAACACAGAGGTGAATTGTTCAGGGCATACTTGGGCTACTTATGGGTTGGGATAGCTTATCCTCTCGGCTGCCCATCCCATTGGACCTGTTACATCTGTTTGATCCCTAGTCCTTGGAAATTTGTTGAAAACCTACACTATGAGGAATTTCTTCTTCTAACAAAATGTTTTAACTCCTCTTGATGGTTAAATCATCTTTCGTAGGAGGTAGCACGTTCTATTATAGAGTTTCTTTTGTTGTCAGAGTGAATAATTAATGCAGCGCTAATTTTGTTACATCATCAGTTGTATTCATTTGATCTGAAAGACAGAGATTGGAAAATCATCAAATTGAAGGCAAGATGTCACTTAAATTGCAGGTAGTATGTTTGGAAAGAGATTCAGTTTTCATCCTTTTGCATTTGCCAGGTGTTCCTCTTCCATTGATTGGTATGGTTGCTTATGGAGTAGTTGCAGTACTTGGGATACAATTGGGCCAGAAAAGCATGCCTCTTGGAATTGGTGAAGCTAATGGGCGTTTAGTTTTACTTGGAACAACTACTTCCATGGCAGCTGCAAGTGCATACTTCTTGTACATTCTAAGCACAAAATTCACTGGGGAATTTTGTCCGTACTGTTTAGCTTCTGTCCTGTTGTCGTTTGGTTTGTTCATCAGCAGTATAAAGGTTATCTCCACCACAGAGAACATTGTTTGTTTAGCTTCTATGGCTATATGCAATGCTAATGACAAAATTATGGCTTTCGTATGCAGGGTCTGGGGTTTCAAGAGGTGCAAAAAGATGTGGGTATACAGTTACTTATAGTTCTCTTGGTGGTTTCCACCCTAAACAATTCATACAGTGCCTCTCAGCCTACAAATACCAGGTAAACAATCCGTACGCCTTCATACATTGTAGGATAAAATATTTGCCAAAGTGTCTTTGGATTAAAAGGACAATAGGCAAGAGTTCTCTTTGCTTGCATTATATAAGGGAAGGTTCAAGAAAAAGAAAACAGGAGCTTTTTTCTTTTCTATTTCGTTGTCTATTCTTCCCCAGAGTAGGAGTTGGATTACTTGGAGCTAAAAATTCCAATCTGACCTCTTCATAACAAGATAGATACTCTATGCAGGTATATGTATAAATAAGAGACTTCGAGATGTCCATTACTTTTTAACTTCCATTAAGTTAAAAGAATTCTGAAGATATATGGACAAAGCTTGTTAGGCCTGTGCAATGCTGTCGTGTAGTGAAATATGGAGATTATTCCTTTCCTAATGAAGCAGATAAACAAATAGTTATGAAATTAACATGTGTGATTCTTGTACTCTTGATACAGTATATTTAAGAAAAGTTTCCATCAGTCTATCACACATGTGCTGGACCATAAACATAACAATTTCAAAAGCATAAAGTAGAAGCATTGTGTGTGTTTGGCTTGTGTTTCGCTGCTGTCCTCTCAGGTTGTATCCGGAGTAAATAATAGCCGGAGATTAACTTTGATTTGGGCTGGTTGAGGAGGATGATAAGACTCGATAATTCAGGCTTAAAAACAGACAATTAAGGTTTGGATACCTAAGTTTGTAGAAAAGCTGAAGGGAGGAAATAAATTCAAGAAACCTAGTTGTTTCCTCTCATACTACCTTATTCTGCAATTCTATTATTGCTTGTTGTTTCCTCTTCTTCGGTGATCGTACTATTTGTTGTTGCTAATGTTCTTTTCTCCATTATTTTCTATATGATTTCTTCACTTTTGTATTTCCTTTTCTTACCGAGTTTGATATGCTCTATCCGAAACAACCTCTATACCTTCACAAGGTAGGGGTAAGGCTGCGTACACATCACCCTCCTCAGACCCCACTTATGGGATTACACTGGGTATGTTATTGTTGTTGTTGTTGTTGTAAACCTAGTGAGCAGAGACCACTACATAGTGTAAAAGGCTGTATAGAAGAAATAGCTTTGTTTCTGAGGGAAAAGGAACAAATATTAGATTTACAGTGAGTCTCTACATTCGCAAGGTAATGGTAACTTCTTTATTGACAAGGGTGATACTAATTGATTGGTCGAGGAGCAGGCAAATTTCCCCAAGACACCACCATCATTTATTTACTCAAAGAAGAGGAAGGCACTACCTTGCTTGTTTCATTTTTCTCATGCATACCTTTGTTTTACCCTGATATCTTGGAAAAATATACTACCTTGCTGCTTGTGCTTTGACTTTGCATCGAGACATACCTAAAAGGTGTAAAAAACATTTATGCTGTAGACCGGATATCAAAAAATAAATGTCAACTCTTTCTAACAATTTAAATTTTCGGATGAGGTGATCACAAACTACAAAATGGTATAAGAACTGTGGAGGTCCTTGGTTCAAGTCTCACCGCCACCCATATAAAAAAAAAAAATTCACGTACTTAATCACGCAAAAAAAGCCAAGCTACAAGTGAGAGACCGTGTTACAGCTTGTTAGCTTAATATAAATCAATAAACGATTCTCCTCTGTGACAACTTCTTTGATGAGGTGATCACATACACATTTTAGAATCTCACATCGTTTATGTATGGGAGTAGGACAATCCTCACCACTTGAGCTAACTTTTGGGGTTGGATTAGACCTAAGATCTATTTTCTCAACGTGGCATTAGAGTGAGACCCTTCCCATATTTTGGGCTACCTAATGTTGACCAGCCATGTTATAGTTCTCCGTACTCCAAATGTCTAGTCCTAGGTATGGAACGGGGAGGGAGAGTGTTAGTGTCCTACATCGGTTTATATGGGTTGTAATTTCCTTATATGGTCGTAGATGATTCTCATCACCTGAGTCAATTTTTAGGGTTGAATTAGGTTTAAGATCCATTTCCTCAACAATTTCTTTTGGTAAGTAGGCAATATTTTATCGTTCCTTCTTGATTTTCGATGAAGTAGATTTTGCGAAATTATGGACCTTTCTACTCGGAGTGGGTTCGGTGAGCTTATTGGCTTGAAATTGTTTATAATTAAGTAGTGAATGTTTGATTGGCATAGATTACAGAGATAATCACATTAACTTATGTAAAAACTTTCATGAATTATTTAAGCTACACTCATTAAGCAAGTAAGAGAAGCTTGTTTCAGTTTCTAGATTTAGCAGTAACAGGATATCTTGGTCATTTTAAGATAGAAAAGCTCTTGATGTATAGTCACACTTAAAACTCTAGATCATTTGAAATCTATAGTTGGTGAAACGATCATGCACGTTATTCAAGAGAACAATTACTCAAATTGGTGAAACGATCATGCACGTTATTCAAGAGAACAATTACTCAAATTCCTTTTCGCATCTTTTGCAGTTCTGCTATGGCTGAGATGGAATACTTTACAACGGAGATCACATCAGAGTCTACACCTTTTGCTATATCCCTAGCTAAACACCTGCGATCAGTTGGGGCAAAAATGTATGGGGCTTTCTGGTGTTCTCACTGCCAGGATCAAAAGCAGGTTCTCTTTCTTTTGCAATTATGCTTTCTTAGAACTGCATTTTGATGGGTTTCTCAAAAAACAAAAAACTGCATATGAAAATGTGTTTTCCCAATTGATGAATTATTTCCATTTTGGTTGACTCAATGGCATAGTGACATCATTTCATTAGGCAAAAAGAAAAAAAATAAAAGGCGAGATACAGAGAGAAATGCTTGCTTACATAGTAAACAGGAAAGGAAATTCTTTTCCCCATTATCAAGTCTGACATGATGTAGGCAGGGGTCAACTAGTGAAGCATGGATGTTGATTGGACTCCAGCCACGTTGTCTGATTGCTAATTTCCTAAATTAACATTCTATAAGGGAAAAGACAAAACATGGATAGGACTCTGATTAAGAGTCAAAAGAAAACATGATATGGGTAGGGAAGAATATGAATGTGCATAAACTACTATTGAGTTGAATATTAACGTCCTCCACAAAATAAGTAAGAGCATCATTAAAGGGAAAAAGAGGGACCCTTATATTTATTTATTTCATATCTTTTGTGTCTATTTGCTGGAGCTGGAATTTGGCTAAGAGCTTCAGTGGATTATCTTTAGAGTTCAGAAGCAGATTCTCGGAGTTCTGACCCGAACTGTTTGTCAATATTGCAACTAATCTGTAAGAATATAAAAAAGGGCCGTCAAGATCCCACTAGAAATGCTGATTTGCACCATGCACTTAACACTAAGGTAAGAGATGCCTGTACTCTGTACTAAATTAGTTTATTTCTTGTGTCACTGCAACAAGATGTTTGGACGAGAAGCAGCAAAGCTACTAGACTATGTGGAATGCTTTCCTGATGGACTTAAGAAAGGAAGTTATATGGCTAATGCATGCCAAGAAGCAAAACTCGAAGGATTCCCTACATGGGTTATCAATGGGGAGGTGAGCAAGAACCTTCTTTCTGCTAGAAAAATCTTTTGTAACCTATACAAAGGCATCAGCCATTTACACGGTTGATAAGAAAATGAACATCTTGCTGTTTGAACCTCTAGCTTTTCTTTCCATTGAAGGACCTTCAAACTATAATATTGTGGCAGGTTCTGAGCGGAGAGAAGAAGCTTTCGGAGCTGGCTACACTGTCTGATTTCAATATGAAAGAAGAACTTACTGCGGCTAAATGAGCTTCGTTGACCAACACAGTCGCATATTCTTAGGATATTGAAAGTTTATGAAGTCATCTTATTATTGCCCTCTGGTATCTATTTAGTTTCATAATGTAATTATCTTCTTATGTTAGTAAACTGAATAGATAGTACTATAAAGTGAAGGATCCGAGTGGATCGTCTTCTGAGTATATATATCAAGCAAATCCTATTACCTCACTAGTATTTGAAAGTTGTGGTACTGTTTTCTTCTAATGTTGTAACTTCCCCCTGAAAGTGTACTACTCTTTTTTAATGAGTACTACAATAAAGTGAAAAAATTATTAGTAGCAAGTAACAACAATTTAACGGGTAACTTTTGAAAATCATTTCACTTCTTTATCTTAATGGACACTGTGTATAAGCTAAACTCTATTTTATATTATAGGAGGAACTGACTTTCCTAAATTGGAAATCTTTTCTCTAGACTTATCAATACTATTCATTATTTTGTGATAAGAACGTCAATTGGAACCTACTTTTATTCTGAGTAATGTTCAAATACGTCAACAAGACAACTTATTCCCCCTTATGCATTAATAACTTCTTTTTAAATACGGTCATTTCTTTTTTTAAAATTTCAATAATCGTGTCAAAGCAAAATAGAACACTTAAATTGGGACGGAAAGATAGTATGTTTTACCAGCAAATTTAAGAATTGAATGTCGAATTTAGAAGCTAGTTACAAAACCTTTTTGAACATGGAAACCCAAATTCAGAACTAGCTTGATTTAGTTCTATATGTTACTACTATTATTTTTTGTAAAAAGGGGTGATTTCTGACTCTATTTAAGATCCAAAGTGAATATTTTGAATATTTAATGAATTCCAATTCTTGATAATTATAAAACCAATTGTACATATATTGAGGCCAAATATTGTGTAAAAAAAGTCATATATTTTGCTTTTTTAAGAAAAACAAATAAATAAAAAGCTGGTAACTACTTCTTCTCTTGTTTTGGCTAACCATTTTCCTTTGGAGCGATCAGTTCCTTCAATTGTGTGAATCATGGTGACTGTAAATCTGAAGTCTCTGCTAATATTCTCAGCATTTCTTAGGGTGTTTTTGATAATTTATGGCGAATGGCAAGATACCCATATGGAGGTTAGATACACAGATGTGGACTATCTTGTTTTCTCAGATGCAGCTGCTTTAGTTGCTGCTGGAAAATCCCCTTATCAAAGATCTACATATCGTTACTCACCATTACTTGCCTTTCTTCTCGTACCCAATTCTTTCATTCATCCTTCTTGGGGAAAGTTCATCTTCTCCGCTTCAGGTATACCCTTTTGTTTTCTTCTTTGTCCTTTAATTTTTGGGTTCTTTTTACTCCCGTTAAATGCTGAAGAAGTCTGTCTGAGCTTTACTATTTTTTCATATATGATTTCTGTTTATTATTTGTTGGAAGGGCCAGATACATGAAAGCTATAAGCTTTTGATGATCCAAGATTTTTGGTTTATTAATTTTGAATTGAGCTCTTATTGAATTTTCTGTAAGAAAGGTTCTAATTTCAAGACAATGTAAAGGTTCCATTTTTAATCTACTCATTTGGAATTCTTGTTTTCTCTGATACAAATGCTTCTTGTATGTGGTTTCCAAGAGATTTCTAGCCTCTCTCTGCTTAGGTGGCGTTGGCAATCTTTGGGGTTGTTGTGGCTGTATAACTAATGATGAATTGTTAACTGTGACTAGCATTTGTAGATGATCAATCTAGGAGTAGTCAAATAGGAGCTTCATTGCAAAATAAGTGGTGTTTTTACCTTTTCATTTTGTTTCAAAATAACCGGTGTTTCACACAATCAAGAGGGCATTAATGATTTTCTTTCAATTTTACCCTTATTTAAATAAAGGGAGTCTTACCTAACCAAGAAACTACTAAAGAGATAAATCTTTTTCAAGGTATTTATTAAGGGTAAGTTAGTAAAAATACATCTTACTTTATAGGAATGAGTAGTTCTCTCGAGGGTGTGCCCAAGATAAAAACACCACCTATTTTGAAATGGAGGGAGTAGCTCTTGAACATGCACCTTTGTATGTGTGTTTATTATCTCTTGTTATTGCAAACAATGCATAATTGGGATTGTTAGAAATATTACATCTTAATTATGTTTGCAAAACAGATATGCTTACTGAAACTTACATTGAGTTCGTGCGGCAGATCTTCTCGTGGGATTTCTTATCAACGCCATTCTAAAGCTTAGAGGGGTGCCTGAGAAATTGTGCACTTATTCAGTGATGGTATGGCTTTTGAATCCATTTACCTTTACTATTGGAACTCGTGGGAATTGTGAGCCCATCATCTGCGCCATAATCCTTTGGATTATTATATGTCTAATGAAAGGTAAAACTTCCAGTACCTTTTGCTTACCTCTAGTATGGTTATGTTGAAATTTACCCGAACTTCTCTTTTTCATTGTTAGTTTACTCCCCTACTGTTACTCTCTGTGTTACAATCTCTTTCAAAATGGTTGCTGTCTCCTTCTTAACCTACCTTTATTATCATTAGAGCAATGTAAACGACAGTAAAGAGGGAAAGTATGGAAGGCAAAGTATTTAGACTATCCGAATCATGATTTAGATGATGAATTGTCATCAAACACCTGTCATTTGTCAAGACTGAGGCTTTCTCCCATTCAGCCCCAGGGTTAGGTGTATAATGGCCCAACGCAATATTATGAACCAGTGAATGAGGCGTTAGCAAGCAAGCAATGTAAGCTGAATATTATTCTTTTACCGTTAGGACTTGATTTCTCCAATAAAGAAATGAATCAAGATTTGTCCTGAATCTGCCTCTGTTTCTTTTCATAGCTGTTATACAATTTGAAATTATAGTGAACCTCTAGTTTAAAGGAAAAGTAGAAACCAAGAATGTAACTCTGGAACTTTAGAGGGCTTTTAATTGAGAGTGTTTCCATGAATCCTCCAATATTTTGGGTCAGATAACTGTATACTCACTTGGGTTAGTGAGGACTGTGGCTTCATATTTTTCTTTGTAAGTTAAAATCTTCATGCCCTATTGATTTTGGTGGTGTTTTCTTGATCAGGTCGTTTAGTACAAGCTGCATTTTGGTATGGGCTTGTCGTCCACATGAGGATCTATCCAATAATTTATGCTCTTCCGATCATTTTAGTTCTTGATCCTCTGTTCTTCCAGTATGGTACAAAACCTGCTCTTGTGAATTGGAGTTCTAGAAAAAGCAAGTCACAGCAGACTTCCAGCTGTAAAAAGCTTATGGATCCTTGTTGTATATGCAACTTTTTAACAAGCCTTTTTACCTGGAGGAGGATAATGTTTGGGCTTATTTCTGGAGCTCTGTTCTCTCTCCTTACCGGGTTTTTCTTCTTTTTATATGGCTGGGACTTCTTGCATGAAGCACTGCTCTATCATCTCACACGTACAGACCCAAGGCACAATTTTTCAATTTATTTCTACCATATATATCTGCACTATGAACACGAGTTATCATACTTGGCAAAGCTCGTCTCCTTTCTGCCTCAGATTATGGTGCAGCTAGTTCTTGTTTTCCGCTTTGCCCAGGATTTTCCATTTTGCTTCTTTGTGCAGACTGTGGCATTTGTTGCATTTAACAAGGTTTGTCAGCAATTCTTGAATTATATTTTTTTGAGAATCAGCGAATATTAGCTTGATTTTCCTTTAGCGAGATAATTTTTTTTCCTCTGACAGGTTATGACTGCTCAATACTTTGTTTGGTTCTTCTGTCTCTTGCCGCTAATCCTGCCATGGACCAACATGAAGCTCAGAGGAAAAGGATTGGTCTGCATCTTGGTGTGGATGGCAGCTCAGGGTCATTGGTTATTGTGGGGTTATTTGCTTGAATTTAAAGGAAAGAATGTCTTTCTTCAACTCTGGGTGGCAGGTTTGCTATTCTTGGCTGCAAATACTTTCGTTGTTATCAATATTATCCAGCAGCACACATATAGTCCAGTCTTCCAACAGTCATCTCGTGCCGCTTCAAAGAAACATGTCAAACAGAAATGAGGAATCAGATTATATACCTCCTAATTCAATGGGGTAAATTTTTGAGCTAGTATTATCCATGTTCGGGACTTGTAGAGCCTTTCATCATCAAGCAAAGCACTTGACGTTTTCATAGCTCCAAACAGAGTGCTGCTTAAAACTGCCTGCACTGAAGATGTAGCAAGAGATCGTGATGACATTATTTTTTTGCTTCGTGCATTCTTCACTACAATAGCAATTTACAATTGTCTATTGCAATTTTGTTGCATTTGGTATAGTTGAAGTTCTATTAATTACAATTTACTTCTCATTTTAGTTTGATTTTCATTTCGCACCCTTGCTAGAGTTAGTTGGCCAGCTAGAGGAGACTTCTCATTTTAGTTTGATTTTCATTTCGCACCCTTGCTAGAGTTAGTTGGCCAGCTAGAGGAGTGATGTCGCATCCTTTCCATCTGCATAGCTTGCTTAATATCTCTGTAAAACCAATATGATTGGTGTAATAAAGATATCTCTTTTGCTGTTCCTTTCATTTTCCATTTACTGTTTTCTTTCAATTTCCAGTCTCTTCTCCTTTGTTTTCATTGTTCTTTCATTCCTGTTGCCTTGCTTTCTGGTGTGATCCCTTGTAGCTCATTTGCTACAAATTTTATCAGAGCACATTTGAGGAGTTCCATAATATATACCCGGTGTAGGTCATTATCAAATTACAGGTGCAGATTTTTTTTCACGTTCAATGAGTATCTCGGATGCCAATTTTATAGGAAACTCTGGGAGAATTTGGATTGGGAGGATAAATTGAGAGCAAGGGTGTTGCTCGAGGAGAATGAATGGTCAGTTGGGAAGAGTATGAACGGAGTGGGCTCTTTAAAGCCGAGAATGAAGGTAGTGATTCTGTTTGGTTGGAGTGTGAACAGAGCCCTACTATCTGCAAGCAAGAGTTCCGAAATGTTTATAAATCATTTCCTCTGGAAAATATGCAGGACCTGGAACCTCCAATGAACATATCTGTGGTAAGGAAAGACAAGCAATGTGTTTCACTGGATCGCCTTTCTGCTCATACAGTATGGATAGAAACAGCAGGAAGCTGGTTGCTTAACAGGATATTCTATGATTCTGTTGCAACGATTGAGACTTGGGACCCTGGAAAGCCATATGAACCGGTTATTAAAATCAAAATGCTCCTAGTTATTGGTCTACTTGGTCATGATGCTGGCAGAGCAGATCATAGAATTGTATGATGATTCCTGCAGATGAACGATATCATATTCAAACTTTTCATAAACCAACTGGGGTTGTTGGTTAATTTATTCCTCGTCATACTTGACGTGCGAACATCAATGCGTCTGTGCTTTATGTTGCCTATTGTTAAACTGAATACAGTAGATATGGCATTATAAATAAGTACCATGCTCTTTCCTTTTTTCATCAAACCACCACCCAGTTTCTTTGATCTCCACCAATAATCGATTTGTCCTTGTTCGATCAAGTTTACAACTGCAATAAGGAGCTGTGATTACTGTTTACTTCATTACAAATTCTAAGGTAGTTAGTTAGCAGTAGTAAATTTCATTGCCTTTAAAAGTAAGAAAACATTAGAGACTAAGAATTGGAGGGCTTGACCCAGAAGGAAAGCCCTTTCAAAAATTCTCAATGGCCAAGGCAGAACCAAGGCCAAAGAGGGGGTTTGGAAATAGTTTTCAACCAGCAATAGACGCGCCTCGGTTAGAACCTCACTAGCTGCGTCATTGCCCCAAGCGCAAAGATGACTTTTTCCTCTTTCTGCCATCTTCTTTTATATGCCTCTTTCCTGGAATGTTCTCTTCATGTGCCGATGTGGGACAAAAGTAATAACCGATTCAAGGAAAAGGCAAGAGTTCCCATGACTATTCCAGTAAAAGAAAATGCTCATCTTTTTAATGCAAACCCCAAAGTAAACGTTAAGTAATCTTACCTTGATGGTAAATTAGAACTGAAAAGATGAGAGATAATAAATTAATCCCAATTTACATCTGTAACTCTCAAGTTAGAATACTAGACTTGTTTGGATGGTTGTTGGTTGTTACCTATTGTGATAGTATTGTGTTGTTAATTAGTTACTTAAAGTTTATTGTATGTTAAATTTAGCATTAAGTGACGACGGAAAGTCTCATTTTATGTAATGATTAATTTTGTATGGTGGCGTCCTTTTCTCATTTTATCTTTACTTTATTATATCATAGAATTTTATTTTATTCTTTACCCTAAACTTTTTGTAATAGCTCTATTCCGTACCATATTTCTCTAATAGGTTTATCCTTCAAACTGTTAATGTGTGACTAATTATGCAACGACAAAAACGATATAATCTATCTAAATATTATATTTATCAAAATAATTTAATACAATACAATACAACATTGTAAAATATAATACGATGTATACATTATGAAACAAAACAATCCTCCAAACAATGTTACTATGTTACATATTAGGCAATGACATAGCAACTCGAGCTCGACAAAACTTGGACCCATGACACGAATTTTTTCAAAAGATTTTAGATATGTCAAAGTTGTGAACTTATGTTACAAAATACAAATATAACATAACAAAACTTGATAAATTTATCTAGTTTTAAAAGAAAAAAGAGTGTATAAACCATCAATCGTGATAGAGATCAAGCTAAGTGTGTGTCATATTTTTTTGTTGATAGGAAATCGTTGTCACTGTCCTTCGCATATACATAAGTTAAATCTTGTTTTAGTGTAATAACTCGCAAACCATACAGAAAAGGTAAATCATATTAGACAAATTCTATGCAACGAGCTCAACCGAAAAAACAAGGCAGAGGTATCGAACCTTCAACCCTCTTTTGAGAGATCTTCTGTTCAAATTAAGTTGTCAATCTTGGACAAAGAAGGGAGCCGGTCCACGAGAGCATTATGAAATATTGTAACCTTGTTGGATTATGTTATAACCAAAATTGACTAGTTATTCTAACTTCTCATTTGATGAAATAAAGATAGAACAAGAGGGCTTTAAAAATACTCGTGCTAAAGTAGTAATTGTCAATATGGTTGTGGTCAAAATCCAAATGGCGAAAATATTTCAATACGTAATTGATGTTTCATCATTTTCCGTTTCTCAGGGGCGGATCCATCTCGGGCCAAAGGGTTCATTCGAACCTCCTTCGACAGAAAATTATACTATTACATGATTAAAATTATTTATTATGTATTATATAGTAAATGTTGAACCCCCTTCAGCGAGTTCGTGTGTTTACTTCTTCAGATTTTGAACCCCTTAGGGTCTGTTTGGACTTTGGAAAGTCACCTGGTATTTGGAATTGGTGTAATTACCAGCCTAGTAATTACACAGCCTAGTAATTACAACAACTTGTTTGGTTGCCACAATGTAATTACAGTGTAATTACAAGTGTACTGTTTGGTTGCACAAGTGTAATCACATGGTTATATTAAAATTTTAAAATAAAAGCTAATTATCAAAAACTAAAAATTTATACTAAATAAATAAGGGCTTTTATAAATGATATTAAATTATATATATATATATATATTATCTTTTAAAATATATTAATTAATAAATATATATTCTTAACTAATATTATAAAAAAATAATTAATTTATATTTTTCAAATTAGTATATTTTAATTAAATTAATCATAAAAACTTAAATTACATGATTTTTAAGAACATCATGAAATTCATATTTAACAAAAAAAATTAATATTATAAATATAATGTCATAAAATTATTAAAATATTTGATAAAAAAAATAATCTATCAATTTTAACTAAAAGATGAATGGTTTGCAATGTGAAATATCAAGTCAATACTAGTAAAACAAATAAATTAGAACTGAAAATATAAATAAGTTCAAAATTCAAACAAAAAAGTTAACATAATACTCTTATGTCAAATTTCAATATGGCGTATCTAAATATGATTCAAAAGAAAAAGAAAAACTTAAGTATATAACCTTATTCAACAATGAATTCTACTTTAATTTAAAAATTAGAATACTAACTAAATTATGCTAAATGAAAAAAATAAACATAAAATAAATATAAAATAGATAATACAAACAATTATATGGAATCACAAGAAGTAAATGTTTGGAAATGAGAAGGAAATGAAATATAAATAATATAAATAAAAAATATATTTTTAAAATTATTAAAATGATAAAAATAAAAAAGAATTTAAAATAATAGAAATAAAAAAATAAATTAAAACAAAAAAATAAAATTCACACCTCCCTCTGTGAATTGGAGAGTGTAACTACCCTCTGCCAATTACACTCAATTACTTGCTGATCAAGTAATTACCTGGTCAACCAAACATGTCAGGCTGCGTAATTACACCCAATTACATCAAATCCAATTATCAGGGTGACTTTCCAAACAGGCCCTAGTGAAAATTCTGATTTCGCCACTATTGTAAAAAAATTAAAATATATATTTGTTTATTGTATAGAGGGTTTTCTGGCTTTGTTTAACTATCCATTAGAATAACGTAATTTAGAAAATGCAAGGGACCAAGTCTAATGATGCACAATCCTTATCTTCAATAAAATTGGTCAACAACGTACGAAAGGCAGGGAAAATTATTGCTTACTTTTACTAATTTACGTATTTCTTTTTTCTGCGTATGCTTTAACTTTTCTGTCTTTTCTTTTTCTTCTAATTGAATTTCCTTCTCTTGAATTACTCAAACAGAATAGCTTATTCGACTAATTGCTAGTGCTTTAATTTGAATAAATCAACTTGCTTGGCAGCTTGGCATGGATCATTTCTCTAATGCAATTTGCAACATCGTTAATTATCTCTAAAGAGGCTCCATCTTTATGTTGTTTTCATAAAGTAACGGCGCATAATTTTTCATGGATTAATCAAGTTTTTATGAATATAAACGTTATATGTACACTATCAAATTAATTATGCTTCAAATTAAAAATCAATTATTGGTTATCATATAACTATATTAATCCTCACACTAAAAGAATAATAATAATCATGATCTGTTTAAACAAATTGAGACTATATCCTAAAACTAACTTGTTAATTAGTGCTATATTGTATATCTGTATTTCTTTTTATTTACTTGTTAATTAGGCTGTCGCTTAATTGTAATTACAATAATTATATTATGTTAATTAGTTTTGGCATTCCTGTGATCTTGGTTTTGGGGGCTTGGCTGCTGAAAATACAGGGTTGTTCAGTACGCGGAATAGAATAAGTAAGGATATTTCAAATTATTTTATTTTACTGTATGAGATAGTAATTTCATCATTTAATATAAATGGTGATAAAATAATTCTGAAATTAATCCAGAGATAAAGTTAATTTCAAATACTACCTGTCGTTCATAGATGCTATCAAATTAGGAAAGTTAGCCAAGCTCTCCAACGTACTTTTAGATAAAGCATCCCTTATCATCCCACGACTTTATTTTGAAATTGTTATCCTTTTTATCCCACGTATATACCAAACTTGACATTGTTTTTGGATCAGCTTTCACATTTCTATACCATAAATAACTTCTCTAAACTTATTGTGTGTTGTCTTATTATCCGTTCATACAAATAGTTGTAATATTACTAGCTTCTTGTGCTTTGATTTCTATTGTTCTTGGTTGTTTCTTGTATTTCGATATCATATTAGTATTTTATTGTAGTCATTGTCCTGTTATTAACTGTTGTTTTTGTTACTATTTGTCATTTATTATACGTCTATTACTTCTTCTTATGAATTGTTTTGGACTGTTTTTCTCTTAAATCGAGGGTCTATCAGAAATAATTCCTCTATTTTTGAAATAAAAATATAAAATATGCGTATATTTGATCCTCTCATACTCCATTTTATGAGATTATACTGATATGTTGTTGTTGTTGAAATAACTTCTCGATACTTCAATCATCTATATAATTATATAAATTATAATTAAGTTAAAGAATTATCCGTCCCGTTGATTCTTCCTTGTTCTTTTTTCAATGATATTCTTTGATTGGATATAATATTGGTCGAAAACCAGATGTTGACTGAGCCCATGGATTGTGATCTTGGTTGACACAATAGCTTTTTAGATTACTCTGATAATTCATGAAAAAAAGGGAGATTTTCTTTTCTTTCATTGGTTTCTTTGTTTTCCTACTCGAAAGATAGGACAAATATTGATTCCTTTTAAAAAAATAAATCATACTATGGGCAAATTACATACCACTTGTTTTTTCATGTGCAACATTTTCACTTAATTATACCGACTTCCAAATAATACAAGAACGTTAATTATTTTAGTTATATTTAACAAATTTCTAAATTAATTGAATTTTTTTATTAAGTGACAAACTTATCCTTGCCACATACGATAGGCTGCAAAGAATTGCGGAGATTGTGTCAATTGGATAATTAAAAAAAGAAATTTAGCACATACGTTTTGAGACGATGGCCATTCAAAGCTTTTGTAATTTTTCGGGTGAAGATTATTTTATACATTCTACTTTATTTTAAGAAAATTAAATTCTTCCTCCAATTTTGAACATTTGACCTTCATCTAATACTATTCTAAGATTGTTTAATTTTATATGTGATCTAATAATGCATGAGTGTGAGCAGTATTATTCATATCAATTAATATGAGAGTTGTTTCAACAATTAATCAGGCTTACTAATACTAGAGTTAAGAAAGTACTCCAATAATCAGATGATGTATGATTAAATGTAGAATTAGCAATAGTATTTTCTCCTATTTAATACATCGTTGATCTAAGGCTAACCAAACAAGATAAGGTAAAACATTCTCCTGAATTATCGAATGATGATTATACATTAATACCCTCTAGAAACAATCAAGAGTAACAATAGCAAGTTTTTGTACTGATTCTCTTATTTTGATATGGTATTTTAATTTTGTTCTTCGAATCGGTGGTCATTAATTCTTGTTCTTATTTTTTATTTAATAAATTTTTGCGGGTCAAAATATCTTTAATTATGACATAATTTTATAAGGCATAAATTTTTTTGTCCGTATAAGTCGTGTAGTATCTCATTTGCAAAGCAAAAGTATAGAGAATTTAGCTTCTATCAACATAAGTTTGTATGAATAAGTTATACCTTGCGAGACCTAACTTTAGCCTTGTGATTTTTTTGTAAAAGTTTAAAGAAACTGTTGTTTTGTGCAAAGGTTTAGAGAACTTAACCTCTATTAGCATAAGTTTGTATTAATTAAGTTATGCCGTGTAAGATATTACTTATGCCTTGCGATATCTATTTTAAAAGTTTAGGAGAATCTTTGCCTTATTCGATAAACATTTAAAGAACTTAGTCTCTATCATCATAAGTTCGTATGAATAAGTTATGCATTGTAAAATATAATTAATACCTTATGAATATTTTTTACCTTGTAAAACATAACTTGTGTCTTGCGAATTTTACGTTATGAATTTTGTTTGCCTTGCGATTTTTTTTAAGTATCAAAAGTATTTTCGATCATGTTTTTACTACTTTTAGCGTTAAAGAATAAAAATTAAAAACTATAAATTTAAAAAGCAAAAATACAAAAATCATCCAAAAATAGGACCCTAATCTAATAATAGTAGGAAAGAAAAAAAAAAAAGAAAGAGAAAACGATAATAGACCGGTCCCAGATCGAGAAGATAAAAAAGAGGCCAAATAATTGATCCAAAATCCGTAAGAATGGGTCCCACTAGTGATCCAGTGGATCACGGGGAGTGTCTGTCTTAATCTTAATGATAGTAAACACAAGGAAACAAATTCGGTCCCACCTACAAAACAGAAGATCCTTGAGAATATTCCCCTAATATTCCTCTCCTTCTTCCAATATGGATAATATTTCCCCCTCTTTCTTTCCTCCCACCGCCCATCTTCTCCCTTCCTAATCATCACTATATATAAATCCTCTCCTTTTTCCCCCCACATACCTCATCTCAAACTTAGCGTCTTGCAATAACCTAATTCGAAATTCTAAAACCATGTTTTCAGAAGTTGAACAACAGCAGCTTATTGAGAAACTCGAAATCTTCAAGATCCAAGGCAGAGATAAACGTGGCCGCAAAATCTTGCGCATCATCGGCAAATTCTTCCCTGGTACACAACTCTTTTTTATGCATATAAATTTCCTTTTTCGTGATTCTTCCTGTTGAGTTTTGGCCTGAATTTTCGATTTGTTTTTGTTTGTGGCTGAGCAGCTAGGAATCTGAGTGTTGAAGTAGTGAACAAGTATTTAGCGGAGAAGATCTTTCCGGAACTTGAGAAACGTCCGTTCGCCGTTGTGTATGTTCACACCGATGTGGAGAAAAGCGAGAACTTTCCCGGAGTATCCGCTTTACGATCCTTCTACGATGCGATTCCGGTGAAGGTCCGAGAGAATCTGGAGGCTGTTTACTTTCTTCACCCTGGACTTCAAGCCAGGCTATTCCTTGCCACATTTGGCCGCTTCATCTTCAGCGGAGGGTAAGAATGTCAATTCCAAAGAATCATTGAATTCTAATTAGTGTCTATAAATTGACAAATGGCGTGGATTCTAATTGGGAGAGTTATGTGCAGGTTATATGGGAAATTGAGGTATGTGAACAGAGTTGATTACCTGTGGGAGCATGTAAGGAGGAATGAGATTGAGATGCCAGAATTTGTGCACGATCATGATGAAGATCTCGAGTACCGTCCAATGATGGACTATGGTTTGGAGAGTGATCATGCTAGGGTCTATGGCGGTGCACCTGCAGTAGACTCTCCTGTTACAATGTACTCCATGAGATGCATCTCGTAAACTAATTGGACGCCTTTTGAACACTTTTCGTTTCATAGTTAGATGTGTAGGAACCTTATGCCTTCGTTCTTTTTCTTCTTTCCTTCCATCTGTTGGAGCTATTTTTTTTTTCTTTTCTGTCTGTATATACAAAGTAGGTAGATTGTTAGCAAACTAGCAAGCGCTTTTTTTCTTCTTGTTATATAGTAGTACTATAAAGAGGATCGATCACACAGGTTATCAACTTTGAAAGCATTGATGATTTCCAATATAAATAATCCTATTGCATATTTTGTGATTTGGATCTTGACGAGAAAGTTGAGAAAATTTTGTGGTGTTGCTGATTAAGAAAATAAAATGTGAAGTAAAGTAAAGCAGAAGGGTCAAAAGACTATCCACTAATTTCTTCAAGGATATCTAGTCCAATGATTAGCAGACAGATCAAATCTCATATTCTGGCTAAGTGGGTGAATATAAAAAACACATTTCTGGGTAGATATGTGGTGTTGTACAAAATGAAGATAGACTATTGGACAAGCCAAATCTGTTCAAATTGATCATATTGTTGTTAATTTGGAAGTCAGGAGACATCCAATCCTGGGTGAGAGATGGGTGATAAAGAGTCCCACAGATGAAAAAGAGATAAATAAATTTGTCTTCCACTGGATTCGAATTGAAAATAAAAAATAAGCTGATTCCCTGTTCAGGTCCTCTTGCTTGTGCAAATAGCATCGGAGTGACCAACTTGTGACTTGCTTCTTGACGATCTAGCATAGTATTTTAGTATGATTCCGATGTATTATAATACACAGTTAGAATTCCTATAGTCTAGTTTGTGCTTTGGTTTCATTTGGAATTATAATTCTCCATTGAAACTGGTTCTTTCTTTATCTTTTGGTTTTCCTGCATTATGGTGTGTTCATCTTTCTGCATCATTGATTCATTGTGTGTTAATATAGTACTTATGTTATTGGGATTTCTAACGGCATACCCACTTTTTCCTTCTAGCAGAATCCACCTCATTTATTGTTTTGAAGGCAAAAAAGGACTCAAATACTTGAGACCATGATATTAATCTTCTTCATAATCAATAACTATAGGTGATGATCAAGAAGAAGAAAACAATTTAGAGGCATAAGAGAATAATGTGTTGAACTGTAGCATTAGATATTCTCCAAACGTAATTTCTGCAGAGAATTTGTTCTGAAATCTTTCACTAGGTAAAAGGGAAACATGTGAAAACACCCAAGGGTGTATGGACAGAGTTATCTGATACCTGAAGCTGATGAGAGGTGACAGGTATCCCGTGGAATTAGTTGAGGTGACGGATGAGTTTGGTGAGAAGAATCAATGGAGTTGGGTTAGATGCTTTTGGTGCACTACTCTTGTCCTGGTAGGGCATTAAAGCACAAACCCTTGTGTTACAAAAGGAATAGAGACATGAAACTTTCAGAGCATGCAGCTCAACGCTAATGTTTCTGTGGAAGTCCATTCATACTCTGCATTCTTGTCCCATCCCATCTGATTTTCTTTCTGAGGGAAGAGATACCCCTTCAGTTTCAAGAAAAACTTAACCAGAAAGCAAAGGGTCAGGTTTTGAATTTTATAGGTTCTAAATTTTAGCATAGTGATTTCAGGTGTTAGTAATTGCATTCTGAATTTTAGTTTGGGTACATATAATAGAGTTACGACTAAAGCTATTGGGTTTGGCTGGACATGTAGGTAACCTTCTAGCTTCACCCCTGCCAAAAGGTGGTTGCGTCAAACCACAAATGCTTATGAAATGCAAGCTAATTACATATTTTGTACACGCCCCATTGTGGAATTCACTGTTTTCATTTTTGTTTATGACATTATTGACGTCTGGTTACTTCAAATATGAGAGCAGATGCAGAGGAGCTAAAAAACAAACCTTGTTTTATAGGTCAGTTAGACTTCTATTAGCAAATATCAAGTAACAACTCAATGCTGCAGACTAACTAAAATTGGTTCAAAAATTAACTACAGATTCAACAGTATATATACTTTGCCCCATTAGACCACAGAGCTAATTATGAAACTATTAAAAATGCAGTAAATTATCAACTCAACTAGAGCCAGTGCTCTGCACATACAATATTTTTCGCTTTTCAAGATTCAATCCAACACATAAAATGGATCATTGGAGTAGAATTTAACCATGGGATCTGAGAGAATATCTCATCTGAGCCAGCTAGGGGGTGGCCAGAAAAAATCAGTGTAACCTGGGAAACATGCCATTGGCCCAAGAAATGCATTCTCCATATGAAATCCCCCAAGTGAGTAATCTTTTTCATGTTTTAGCGCATCCCAAAAATCATGGAGATCTCCATCTTCAGCTTTCCTGAATTGATCTGTGAAGTAAATAAAATTTCCTCTACACCCTGGAAAATCTTTAGCAGTCACACTGTAGGACCAAAAAGATGCATCATCTCCGGCAAATATGACTTGGTCATTCAAGCTTGTAACCTCCTTCCAACAATGCTCCTCTTCCTCAAGCTTATACACTCTGAATCTAACTGCCATGTCATAAACTGGTTCCTTTGTATCATCATCAGATGTTGCAGCTTGTTGCTCGTCGTAACTTGTTTGTTCCAAGTATCGGTCCACTAGAAATAGATCTTCACCCCTCGATGATTTCACCAAGTATGACTTGTGGTTACAAGAGAAACCATTCCTGTTTGGAAGAAACAGAGAATTTGTAACTAGACTCACGTTCAAAGAAGAATCCACTATAACCCCTCGCCCGTATTGATCAATAGCGAACCATTTCTCCTTGTACTTCACCACATCATGATAAACCGGCTTGTCCAGGTTATGGTCTCTAAGAAGACGATCCGTCAATTCATTTAAGACAACTTTTCCTGTTCTATCTGTAAGTAAAGACAATTTTCCGCTCTTCCTAAGAGCAGCAGTTGCTTTCAGATTACGTCGTTCAGAGGATTGGCAGGGAGCGGAAAGATGAACAACTTTACAAGTACGATAATGAGTTGTATCTACAAGCAAAATCAAGGAAGACTTATGCAATATAGAGACGCGAAATTTGTTCAAACTAATCTCTATAGGGAAAAGGTTTGATGGTGTTGAGGATATAGGAATAGGACTTCCAGTGATTGGGTTCAAGAGGCGGAGTTGGCTTTGGCTATCTTCGCCATATTGTTCCTCCACGGCTATCAAATAACTGGTGGGTGATGATGGTGAAGGTGGAACTTCTTGAAGTTCGAGCCGTAAAACCAATCTTCTGATGTACTTACTAGTAGTCGTATGAGGCTTCTTACTGGAATTGTATTTAGGGACAATGAAGAGTTGTTTATGAGGGGGACGTAGAACTGCGGATCTCCAAGAGGTACAAACAGCTCGAAAATGACCAACTTGAAATGAGTATTTGAGGTACTTGCTGATCTTAAGAAGTAGTTCTTCAGGAAGATCAGCCCATATGGGCCAAGAATACAGGTTCTTGAACTTTTTCTCATTCATCTTCAGGAAAAAGTATATGTGACTGTAAGAAATAAGCTAGAAGAGTAGTTGTTTAACAATGGAGCTGCATATCAGTAAACTAGGTGATGGTATATATGCTTTTAATCTTAGGGGTGTTTGGTACATGGAATGGTATAAATAGGGATATACCTTGTGCATATGGTGGGATAAAATAGTTCCGGAATTAGCTAACACCTTACCTCGAACATGAAATAAAGTTAATCCTACATTTTATCCCGGATTTATTATATTTATCCCACCTACCAAATGACTCCTTATAGTCCAGTCCATGGCAGTACTAAAGTAGTTCGCCATAGCTAGCTGTTAATTGAGATTAAAATGGAATAGATACATAAAACTTTCGGAGCGTGCAGCTCAACTATACTTCTTCTATGAAAGTCCTTTCACACTTTCTGAAATGTAAGCTACTATTACCTAAGGAAACCTCAGGGGTTGTTTACTACTAGGCTTAATAGATAGACAACCCTTAAACTTGTAAGTTCATTTAGACACTTGAACTACAATTTGTTCTCTTTGAGAGTCTGAACACGTGATAAAGTGTTTCTATTAGATATTTTAGGTTCAATTTTTTTATTTTTTTAACATGTATTCTCAATCGTCTATTAGGTATGTAAATTAACCATATAAAATATGTTATCTTCTTTGATTATAGACATCAACCTCACTTAGGAAAATTACAGGATGTGACATATTTTATGTGGTTAACTTATCTATGTAATGACATTTGAGAAAATGCAAAAAAAAAAATCAAAATTTAAACTAAAAGTGTCTAATAGAAATATTTAATCATGTGTTTTGGTGCTAACTGAAACAAGTTATGATTTGAGTGTCTAAATGAAATTACAGACAAATTTAAAGAATTGTTAATGTATTAAGTCTTAGCAATATCGACATAAGCATATTATAAAAAATTCATCAAGTAAATTTGCCAACAATTCAGAATACGATACTAAATTTGCCTATGGTTCCGTTGGTAATGGTACCAATAACTTAATTTCGTTGGTACAAATCTGTTGGAACTTGGCAGTAAATATTCAATTCAACTAAATGACTATTGTCTAGAATTAACTGAAGAAGCAGTGCTCTGCACATTCTAACACATAAAGTGGATCATAGGAGTAGAATTTAACCATGGCATTGGAGAGAATATCTCAGCTGAGCCAGCTAGGGGGTGGCCAGAAAAAATCAGTGTAACCGGGGAAACATGCCATTGGCCCAATAAACGCGTTCTCTATGTGAAATCCCCCAAGTGAATAGTCTTTTTCATGTTTCAGCAGATCCCAAAAATCATGAAGATCGCCATCTTCAGCTTTCCTGAATTGATCTGTGAAGTACATTAGATTTCCTCTACACCCTGGAATATCTTTAGCAGACACACAGTAGGACCAAAAAGATGCATCATCTCCGACAAACATGACTTGGTCATTCAAGCTTGTAACTTCCTTCCAACAATGCTCCTCTTCGTCAAGTTTATACACTCTGAATCTAACTGCCATGTCGTAAACTGGTTCCGTTGTATCATCATCAGAGGTTGCAGCATGTTGTTCAGCGTAATTTGTTTGCTCCGATGATTTTTCCAAGTACCTGTCCACCAGAAATAGATCTGCATCCCCTGATGATTTCACCAAGTATGACTTGTGGTTACGAAAGTAACCATTCCTGTTGGGGTGAAACAGAGGATTTGTAACTAGACTCACTTTCGAAGAAGAATCCACCATAACCCCTCGCCCGTATTGATCAATAGCGAACCATTTCTCCTTGTACTTCACCACGTCATGATAAACAGGCTTGCTCAGGTTATGGTCTCTAAGAAGACTATCCATCAAATAATTTAAGATAACTTTCCCTCCTGTATTACCTGTAAGTAAAGTCAATTTTCCACTCCCAAGAATAGCAGTTGCTTTCGGATTACGTCCGTCAGAGGAATGGCGGGGAGCGGAAAGATGAACAACTTTACCAGTAAGATAATGATTTGTATCTGCACGCAAAATCAAGGAAGATTTATGCAGTATAGAGACACGAAATTTGTTCAAACTAATCTCTCTAGGAAACAAGTTTGATGGTGTTGAGGAGATAGGAATAGGACTTCCAGTGACCGGGTTCAATAGGCGGAGTTTGCTTTGGCCATCTCTCCCGAATTGTTCAGCCACGGCTATCAAATAGCTGGTTGGTGATGGTGATGGTGATGGTGATGACGATGATGAAGGTGGAAGTTGTTGAAGATCAAGCCGGAAAACGAATCTTCTGATGTATTTACTAGTCGTATGAGGCTTCTTACTGGGATTGTATTTAGGGACAATGGAGAGTCTTTTATGAGGGGGACGTGGAACAGCGGATCTCCAAGAGGTACAAACAGCACGAAAATGACCAACTTGAAATGAATATTTGAGGCACTTGCTGATCTTAAGAAGTAGTTCTTCAGGAAGATTAGCCCATATGGGCCAAGAATACATGTTCTTGGTCTTCTTTTCATTCATCTTCAAGAAAAGTATAGGTGATTGCAAGTTAAATGAGCTTGAAGAGTTGTTGTTTAATAGTAATGGACTTGAATATCACAAAATTAGGTGATGGTTTTGATCTTATAGTCAAGTCCATGGCAGTACTAAAACAGCTAGCTATTAGTTGAGATAAAAATGGAATAGAGACATGAAACTTTTGGAGCACACAGCTCAACTATACTTTTTCTATGCAAATCCTTTACACTTTTTTTTTGAAATGTAAGCTACCTAGTTCCTTAATAGAGAGGGAATCTTAATACCTACCACAGTATCTCAAGAACTATCAAGGAGGAACGTCTTTTTTACTTCTATTTTTCAGCAATAGTTCCACATTACCGGATCAATGCAATTGAGTAGTAGTATAATTAAATAAAACATTTAAGTTAGTATTTTTTTTCCATGAAATCAAAATCTTACAAGTTGTGAAAACTATAATTTTTTTCCCTAATTCTTACACAATCTTACCAAATGAACAAATCATAGTTCATAAATGAAATATCGAAATATTAAGACACCACATTAATAAATTACATATATCCATATTCTTTTTATAAAGGGAAAAGGGTCAAAAATTCCCCTTTACTTTTAGGTTATTGACTAAATTTGTCCCTAGTTATACTATGGGACTAAATATAATCCACGTTATCAAAGTTAACAAAATTACTCCTATTTTTAACATCTTTCCACCGTGACAAAGTAAAAGCTTACATGGCCTAACAGTTGGGTGAGGTGGACACCACACGGCATGCCACCTCACCACCAAAAATTCCTTCTCTCTTTTTTCGACAAAAACAAAACTTCGAACAATAGCTAGTTCCATTTTCTTGAATCTTTCATGAATCTAAATCCATCTTTCACGTTTCATCGTTTTTCTAAAAGCTCTGAATCCATCTTTCACCATATTCACCTTGAGAAAAGCCTTAATTAGCATATCAAGCACAGCTGGGTCCCAATTATATAAACCACCGGGTGAAATCAAACTTTCAAACACATCAACACTCTCCATTCCATCTATCTCCAAATCAACCAATTCAGACAAAAAAATCATTGCTTGTGAAAAGTTCCTTGTCCAAGTCAGTATATGAATTACAAGACAGTAATTTTGAGTGTTGGGTTTCACACCCAAATCATTCTTGACCCATTTAAAGAAACTAAGAGCACTATATGAATCAAATTGGCATCTCAACAACACCATTGAGATTTCACTGTTATAGAGATAACTAATAAGCCCATGATCTTGGATGGTTTTCTGAAGGAGGGCTAAATGGTCATTGTTTCTGTTCTTTAGAGCTGAACAGATCAGACTAACTGTGTTTTGGAGGTTTTGGAATTTAGATAAAAAATTGTGAAGAGTGTCTAGACCCACTATAATCTGTTAGAGTTTGGAGACAATTTGATGATGATAAATTGATAATGATGAAAAATTCAGTCTTGAATGCAGATTCTTGAAAGTAATAACTAATACTCCATTTGAAGTTTGAACATGTAGATTTAATTGATTTGTGCGTCAGATTCATAGGAATATTCAAGAAAATGGAGCTAGCTATTGTTCAAAGTTTTGTTCGGGTTAAAAAACGAGAAAAGGAAAAAGATTAAAAAAATTGAAATTAAAAAATAAAAATCTAGTGGTGAGGTGACGCCGCGTGGCGTCCATCCCACTCAACTGTCAAGCCATGTAACTTTTTTACCTTGCCATGGTGAAAAAGTGTTAAAAATAAAGGTATTTTTATAAATTTTGATAATAGTAAAGATATTTTTAGCCCCATTGTATAACTAGGGACAAACTTAGCTAATAAATTAAAGTAGAGAGACATTTTAGACTCTTTTTCCCTTTTATAAATAAAATGTTTGGGATTACAAACTTTGTAAATACACATAATTTTATAAAGATTCATTAGTCAACAATAGTAGTAACTAATTATTCTTTAATATAGCTCTTTTACATGGTATGAACAATCTCTTTACGCCAAGTATAAGTCTTTTTTAACAAAATTTAAAAGAACGAGTGTTTTTTTATAAAATATAAACTTATGGGTCAAATTTTGTATTTAAAAAAGCTAAAATCATGATTTTTTTTGAGAATTTGAGATTAATATTTATGAAATCATGAAATAAAATCGCATATCCAAATGCTAGCTTTGAATAATATTTTTACTAGCAAATAGCAAACACAATAAAAAATCACATATTTCCTAATAAAATATTCATGAAAAACATTTTGCTCCATAGCTTATACTATTATTTTGCTCGCACGGACGCAGTCCCACCCAGATCTGTTTTATTTTTTTTATATATATTTTTTTGTTAGGATAAAATTAGAAAAGAAAAGTGTCACTAATCAGAATAGAGACCCAATTCCAAATCTATCATCTTCATCTGCTCATTGTCACTATCGCCTCACTGCCAGTGGTGGAGTCTCGCTTTTTCTCCGATCTCATACTCTTATCTTCTCTTTCAGAATTAATTTCTATATTCGCTTTTGATGCTCCTATTTTTTCTTTACCAGAAAAACTTAGTGAATTCTTTGCAGATTAAGTAGTGATGGTATTTCTTAGCTGGACGCGTCCATCTCCTGAAGAGCAGAAAGCATGTATCAACAAGTAAAGAATGCCCTAAATTTGTTATTACTACCTCCGTTTCAATTTGTTTGTCCTAGTCATTTAAAAAAGAATGTCTCATTCCTTATTTTTGTACATTTGACATATTTTTAATGATCACAAGATTAAAAATTTGTTACTTTTTTTAAACTCCATGCCAAGTTAAAATAGAACAAACAAATTGAACGGAGGGAGTATTTATTTCCCTTTCTATTGGTTTAATTGTGGGAATCATTGTTGAGCATTTCCTCTGTGACAGGTCTGGTTCCTTTAACTATGATAATAGATTTAGAGGAGCTACTGAGAAACCTGCTCCTCTACTTGAGCAAGACAGGGAGCTTGCAAAGGATGGTTTCTCTGTCAACTGTGCTCGTGTTTTAGTTGGTTCAGGCCTTGAGACTTTTGAGAAGGGAAAAGCTGCCCTTCAAAATTGGAGGTTTGGTGATATTCGGTTATTCTTGCAGAAATATCATTCGATCAGTGGTCTGATTATGTACCAAACCAACTTTGCAGGCATTTTGGATTGAATTGGGCGTTTGTTGATCCAAAAGCTCCAATTCAAAGTGGGACAAAGTTCTGTGTTTGTGTGAAGGAGTTCTTCCCGTGGCTTATGATGCCTCTACAGGTGGTTTATGTCAGCGAGAACAAGAACTTGAAAAAAGGGGTGGCCTCATTTAGTTTTGGCAGCGGAACTCTGCAAGGACATTTGCTGGTCAGTTTACTCTCCTTGCTGCAATTGTATTTCGGTTGTGATATCATTAGCTTCATGTCACTCTAGCTATAGTTGAAAAATAAACATTAAGGATATAAGATTCTGTTTGAATTACATGCTGCTAAGTCAGCCTTTGCAAAAGGTTAACATGGGAGTGGGGGTGCGGGAGTAGGTAGTGTCTAACATACTGCAATGCTTATTAGAAGCGATAATTGTACATCCTACTTTTCTTATTTGAAGTTTTAAGTTCATTATCACATCTTAGACCTATCATTCTCCTTTATTTATATTGCTGCATGTAAAACTTTACAATATATGAGTTCTTGATACCTAGTGTTTGAGCAGGCTGGTGAAGAACGTTTTTCAATAGCATTGGACGAAAACGATCTAGTTTGGTACGAGATACTTTCCTTCTCGAAGCCTGCACATTTGCTGACACTTTTTGGATACCCTTATGTTCTTCTCAGGCAAAAATACTTTGCTCATCAATCAGGTAGTGCGGTGAAAAAACATTTATCTGCTTAGATTTGTGGGGTTGTAGCTGTCAGTAAAAAAAAAAAGTTCCTCATTGTAGACAAGAAAGCTTAGTTGTAAAAGATTCCCATCCATAATTATATTGGATCTTGATTTCATGTTTTTTTGCATTACATGCATGACCAATTATGCAATTCTAGTCCAATTATGCAATTCTAGTCCTTGTAAAAAAGAGATGCAGTTCTAGTCCAATAGCTGGATAATCAGTGTGACAAAATTAAGTGAATGCATAGAAGAAAATCTATGCATAAAGACCCAATAGCGAGAATCATTTCAGGAAAGGGTCATTACCTTCCGTGTATATTTCTCTACTGTTTCCGTCTTCCTTTGAATAGCTGTTATTGTTGTTTCGGCGGAACTACAGAAAATGTGAATGTCAGTTCATCAATCACGGGACAATTAATTACAGCTGTTCCCCAGGCCACACACCTTCCTCATCCACCCCAAAGAAGAAAAAAAAACGAAATGGTCATATACATCTGCTTTCTTCTTCATGACTCGAAAGAGAAATATGTAGCACATGCTCTCATTTTGCTCTCTCAGTTATCTCACAATACAGATTCTATAAGATGCATAATTTTGTTGCTACATATCAATCATTGTTTCATAAGGGGTGTGCAAAGTACAAAGTGGACAAGTAAAAGTGAACGGAGGGAGTATTTAAAGCTAGCCACAAAAATATTGGAACCACTGCTGATAGTTCCATCATTGGCATGTAATACAGTTGATGGTGAGAAATTCAAAGAACTCATTGTAACTCATTTATGCAAAGAAATCTTATTTTCTTGAAACATGGTAAGATAAATGTAAGTACCAAGTAGAGTGAGCTATATACCTATATTGATAGTTGAGCATAGTGGGAGAGAAGGGCAGGACTGAGAGCAGAGAGTGTTGTTCGCAAACTTATTCAATTGGGGCTTGCACTTGTGTGTCTGAGCTATGGAGGAAAAAGCAGTATGATGTGCTTAGGTTCTTGCTTAGGGTAAAGCTTTGAGTTCAGCAGCTCCACCATTGTACATATTACTAGACCTACAAAGCCAAGCAGGACTTTGTCATCTATCATGTTCATTGTAGACGTTGTGGAAGGAACTTAGGCCTGTTCCCAGGGATATTGTTCATGGTAAACTCACCAATCAGGGTGTCCCCCAATTGAGTCCTAAAGCAGCAAGCTCTCTGTTCTTGATTGGCTCTGCAACTTCTGCTGGTTAAAGATAAAAGGGGTGTCCGAGGAAAGGGAAATCAGCAGCACAAAGCTCGTACTTAAAGAGGGCAACCTGGATTCATAACCAAACAAGCCGCTACCATTGATCAGCTTGGAATGTTTTAGCGATCATTGCCTAGTCCTGCCTTACTCTGTCTTCTTTGTGCAACTCCTATGTTTACTTTGCTGAATAGTAAGCAGCAAAATTTTGATCCTGGATAGTCTGGTACACACTTACTAGTCTATCAAGGAATTGTTTTGTTATAAAATGTACATATGCACCTTCCGCAAAGTAACATTATCAATGTTGAGCTCCTCTTTGAGTTTAACATTTTTTTCTCTTTTCTGCATCTCATGTATGACAAAGTAACTTAAAGTGAATAGCAAGATCATAAGTTGGTTGTTGACAATGAAAGGGCGAAATCCAGGATTTTAAGGCAACATATGTGTCCAGAGCTAAAAAGACAATTTTTTTTTTCAAAAATTTCAAAAGGGCAAGGAAAATCTTGGTATACCAAAGGGGCAAAAGCGTGCCCCTTTGTACGCCTTGTGAAGAACCGTCACGGCACCGTTAATGTTGAATAAAAGAAAGGTGTGGGAGGCATAACGCCTTACAAGGCGTGCACCTCCACGTGCCTTCCCTAAAAGTGAAGTGGCTGAAGTGAAGTGACATGAAGGGGTTCTGACAGAACAAAATTCATTACTCTGGCAACAAATAGAGTTCATGTGTAAGAATTTTGGATAATGTATTACTTCCTCCGTCCCATTTTATGTGGCATATTTTGACTTGGCACGGTGTTTAAGAAAAAAAAAAGACTTTTAAAATTTGTGGTCCAAAATAATTCTTAAATATTTGTGTGGTTGTAAATCATTTCATTAAGGGTAAAAGGGGAATTTCAAAGTTAAAATTATTCTAATTATAGAAAAGTGATATTCTTTTTGGGACGGACTAAAAAGGAAAGTGTGCCACACAAAATGGGACGGAGGGAGTATTACACATAGAAAAGGCACAAAGATATTATTCTATGCGTGGAAGATAAGTAATTATTACCGGATAACGCATCTATCACGTAAATTAAATTCACTTTTACATTTTATTCATCTCCAATTTTAAGATGGATAAAAATAAGGTAAGTAGTGTAATTTTTTTCGTTCATGCAATACAAATGTTCAAAAAATGTGCACTATATATATACGTGGTATGCACAAGGGCGGAGCTACATATAGCCGAGGGGATGAACCCCCTTAGGCGAAAAATTACATTGTTTATATATAATTAAAATTATTATTTATACATATATAATAGGTGTTGAACCCCCTTCGACTTCTTCGTGTGTTTACTTATTCATAATAGGTAAATATTTGAAAAATTATGGTAAAAAAGGATAATATTCTTTGACCGTCTAAATAGTAACTAAGACGAACAAATTAAAATGGAGCGATTATTTATTTCTTCTTTTCGTAGTTTACCGATAAAAAAAGAAGAGCGTTGAATAGGATTACGATATAAGCGTTTACAAGAATAAGAAAAGGTGAAAGACGAAGGAGAAAACAGAGTAAAATAGAAAGAGAGAGACAGAAATTTCATGTATCAATTTTTTCACTAAGCTTTGCTTTGTTTAATTTGCCTTTTGCTTTGTTTTGTTGGGAGTTTTGTTTGAGTGATTCATCCACTTTTTCCCTCAAAATAATTATTATTTCAGCCCATTATCCAAAAGAAGAATATTCATCATTTAGCCGAAATTATTAGATTACTAAACTCACTCATATTATTAGACTCTTTGAGATAAGGGTGGTAGATGTTCTGTCAGAACCCCTTCATGTCACTTCACTTTTATGGAAGGCGTGTGGAGGTGCACGCCTTGTAAGGCGTTATGCCTCTCACGCCTTCCTTTTATTCAACGTTAACGGTGCCGTGACAGTTCTTCACAAGGTGTATAAAGGGGCACACTTTTGCCCCTTTGGTCTATACCAAGATTTTCTTTGCCCTTTTGGAATTTTTGAAAAAAAAAGTTGTCCTTTTGACTCCGGACTCGTGATGGCTCCTACATACATTACTTCAATTCGATAGCGGGGTTAGACATATTTCAAAAACTCAGAACTTTGTTTCGATAAACATTTTAATGAATCCCTTCGTGTATGCATATCAATGAGAGAGACCACCTAAAAGGGCATGTAAGGAACTCTTATGGGTGAGAGGAAATAACGAGAAATGTACAAGTGCAGTGACAAACAATGAAAAGGTGTAAACAAATTAGTTTAAATTATGAGACAATATTAACTATCAGAAAATATCAAGGCATTGGACATAGGAAGAACAGATCTAACTGAAAAACACTAATATAGCTAGAAAGACAACTAAATATTAGGGGCCACCGACATGATGAGCTAGTTCTTCTGATTATTGAGAAATCCATGATGGTAAGTGACACACGGGGCGAAGGCTGTGTCTGCACTGGGGTTTGGACACATGACATGCCTTTAATCCACACATGACGTGTTTAACTCTTACCAATAGACCAAGGCTTTGGGGGCTTTACATTATTGTTCTTAGCAGTACTAAAGTGAGGAGACTGGGGTGGGTGCTCAAGCCATTTAGGTGGAGGCCAGAATATCTCAAGATGCTCGGGAAATGACGTTATTGCCCCAAGCCTCCCGGTCTCGAGGTCATAAACTTGAGTCTTGGGTCCACAAAATCTCAAGCGTTCATCATATTTTTTTCCTTCACCGTTTGTGAAGTATACACAATTACCTTTACATCCTGGAAATTCTTGAGCAGAAAGAGAGAAGGAGCTATTTTCAGCAAGGAAAAATATCCGATCGCCCAAACTTTCCACTTGAATCCAGGCCTTTTGTTCCATGTTTAACCTGTAAAGTTTAGGCTTGTCATTGTAGAGCTCAACCAGAAATAGCTCCCCACATGATTCCACTAGCCACTTCGAGGTAATGTAATTGTTCGGATTATCTACCATGGGAGGTGAAATTTCTGTTGCTGCAAACGATGAGTCAAAAAGGCATGTCCTTCCTTTGGTGTCAACAAAACTGTCCCCGGTATTTGTTAATATCATGCCAATCACCGCGTATCTCTTTTTCGATCGTCCACTCTTTTTCTCCTGATTTATAATGATATAGTTGCATATCATCATCAATAGCCATTGCCGCCAATTGTTGGCCAGCCCTAATGATCTACAACAATCTTATCCCGGTTTCTTTTTTAGACGTATAAAACACCTTACACAATTCAGTAACTCGAAGATTCCACAAATTCAGTACGCTACCACATGATTCTGCTCTGTCTTCCACTTTAGTATTACAGGAAAGAAGACTCTCAAGGCGAAGTTTGTCGAATGGCTTACTAACCTTGATGAGGAAACTTCGTTTAAATGCCTTCATTAGGGGCAAGTTCCATAAATCCTCCGGAATCTGGAGAAGGTAGATGGTTTTCTCGACAAAGCTGGGTTTCTTTTGCTTTTTAGGGCGATAAGGAAGAGTAGGTAAACAAGGAAGTGGAAGTTTGCGAAGAGGATCGCCACGAAGAGCAAATCGAGCGAAAACGGAGATGATCCGTCTCGTTCTCGGCTAGTTTCTCTGCAATTTCACCCCATAATTCCGGAGGAAAATCTAGCCATTCTACTGATCCCATATTTGCTGTATTCGCTTATTCTAGGTTTTCTACTCTATAAAGGACCCTACTGCAGTCATATATATGCACTATGATCCCACGGGTGGGCTTCGGGGCGCGTAAATTGTACATACATCTTATCCTTATCTTTGCAAGGAGAGAGACTACTTCTGATATACACAAAAAAATAAAAAATATTCGAAGTACGGTGGTAAGAAAAAAAATATGATAGCAAAATAGTCATAAACAAAGCAAATGAATCAAGAGATAGTAAAACACATTGGAGAATATAAGAAACTAAGCGGTTACTAAACAATACTACTGAGGCTTAGTCCCATCCCTCTCCAACATAAAGTGCAACAATACTCGCTATCTACTAAATTTCTATCATAATTCTCGACCTCCATACTTTTCTATCTAGGATAATATCATCAGTAAGCTGAATTTGTGTCTTGTTCTATTTAATTTCCTTCCCAGATTCTACTTTGACCCACCTTTACCTCTTCTAACACCTGCGATAGGTAACCTGTCACACCTTCATAATTATCTTAGCCCTCGCTCTCTCATTCTGTTTGCAACGGACTACGTGAAGAGAAGGATCTCATTTCTTTAAGTAATCACAATTACTTGAATAATCAACACATATATAAATAGTAGGATCTAAGACCCGTTTGGCCATAGACTTTGAAGGCACTTTTTGAAAAATTGATGATGGTGTACATCTTTTTCGTCCTCCTACTCATCGGATACACATAATAGTTTTTTTGTACATTTCTTGAAAAAAAAAAAACCCATCGAAACTTCATTTAAGGTTGTGTTTGCCTGACTAAACTATATTCGACGAAAACTACAACGTATATGTGAATAATATTTAACCTTTGAATTTATTTTGTTACATGATACGTGACGTATGGTAACAATAGTATGTAGACAGTTTGGTATGGTGATAATGTTATCGCGATGGTTTTCAATATTAATATCTAGAAGACGGTTTTCGGTAAGTGTTAAACAGAGATGTCTTAAACCCATAAGTGATATTAGTCATTTTTCACATTTGGTTTTAAAATAATTTCATGAATACTTTAATTTGAGCAAAATATTTTCTTTAGAAACAAAAAGGTTTCAAATAGGCTGGCGTGCACCTTAAACTAATTCATTGAGTATTCATTGTTGGCAAAATAATTTTTAATATCTCAAAAAGAAATACTTATTTATTCATCGTTTTAATATGTCATTAATTAACCTTGAATGGTTATTAATGTGAGGATATTAAAATCTTTTCTAGTGTTATTTTGACCAAATTAGTTGACACTTTATTCTTCATTATTAGCCATTACCTTCATTAGCTATTACTACAACTCTTCATTTCATTACCATTGATTAGCTTTAATGTCTAATGACCATTATTCAGCTTTGAATGGACATTACAATGTTCTAAACACAGTTACAAGGATGAGCTTTTAGTTCTGTTCATTTCATTCCTATATTTGATCTTCTCTTGGTTCACGTTGTGAAGAGAAAAAAAGAAGAAGAAACATTTGCTTTCCCCATTTTCCATATTTGTTGTGCTGTCAATTTTATTGAGTCTTTATTAGTTTTTGTACTCCTACTTTTATACTAAAAGAGTTTGTTGAATCAAAGGGATACACCTACACCGGATGAAATATCCTTAAAGACAGTGTCTTTGACACGCCTCAAGCTATGAAGAATTCTCTACAAATTCTATGACCAAGTATTTTTCGTAAGATTCCCAACACCTGCTACCTCCTATCAAGAGACATCAATATAGATTTCGAGTAACAGTATGCACCAAATTAAAAATTAGGGAAATGGAAACAAAAGAAGAGTACTTGATATAATCTCATAGATATCAATAACATGAACGAGAGCAGCATACATAGATCAGTAGATTGCCTGGAGGCTATTTTATTCATATTTAACACATCACAACTCAGCTACTGGGTAAAGGAACAAGCTGATTAAGGGCTTGTTTGGTTGGGGAACAAGTTATTCTAGGATTAGATATCCCGAAATTGTTGTCTCACCCTCAATGTGGGATAAAATAATACTACAATTCCGGGATAAGTTATTCCACGATTTTATCCCAACCAAACATGAGAGAAACTCATCCTAAAATTAATCCCGGGATTAGTTATCCCTTATCCCTCGTACCAAACGAGCCCTAAGAATATTACTAGTCTTAATTCCTTGATAAGAAACTTGAGGAATTAATGGCGGATAGCACATCCTTCATCCATGACAGTTTTGGGGATGTCTCCTTGCTAACATCACAGGCCAACTGCTGAAGAAGTGTAACAAGTGCTCCTTCACTCAAAGGGAGAGGATTCATCGACAAGATGCCCGCCAAATCAACCTGGTAGGGGAAATAATTAAGATGAAAACAACAACAACATATCCAGTGACCCACGAGTGGGGTCAGAGGAGAGTAAGATGTACGCATACCTTACCTCTACCTTTGTGGGTAGGGAGGTTGATTCCGATAGACCCTCCCTCAAAAGAGAAGTTTTGGAAGAAGGAAAAATATGATAGCAAATTAACAAGAGGCAAAAGCAATTTGAATTTTCGTATCCGTAAACAAGTGATGAATGCAAATTAAACAGCATACCTGAGAGCATAACCACGGTATAAAATTAGACACATCACTTCTTTGCAAGGCTGCACTGAATGCTTCTTCGTACTTGCCCTCCACTAACAATCTAGATAACTCTTTGATCGGATCCAGAGGAGCCTCAAGCTATTATAGACGATAAAAGTTTGAATCAGAATGAGTAATTTAGAAGGGAGGAAAGAAAGAACATTCTCATGTGACTAACCAGTACTGGATTTGCTGACTTGAAATTTGATGCAGAACATGGATGATCGAGCAACTGCTTCTTAACATCAGCTAGCTCTTTGCTCAATGTTTGAGTCATTGATGATACAGAATTTATGGCGTCCTGAAAATTAAGTCAATTGAGTTTTCATTTTCATTTTCCTGTTACAAGTTTGAAGAATGAAAGGAGATGTGATTTGTGAATACTCACAAGAGCATCTGAACGAGCCTGATTTAGCCAAGATGGTGGTGGCCAGAAAATGTCCGCATATTCAAAGCATGATAACAGTGAACCAATTTTACCATCTTCTAGGGTGAAAACACCCGTGTTATGATGTAATCCTTCATATTTATGTACCAGTTCCTTACTAAGACCGCATGTTCCTCTCCGACCATCTAACACATAATTACATGTAATCTCACCCTCACCAACAACTGGACCAAAACGATCGGGAAAATAATTGCGGGGTGATTTAGGGATGTTACTGCAGTCCCAATCCATCCACACAATTGTACCCCTGTTGCAAAGTAAATGCAATTACCTCTGCAGTACTCACCAAAAACTTGTGAAGATACAGAGAAGCAACAACCATTACCAGCGAAGAGAAGTTTATCGCCCAAGCTAGTCACTGCAACCCACTCATATTTCTCTTCGTCCAGCCAAGCTAGTCACTGCAACCCACTCATATTTCTCTTCGTCCAGCCGGTATATTTTAATTTCACTGGCTTTAAGAAAAAGAGGGTGCCCACAAGGTTTCGTCTTATCAACAATATCTAAAACTATATCCACCAAAACATAAATAGTTAAAGTTTGAAGTGTAAAAACTTATTAGTACAATTTTTTTTTTGATTATTGTGGTGTCTGGGTCAAGCTTTCACGCACGTCGACTAATTACACGGAACACCTATGCAAAGAAATCACCTACTATTTTTGTCTCAGCAAACATAGTTGGGCGTTCTAGCTCGAGAGACATGAGGATAATATGCATAGGTTAGTCGTGGCTATTTATTCATGTTAACAACTTATTTGGCACTTGTAGCAAAGTGCAGTTAGTTTTCGAATGCAGTACCATCTGTGTTACACCAAGGCTTCACTTCTTTAACACAAAATTTAACAATGCAGGCATTCCAAATGATAATCAACTTAACGCCAAGGAAATTTATAAATAGGACATTAGTGGAAGAGATTAGAAGTAGTACATGTGAATAATAGAAAGGCAACATTGAGTCTTAGAAACAAACTTCTTTTCATTAACCATAACTAACACAAAAAGAAACAAAAGCAATACTAAAAGCAAATTAAAGGTGAAACGACAAACTAGAAAGAACAGATCTTGCTTGCTAGATCTTCCTCACGTCCAGTACTTCAATCCCTGCGTCTCTTCCTCATGACTTGATCTTGCTTGCTGCCTCATCCTTGTTTATTTATAGATAATAACGACTCCGCAATTTCCTGCAAAGGAATACACTAATTAATTTTACTAAGTAGTTCCCTACTCACAAACTCCAGGAATTAAATCTTAAAAAAGGAATTTGAAAACTTACATGAGCATGTAGAGGAGCCTGATCGACACCGTTAAGCCAAGATGGCGGTGGCCATACAATTTCTGCATAATCAAGGGACGATAACAGTGATCCAAGTTTACCATCTTCTATGGTAAACACACAGGTGTTAGCATCAAATACTCCTTCATATCTATTTACCACTTGTTCCTCTCTAACACCACTTGATTTGCTACCAGAAGCATTAATCTTGTTATCATCATTGCTAATACTGGTGCCAATCACATCATCACCACCTGATTTGCTACCAGAGTCATTGATATCTTTGCTAATAGGGTAGCTAACCTCATCAGCAGCATCAACCAGAACACGATCGTCGTCATCACTAAAACCGCAACAACAACCACAACCCATGTCATCATCACTGTCTTCATCATCATAATACACAGCTCCTTTTACATAGTAAATGCAGTTTCCTCTGCAGTACTGATCACCAAAATCACTTGACGAAACAGAGAAGCAACAGTCGTTAACAGCGAAGAAAATTCGATCACCCAAAGTATGCACTTCAATCCACTCATTTTGTTCTTCATCCAATCGATAAGTTTTTATTTCAAGGCTGGCATTCTTACCAAAATCTGAACTAGTATCAACCAAAAACAACTGCCCTCCTGATTCCACCAGTCGTTTCTTCCTCCTATCAACATCGGATAATCTAGAAGCTACCGTCATCTCATTAAACGAGGAATCAAATTTCATGGTCTCACCATATCGATCAACAGCATAAAAATTCCCCTTATACACAATGATATCATCAATAAAGGAACTAGAATTTTTTAACTTGGTCCACTTCTCATCACCAGACTTCAAATAACATAACAAATCATAACGATCAATCGCCATTAGCGAAAAACCATTTCTCTCACTCCCTGCATTATGGTTGTTAAGAAGAAAAATTTTCCTAACATAGCCTACATCATAATCACGGAGCGAAGGTTTCGAGGGATTGAAGTACTGGACATGATAAGATTTGCAAACTTGAGAAACGCGAAAATCCAGTAAATTCAATACCTTAGGCATATGATCAGGCAAAACCTGGATAAGCCTGCCGGTTAGTGGATTCAAAACCCGCGATTTTCCATCAGCTGTTTTTATAACTTTGATCAACCATCCTTTACAAGGCGAATCAATTGAAGAACCGTCAAGAGGTTGAAAAAGATAAACGGTGCTTTCGATGAGATGGTAACCAGGAGAGCCTTTATAAGGAGGAGTGACATCGAGAGGGAAGGGAATTTCGAGAGGCAAAGGAGGAATGGTTTTGAAAGGAGCAAGTGATGAACGCCATGTTGTGCAGACTGAACGGAAGTGAAGGACGTCAATGCGAGTGTCGAGGCAAATGCCGATCCTCTCGGCGAGTTCTTTCGGAAGATCGGACCAGGGAATATTGAACTTTCCACTGCCCATAGTTTGCTGCTCCATCGACTTGGTGTTGGTGATGAGTATACTAGAGCCCTACTGATGCTATATATTCTCTGAAAAGCGGTAGCGAAAACGTGAACCGCTAGCGGATCCACTATAACACTTGTCACAACCCAGAGCGGATTCTGCGCAACCGTTTCTTTTATTTTAGCTAAAGAAAAAATGTGACTTATATAGGTAGGTTCCAAATATATAAATTTTATTTCAACAAAAATTAATGATTTCATGCTCAAATTCACGGTAAAAACCCAGATAAATTGGGACAGAGGAAGTAATAGCCTGTTTGAAAATCATCTTATTTTGAAAAATGCAGAGAGCGGTAATAGCCTGTTTCACCAACCTTCTAAAAT
Source organism: Jaltomata sinuosa (assembly GCA_003996215.1). Lineage (NCBI taxonomy): Eukaryota > Viridiplantae > Streptophyta > Magnoliopsida > Solanales > Solanaceae > Jaltomata > Jaltomata sinuosa. The sequence goes on along the minus strand of QJPP01002071.1, from coordinate 116,542 downwards.
CAGCTTATTTTGAAAAGTGCTTTTCTCACACACGTTTTTCAAAAAAGTACTTAAAAAACATTTTTGACCAGCAATTAGTGTTTGGGCAAACTTTCTAAAAGTGTTTTTAAGTATATTTTTCTCAAAAGTGCTTACTCCCCAAAAACACTTATTTTCTCCCAAAAGCTTGATCAAACACCTTTTTTTTTTTAAAAAAAATAAACAATTTTAAAAAAAAATAAGTTTGACCAAACGGGTAGTAAATATTTTAAAGTTTATTTATATCCAGCTGGTAATTTTGGAAAATACGTAGATTCCACGTGATTCCGCATATGTTCCTTTTTTTGGTTTTGTTTACTCTCTCCAGTAGCGGCCAAACTTTCCTGAGTGCTTTTGGCGGTAGCAAAACCGCTTTTCCTAAGTTTAACTTTTAAAACTTCACTTTCACCCTTAATGAAATAATTTATAGTCACACAAACTATTAAAAAAAATATTAATCCATTATACTGGATAAAGAACATCGAGCAACACGTGGCAGGGTGAAGACTCCTCTCGAGAATGGATGAGGTTGAATGTGCACAAAAGATAACTTATCGTAGTCGATCTCTTCGAAGAAGCATTTTGTAGGGAATGTTATTCTAGCAATATTATACCTTTCACGGAATGACATGGAATTAAGAAAAAGATAAGGGGACAAAAGTGTCAGAACAACCAGGTACGCGTACCAGCTTGACCTCTCTAAAAGATATTGGTTGGCATTTGCAACGGATCAAACACTTAGAGCTATGTCATTGATCGTGGTACTATAGAGTCCAAGATAAAACCTTTTGGGGTGCTAAAGTCCATCTACTGTAATTCATTAATTGACACTCTTCGACACTTGGAAAGGGGCTAAATCCTAATTCTAAGCAATACAATACACTTTTTAATTGCTCACTGAGAAACAACTTTCCCTTTTACTTTCCGAGTATTACTCTCAGTGAAGGATCCCCCAACTCTGGAAAATCGTTATCAGGAGCTCATTCATCAGATCTATATTTGTTTATCTTTGTTACTTGCTTTTATTACATTTTTACTATTTTAACATTAAAAAGATAATCAATCCGTCAGTAAAAGGACGTAAAATATGGTTAAATCTAACACGCATGCTCTGGCCTTATACAAATTTAACTGTAAATCACAAATATCAAAAGTCTTCTTTTTTTCTTAAAATTTGTGTCAAATCAAAGTATGCTTAAAACGAAGAGAGTATTAAAAATTTGGTAAAACAGACTATAGATCTCTGTTCTTTGTGCACTCCACGCGTATGTTTGTATTTTAGCCAAGTGCGGCATTATTTCGAAGGCAATGTACTAAATAAGAATAGCATATCAATTTAACAAAACAAGTAAAATGATAACCACCAAATTAAAGCCAGTACTAACACTTATACGAGAAACAAATTGAAATCAAACGCAAATTAAGGCGAAACTACAAAGATCAATTGGAATAGGATCTGCATCAATATATCTTTTCGTGAATTAATCTTGTTGCCTCTTACCGTGGTGTTCGGGCCAGCTTTCGCGCACCTCGATTAATTCCACGGAATACATATCACCTCCCACCAGCAACATGAATCAGCTAGCTCTGTCTACCAATGCCTCTTCCTTATATGTATATAAAATAATCACGACTCAACAACTTCCTGATCCTGACGATTAAGCCAAGATGGTGGTGGCCAGAAAATATGTGCATATTCAAGGAAGGATAACAGTGATCCAAGCTTACCATCTTCTATGTTAAACACACCCGTGTTATGACCATGTAATCCTTTGTATTTATCTACCCGTCCTTCACTATGACTACCTGATTTGCTATCCTCATTGCTGCTAATTACAGGATGGCCAACAGATCTTGGACTAAATTGGTTATACCTAGGATAGCCAAAAGATACTGGCCAAATTAATAGGTCAGACCAACCACGACCACTGCCACACGAGATGTCCGTATATACAGTTGCTTTTGTAAAATAAATGCAATTCCCTCGTCCATCAATGGTTTTTGTGCCGATGGGGACTTGGAGTTTAAGAGGTAAAGAAGGAGAGTTTTTGAAAAGAGGAGTTGCTGAACGCCATGTTTTTTATCACCTATTTTATTGGATCACTAAATTACTCCCTCCGTTCCTTTTTAGTTGTCATGATAAGATTTTGCACAATAATTTGACTCATATGTCCCTAATTAAGCTTTGTCTATTTATGTGTCTCTTAGTTTTAGAGTAATTAATGCTAAGGGCAACGTTGAAAAAAAGTAATTAATTCTCTCTTGATTCTTTAAATTGACAAGTATTTTGGAACAACTATTTTTAATATACATGACAACTAAAAAATAACGGAGGAGTATTTGTTTTAGATTTTAAAGGCTTGGATTCAACTATCTTAAACAAACATATTAACTATAGTTAACCGCTTACTTTGGAAAATTACTCTCCGTACAAATCTCAACTTACACAATTACTCTCCATACAAATCTCAACTTCCACAAATTTAGGAACCCATTAATATCATAATTCCACAAATTTAGGATCCATTAATATCATTATAATATACTCTCTTCGTTCTCTTTTAGTTGTTATTATAAGACTTTGCACAACCAATAAGAAAAATTAGTTAGGAGTGTAATTTGACTCATACACCCCTTGTTAATCTTTGTCTATTTATGTCTCTTAGTTCTACAATAATTAATGTTAAGGGCAAAATTGGAAAAAAAAATTACTTTTCTTTTGATTTTTTAAATTGAGAAATATTTTGGAAACAACTATTTTAATATACATGACAACTAAAAAGGAACGGAGAGAGTATTTTTCTACATCCAGAATCATCACATATATAAGAAGATTCATCTCAATATGAATTGAGGGTATTAAAGGCATTTTGGTACATTTGATATAACTTTAATTTACGATCATAAGATTCAAAAATCTTCTTTATTTTTTTAAGTCAAAATAGTTCATTTTTTAAAAAAATGGAGAGAGTATAATTTTGATGTAACTTGTTCACCAACCAAATGATTCCTAAGTGGATTGCGCAAAATACTTTTTTTGCTAATAAATATATTGGACTTACACGAGAAATTTTACTATGCGAGTCACATAACCAACACTATTTATGTGAGACTACCTTATATCTTGACAAATGGACTCTTTCTTGTTTTAAACATAAAATAAAAAAAGGCAATATTAAATTCAATATTTTCTTTCCTAACTAAAATGCTTAGCTAGAAAAATATATATTAGTAAAAAACTAAAATTATATTCCAAAGCAGTTAATAAGAAACCGCTAACAAATGATATTAATTTTATATATTATATTTTTTACTTTTTAATATATAATCATCAATGAGGAATATAATCAACTTTTCTCAAAATTTTGCCTTAAAAGTTATGATCTTATACTTTTTTTAAAAAGAAAAAAATAATCACTCAAAATTGTATTTGTAAACTTCAAGTTTTAAGTTAAACTTTAATTGCTTTAGCATTTTTTTTTATAAATGTTAAAAGTATATATGATTTTAATTGAATAAAATTATAAATAAAAATATTTACATGATCATGAACCAACAATAACTTATAATTATATAGATACATTTAATTGTATATAATAATTGTTAAGATTTTGTAATTATATGTTTAATTAAATAATTACAAGTTTAGAAAAATAATCTATTTTGATCTTCGATGATAAAAAAAAGAAGTGAAAGCAAAGATTCTTTTTAGAGACATTGTAATGAAAATATTTAATGCCAATTTTTTTTATCATTATCTAATCGTAGATTTTGAATATATTTTTATCTTTTTTCTAGGTAAGCATTTTAATTCGGGAAGAAAAATATTGAATTTAACATTACCTTTTTTATTTTTGCTTAAAACAAGAAAGTGTCCATTTGTCAAGAAATAAGGTAGTCTCACATAAGTAGTGTTAATTATGTGACTCACATAATAAAATTTTTTGACTTACACCGGTAATATAGAAAATTATATTTCCTCATTTCTTCTCCTTTCCTTTTTAGCTTGTCTTAAAAAAATAACACTTTGCAATATTTAGATTAATTTGCTTGTAATTTTTTCATTTTACACTTAATGACATGATATATAGCTACAAAAGTTTCCCTAACTTATATTTGAAGTTTAGAACTAGACCACCAGTTTCAAAATTTGTATAAATATTTCTTCCCCTTACTTGATCCCAATCAAATAACTTCACATTAATTGGGATATGAAGGGAGTATTAATTTCAGTTGATATACTATTCCTCAAATCAATATTATTTTTCATATTTCAGCAGTTTTTCAAATGCTGATTATATTTAACATTTGCAAATACTAGTGCATGACGCCTTTTTTGGCATCAAATGTTATTAATTAGTTAGTGCTTCAAACTATTTGACATATTGGTTTATTAGCACTAGAAACATAGAACAAGGATTCAATAGTTAACAAGAAAACTAAGCAGGAAAGAGATAGAATAAACCAAATATATATGCTGCTTTTGTCGAGTATATAGCGTCAGTAACAACTGCTTTTACAATATTAGACAAAAGGCCATGTATTATTGTTACAAGATGAACAAAATAATCTACTTTTCTTGTAGACCAAAATCAAATTTATTGATAATTGATGAACGTTCCGTGCTAACTAGCTAGTTCATGTTACCTCATGATTTTATTTATATTAATTTGCTTTTGATTGCATGTGGTGTAGTAATTTCAGTGCTGAATAATTGCCAATGTAGTGAAGTTGATGGGTGTGACAAATTCCTGTCCAGTTGCATAAAGAAGAGACAAAGCTGCCATTTCAGATGCTTTCTGAGTTGGGTGAAACCAATCCCAGAACAAGTATTCATCACGCTTCTTGCACAGAACAGATTTTTGAGTACATTTATCGGTTCCTTTGTAAGGTCCCGTACCACAACAGGCTTCTTCAACTTCTCCAAAACCTATGCCATCAGAAGAAGCAAACAATTACTCAACTTGCGTTCACCTTTACTAATTTTACGTACTCAATTTTAAATGTATTGGCACATGATGTGCATTATGAAACTAGTTACTAATTAATTAAAGGATACTTTGACTAAATTACCTTTTATCTATTTTGAGAGACTTTTTAAAAAATTTGAAAATTGTATAAATCTTTTATAGAAGCAAATGGTAGTTTTGAAAACATAATTAATTAATGTCTTTTCAATTTACTAATCGAATTTGTGTTGCTAAAACGACATTTAAAATGTGAATAATAATATTCTCATCTCGAGCTTCCCAGGAGAATATTCTTACCTTGAGTATCCGCATTCTAACATTTAGAATGGTGAAAGCAACAAAATACAGTTCAAGTTTTGTGAGTGAACCCGTTCATGTCTAAACGCGATATTACTTCGTTCAAATATCAACCCGTTCATGTCTAAACGCGAATGACCCAACTGATCAGTTCCCCTGGGACACGTTTGCACCCACTATGAAGTTAATTAATGTAAGGAGTAATATTTACCTGATGCAACTGGATTATCAATAACACCCTTTGTCATCAAGAAAGAATTTCCAAGTGAAAAGTTCATTCCTGGATTTGCTGAGCTGAATTCTTGCAGCAAGCTGAGTGTTGTGTTATAAAATATTTGAGCATAACCATTAAGTGTCTCATTACAGGCACCACCATGTGTTACACTACGTATAGCCGGACAGCATCCAATCGTTGGAATCCCAACAATTCCAAATTTCCTTGCACCTAGATTATATAAATTCTGCATTTAAAATAAACAAAAACAATAACCTTTCAATATTATTGTACAAGGAAACAGAACCTTATAACACTATTGTACATTAAAGAGAAAATACAAAACAAAGAACTATACAAAAAACAATCGCAGATATATACACGTACTCGAGATGAGAAAAAAATATTGTGACCTGTAATTGATTGACAAAGGTATCTGTGAGATCATCGATGAGTTCAGGTGCAGATATATTGTAATTGTAACGAAATTGATCGAAGAAATCATTGCTTCCCACACTTATAAGGTAGAATGCATTTGCAATCAGCTTTGAAGCTTTGACATCTCCCAATATTTGTGTGATGTTCTCACATACGGTTTCGAATTGTTCTATTTGTCGAGTAAGTGATACCACATTATGCTGCAAGAACGATTATAAATTAACTATCATCATAATATATATAAATGCGTAGAAGAATAAGAAATATATAAGAGTAATTTTGAGATCTCACAAATCCAGGATTTCCAGTATCATCAAGAATGCCAGATCCACCAGATGCAAAGTTGACACCACGAGGTATGCTACTCTTAAACGTTGACGTTTTTTGAACCAAGGCGTAAAACGCCGGGGGGCTTTCCGTATAATTACCCAAGTGTGTCGCTAAACAATCATCATTTAATTTCCTTGTTAGATTATCCACGGTATATAGATGTATAACTATGTATCTAAATCTCTTTTTTGTTAAAACGTCACCTGTCACAACATTTTATTACCGTAATAAAACCTCAAAAGATAAAGTATAAGTAAGGAGGATTAAACCTTATCTTACTAATTCTAGCAGGGGAGGTTTAGTATAACATCCTCAACAAGCATACCATTGACAAATTAACTACTTAATTTTCAAAATGAACTTGAACATAAATTCTTCAAATTTTTTGATATAAAATTTATGTATTTAGAAACTCCATCAGGAAAAAAAGGTCTTAGAGTGCTTAGTTTAATTAGAAAGGGGACATATTGGATATACATACCGATGAAGTCCGCAGGGTTATAGCCATTGCTAAACCTTCCCGTAGCAGCGTGGTTTGGATAATCAATTCCATAATAAGGATTGTTAGCAGTAGCAAGACTTCCATTCAAATAATTATTAGTTCCAACATCTACTGTTGAATCGCCAAATATAAAAATAGCTGGTACATCTGCCATCACCAACTTATTATTTGATGACCAAATAACAACATATAACATGAAAATCATAACGTTATATCGTATGGGAATATATCCTAGCTTCATCATTTTTGAGAGCTTAAATTTTCTGTAAATATAAATATACTCTTTGTTCGATTTCTTGGTGCATCTTGGACCTTATTTATAAGTATAAGTTTGGTAAAATTAGACATGAGCAAAAGGTTAAAACTTGCCGTATTATTCAATATGGAAAGAATATTACTTATGATATCATCATGAACCTAGGCCAGTTGGTAATTTACCTCTCTAAAATTTACTTGTCCACTCCTATATTAACTGTTGTATATTGACATAGCTAGAGCATATGTATGCTATAACGTTGAGTGATTTTCTTTACAAAAAGTAGTCCAATTGGTATTTTTTATTCAACAAAATAAAAGTTGAATGCCCATTCCTGAAATTACTTCGAGAAAATGTCTTTTCTTACTCGCGTACAATTATTTTCATTTGTAACTTCGAATATATTATTTGCTCCACCTAACAATTATTTGAGCTAATATTATGATCAGTAATATTTAATATATAGTACTAGTATATATATTATTTTCGAAAGATATTTTGCACTTACCAACTAAACGCGGAAAAACATATGATCTTTTAATTATTTTTTTACAAGTATAATTGTCTTTCACTTAAAATATGAGTATTCAAAAATTTTACACGATGAAATTATATTTTTTGATGTACATAGCACAAAGTGATGAAGCGTTGTAGTAGCATGTCATAACCCGGCGCCAGAAATTTGACGCCTTCTTAATATTTTTTTATATTTAGTTTAACCATCCACACATAGTTTAGTTACTTTATTAATATGCCACGAAAAAAAGTTTTTCGATTAAAGGATAAAGTTGTTCTGTTACTTTAATTAATATATAAAAAAAAATAGATTTGCGATTCACAATTATAGTGAATAAAGTTTAGTGACCATTTTTAACCCAATAGTTCCATTAAAGTAACTAATTAAATACACTCAATGAAAATTTTCTTTAAAGAACTTGCAAATTGTGAATATCTAATTTTGATAAATTAAGAGTAATTGTCTCAATATCTTAGGACAGCGAATAATCGAAGACCCAATTCTCATTCATTTTTGGACTCACACATGTAGTGTATTTATTAAAAAGATCAAGATACCCATGCCAATGCAATTCCTTCATGAAATAGACAAAAACCCAGCATAGGGATATTAGTTTGGTGAATAAGGACAATAATTTGATATACAATACAAAGAAGATTCTTCTAAAGTTTATTAATATTAATTGTCGTCGCGGCGACATGAACAAAATGGAGTTACTTAGTTGAAAAAAACAACGCACATCCTTTTCAGTTTTACTAAGTGTATATTGCAAGAATATCTAATATGAATATTCTCCACATATTGCATCTTTTATTTTATTAATTTCTTAATTAAAACCACTAACTAAAAAGCATGTGCCAAATTAATGTGAAGTTAAGCTCCGTTTTTTCATCATTATCTCTACTCACTCAAGTTAAAAGATAATAGTCCATTGCACTTTGCTTGATTAATGCCGTTTTCTTGCATAAAATTCATGTGAGACAATTAGTTTTCAATTTCACCTTGCTATTTAAGTTATATTTATTTTTAGAAAAAAATAGTTAATTTGTAGTTAGTATTAGTAAATTTCATACAAAAGTTTAATTACCATGTGTCTGATTAAGAATACAACAGTAGTAGTCTAGAACATTAATTGAACAATAACGAACCTTATATGCTATGCCAATTGGCAAGTAATGTACTTCCTCCGTTCTTATATAAGTGATCTTTTTAGCTTTGACACACCTTTTAAAAAATTATTCATTTCTATAAAATAAAAAGTAGTTTTACTAACTTACTCTTGATAAATACCTTGAAAAAGATGTAACTCTTTAACAGTTTCTTGGTTATGCAAAACTCTCTTTATTTAAAGAGGTAAAATTGAAAGAATATTATTAATATCTTCTTGATTATCTAAAAAATTACTTATTTAAGAACAAAATAAAAAAGCTAAGAAATCACTTATTTAGGAACAAACTACAGAGGGAGTAGCATTAGTGGTTCCTCTTGTTGGACATGTCCATCTTGTACCCATTGAGATTGAGCAAATTGCTTTTCTAGAGATTTACCGTGCTGAATTTATGCACCAGTCCAAGGTGCAAATTTATAAATTTAGGCTATGTAGTATCGGAGTCTCTAGTACGCGATTCGAATTTACTCGAACATTAATGCATTTACTCGCAGTCCAAGTTTAGTCAGACAATGCGGATACTAGATGTTAAGTGGAAACAAAAAAAAAAAAAAAAAGAGCAAGGGAGTCAATTGTTGCATCTAGGAAATGAAGGGGTTGATTCGTTATTTCAGTAGCTTTGTTCCAAACGTCGGGCAAGTTCTGGACCGAAACCCAAAGTCTTTCTCTCTCTACATTATCTCTCTAGATTTGTTGTTTTCAAGTTTCAACTCTCCGGTAAGTTCAGACTAAACTGAAAAAAATCACTTGGCTGCAACTTATTTATTCCGGCCGCCGCATAAATTGTATAACCGGAGACGGGGAGGAATGTGTAAAGTGTTATCTAGTGAATGAATTTTTCAAAGGAGGAGAAATGGGAGCATTATGCGGTTGCCTCTCGCGCGACACCTTGGATCGTTTGTCAGACCGTTGTCTCCACTTCTTCCCATGTCTCTCCGATCCCGGTAACTATCTATTTTTATGTATTTAGAGTAAGTAGTTTCGAACGCCGTAGTTTAATTTGAATGTGTTTTTAACCTTAATTCTTTTTATTTTTGATTAATTTTTAGCTCGGAGATCCACTTTGTGCTTGAGAATAGCGTTGGTGATGCTGCACTTGATCTATGTGGGCGTTCTGTTTGTCTTTGACAAAGATTTGATTCACAAAACTAAACAAGTGCCATGGTATTTGCTCGCACTTTACTTATTGGGGAAAAAGATTGAGTCTCTGTTTTTTTTTCTTGGAGAATTGATGATGTGTGGGCAAAACCAATAATACAGTGCAAAAGCAGCTAACTTGTGAAGGAGTTGATTGATATGAGATGAAATACCAATAATACAGTGCAAACAATGAGTCTTTGTTCACCTAATAATTTGCTCTCACTTACTTCATTGTTTTTTTCGCCTAATTCATTAGCATCCAACTTATGAAGGAATTTATCGTCATGTTATATTTTAGAACCGTAATACAGTGCATTAAATAACAAAGATAGAATCTTAAGTTATGAAGCAACACCCTTCAGCTTGGTAGAGAAATTTGTGTATTATGGTTCTTGCTTAAATGTACTCCCTCTTCTGTTTTATGTGAGTGATACTATTTACTCTTTAGTCTATGCCTTTCTATATTTGGATAATCTGACCAAAAAGAAAAACAATAAATAGATATAATCCTATTCAAATAAGTCTCCAAATTCAAAAGGAAAATGATGGAGTTGAATAAAGTGGTCCTGTCTTGATCATTTGTAATGCTCTTGTAGAGATTCCACTTTTATTTAGGTGTTTTGGTAGAACTTCTGATACCCTCTTCCTTGCCTTCAAGGTACACGGCTGTCTATTTGATCCTGTTTGCTGCTACACTGGCTCAATACTTCATCACTTCAGGTTCTTGTCCGGGGTAATTTCATGCACACTCTTACTTTTTAATTTACAGGCCATTATTAGTCTTTCTGCGCTTCAGTGATCTTTCTCTGAAGGACCAGTAAAGTTGCATTGTGTGCTCAGTTAAATTTTTTATTGAACATGTAGCTATGTTGTTGATGCAATGAAGGCTGTCAATGAGGCAGATGCATCACGTAATAGGGCATCAATGACCTCAAAGTAAGAGAATTTCCTTTCTGGTTATTTACATGGAAAGTGAATTACTGGCTTCTCCTGCCTTATCTGTGATATATCAAAGTGTAAATATGCAGAGAGTTCTGCAGGATTATCTAATTGCTACTATTTTCTGCCTATTGTGATGTAAAATGATCAAGCAAAGACAGCCTGCTTCAAGCAAAAACGGCGATGTAGTTATTACAATCGACAAGAACCAGTTGGGAAGGAATCTTCTAGGCGGTGGTACGATGGCGTGGACAAAGCTAGTGATGGATATGTATCCTAGTGGAACGTCTCTTAGGTAGGGATGACGGATGACCTGAATAATACCTTATTTATGCTTTTCTTGTTATATTGTTTTCTGCCTATTTTACAGCCTCTATGATAGTAATATTTTGTTCATCTAGTTTCATCTTACATTTTGGTTAAGTTTAACTTAAATTGCTTATGGAACAAGGAAAGGTTTGATTCAATCATTCGAAATCTGCTGTTTTGGATTATATTTCACAACGCTTGTTGGACTGGGAGGATATAGGGTGGCGGTTTTCACCCCCTTAAAGATTAGGATATAGGGAGCAACTTATGGTGATGGCAAAGTTGTTGCCACCCATTATCCATTTCACATGTGATGCTTATATAACTGAGATTTAGAAGAAAATTGTTAATAATTTTATAGATATAGAAAGCATCTCAGCATCATAAGGTACCCCCAATCGGCTAACTGGTATATTGCCATGATTTGGCTAACTGCAGCATGCAGTAGCTTTCATATGGAGGGGAGAAGTTGTAACAACCCTGTAGGATTTCCTGGGAGTGTTCAGAAATTCGTAATCTTTCATTCGATAACAAAGGAAAATGTGTTGAAATACAATGCAAATTTCTGCTGAGATGTGTTATTATTGAATCATTTAAAGACATGCTAATATTCATGTAATTCAAGTGCCTCCAGCATCAAGTTTGGTCATCTCCCTCTCAAAGTACCTTTTATAAACTGGATTATGATCTGAAACTAGATGACATTTTTAGGAAGCCAGTCATCAGTTCTCACATGAATTTATGCCAAATAACCCATCCTTGCTTGTTTATCATTTTCGGAAGTAGTTAGAGTTGCATTGTATATACTTGGTACTACTTAGCTTGTGGAAAATGTTTGGATAGGCTTCTCCACTGTGAATTCATCTTGGTTGTCCTTGATAACGAGTTTAGATTCTTTTTGAGGTTTATGATAAACTTGAATTCTAATAGTGATTATTCAGTTGCTAGGGAATTATTTACCATGTGAATCTAGGCCCCTGGGCTTTAGTCTTATGGTAAGAGTACAATGCATGATCTGTCGGTTAGGCTCACGTTACAGGTTCAAATCATGCCTCTGATAAAATCCTGGTATTTAAATGGAAAATTGTAGGGTGGAACCATTCTCCACCGTGGAACCTTGTGCCATTGGTCCTGGGGATTTCTCTGTTTAAAAAAGAAATTTACCATGTGAATTTAGAACTACCTTTTTCTTTCCCATGTTCTTTCCCCTTGCACCACTTTTGGATAAAGTATGACTCTATGTTGATTCTGTAGTTATAGATTGCATGATTCAATTAGCAAAAGCTTCAGTTCCCTTTCTAACTCATTTTTGTTCTCTTTTTTCAGAAGTGTGACTTGCAGTTACTGTGATGTTGTGCAGGTAGAAACTCCTCCTTTCTGTCTTTCATTTGTATGCAAACAAGCATTTTGGTACTTCTGATGATACTTAATTATTATAGGAGTATTTTTGGATTAGCCAAATTAGTGACGTGATTTGAGAGCCAAATACTGACTACCTAGGTTTGGAAGGAAATGAGGCAAATTTGTGACATCAATTTGGTGCTTATATTTTCTCATGTTGTAAATATTCATCTTATACTAAGTTACCAGTTTCAAAAAATATAATATTCATCTTATACTTCCAAGATATTCTATTACACTATTTGTTCTCTTCGAAGCTCCTTGTATAGTTGTATTCCCAGTTTATGATCTTTGCATCCTTGATATGTTTATGCGCTCTCTCTGTTCTTTCTTCTTTCTTTCATTCTCTGGTAAAACTAAACTTCTTCATATCTTTGATGAACATGTCTTTTTCTTAAATCATGTCTAGAGCTTCTTGCTCCTTTTCTGCCTTTGGTTCGCTAAAGCCTTGTCAAGGAGGAGCAATATCTACCTTATTACTAATCAAAAGAAGAAAAAAGAAGGATGCACAACCTTGTTAAGCTCAGAAGTTGCTCAAGCTTCTGGACGTGTTCTCATATCTAGTTTTTTACCTCAGTTAACCCTTCTCATTGAAATGAGGTTGAGGGCAGATATCTATTCAACTGTTTCAAACGGTTTATGACCTTTTGATTTCTGATTTATAAGTCAACTATTGCACTTATCCCAATATTAGCACACTTGTTTGTCCAATATAGTTTATGGTTGCCAATGCAATTTGTGGAAAATTACTTATGTCAGAAGAACCAATTTCTATAATGAGCCTTATCCAATGACTTCTGTCTTGTTAAGTGCCTAGAGCTTATACTTCCACTAGTCTACATTTGTACAGTTATGTCAACAACGTTTGATTTTTTCTCTGCTTGGTTTGCAGCCTCCACGAGCTAAACATTGTCATGATTGTGACAAATGTGTTCTTCAATTTGATCATCATTGTGTTTGGCTTGGCACATGCATAGGACAGGGTAATCATTGCCCTTTTTGGTGAGCATCCATGCTCCTAAGTTGATGCACCAACAATGTGTTTATCTTGCTCAGTGAAAATTTTCTTCCGATTTAATCGAAATCATTTATTTGTACCTTCAGAAAAACTAAATGACAGAAAACGTGTTGTGTATAAAATTGGTTGTAAAGATTTGTTTCTATGGACTATGGTTTCCATATGTTATTTTGGAGCTAAAGTGGAAGTTTGCCTTGGAAACCATTTGGATTAACACGATTAGGACATGTCAAATTGGAGATTTATGTCCTAGATGTGGATGTTATTTCCAGAAAATGATACTAATATAGTTATCTTGCTAATTAATGAATATAAAGCCTCATTCGAGGTTCTTGCTTTCATGAAGAGGCTGCAATTTTAGCTTGAATCGTTTTCAAAACATATCCCTGTCAGCATAGTTTCAGTTCGAGAAACCTATAAGAGGATGTTGGTTCATTTTAAAGATTGTTGCGCGAATATGTTGAACTGGTTATCTGGGCTTGGTACATATGTGTACTTCGATGTGTCTAATTCATTATTATAAGTTGTGTAAGTGACATGATCACTGTTCTACTCTTAAGACCACAATGAAGACAGTATTTCGTAGGGGACTTGTAATATTGTACTTTCTTATAATTTTATGTATTTTTCTTCATCTATAAACATGCATGAAGCATGTCAGGGCGCTTGATTTTCCTGAACCTTTAACTGGTAATAGCTACTTATATTACATTTCAGGACGCATGTGCTCTGCACGTTTTTTCTTTAACTGTAGAGTTTCAAGTAATTGGTCTTGGTTAGGTTATTTATTTTCCCAAGTATAACAGGTGGTACATTTGTGGAGAAACAGCCTTATCCCTTTGGACTGGCGCGTTATATATTCAATTCTTGAAGTCTGACATATCAAAGCCTTGGTATGTAATTTTCCTGATGCTTTATCATTTAAGAGCTTTTTTGCTTAGCATCTGATTCTGCCCTTAATATGTTTCTCCTCTGCTCTTTACTAATATCTTCCTTCGCTGAAAAGAAAATAAAGATGGAGGTTCTGGGGGTAGATATGCACACCAAAAAAAAAAAGGAAAAAGAAACTTTAAAAAAACTAGGGGGACCATGTGAACTGCTCAGTTTTCATACCCAAACTTATAATAAGAGGATGTTAATTCATATTCATTTGCTTTAGTTGGCGAAAGGTAAACTTGCACAGATTGGAATATTTTACTTGTTTGAAATGTCATATCCTCTTCTGAATAAGAAGCTTGAAGAGAGTCAATACCACCATTTTTGAATCTTATACAACCATGGCATGTAAGTTATTATGATTGTTCTAAGATGGCAGTTGAAGAAACAAGTAAGCAATCGTGATCTTAATCGTAGATATCTTGCATTTGGGTCAGAAGCAAAAGTTCCATTATTCCATTAACTGAGCTATGCTTGGATGGGTATTTGACATTTACTTAGAGGGAGAAAAATGTTGTTTCACTTATTTGGATATCTATTTATGTACCTATAGTTGGGAAATAAGCAAGTGATGTTAACATTTCCAGGTTAACGAGCCTGTATTAGCATGAATGGTTCTTACCCTTTTTCTAGGTTCCTTATTATTTCGAATGCATGATTTTCAATCTATCAATCAACTAGGTCTCAGTCCTAAACTAGTCGGGGTTGGTGATATGAGTCCTCTATATATTCTATTAGAAATCGTGATATTTGACTATCTTATATTGGCTGTCAGCATAGCGCAACCCCTATTCTATTTTCTAGATAGGACCGTCCATACAAAGCTCATATAGGTGGAATATGCACTGCTTTAATTGTTTAAAATTGCTGAAAAGTACAACATTTACTGTGAAATCAGCAAGGGAGCTGCATTTGGTTCCGACTTCTGATTGGGCTCCCTTAAAATGTCTGAGTATGAGCGGTAGTTTGGTTGTATAGGTTGCAAAAACCAATTATCAAGAGATAAAATAATAGTACGACGAAGATGTTTGGATGCTAAAGGTGTACCTATAGCTTACATTAGGTCAATTAAGGACATGCATGATAGAGCCAAGACCCAAGTGAGGACAGTGGGAGGAGACTTAGATCCTTTCCCAGTCGTGCTAGGGTTGCACCAAGGATCAATTCTTAGCCATTTCTATTTGCCTTGTGATGGATGAATTGGCGCGACATATCCTAAGAGAGTTGCCATGGTGTATGCTATTTGCGGATGACATAGTTTTGATTGACGAGACACGTGACAGAGTTACTGATAGGCGGGAGGTTTGGAGACGGATCTTGGAGTCTAAAGGGTTCAAGTTGAGTAGGACTAAAACGTGAACTTGGAGTGCAAGTTTAGTGACACAACCTATGTGGCGGATGTGGAAGTAAGGATTGATACACAAGTCATCTCCAAAAAAGGAAGTTTCAAGTATATGGGGTCAATATCCAAAGAAATAAAGAAATTGACGATGATGTTACACATTGTATTGGAACGGGGTGGATGAAATGGAAACTCGTATTCGGTGTCTTGTGTGATAAGAATGTTTTACCAAAGTCTTAAAGGTTTGTTTTATAAAGTCGTAGTCAAGAACTTGCACATCCAGAAGATGAGAGTAGTGGAAGAGGATGTTGAAATGGATGTGTGGGCATACTAGGATAGATAAGATCAGGAACAAAGCTATTGGGGACAATGTGGGAGTGACCTCTGCGGTGGACAAGATGAGGGAAGCGAGACTGAGATGGTTCGGGCATGTTAAGAGAAGATGCACAGATGCCCAGTGAGGAAGTGTGAGAGGCTGCCTCAGTGGTTGAAGGTGCAGTATTCGTGTATTATGTCCTCAGTTCGAGCCTCTGTGGGCTGCCTCTTTTATAATTAAAAAAAAAGAAGAGGAAGTGTGAGAGGTTGACTATAGTGGGTATAAGGAGAGAGAGAGGTAGCCCGAAGAAGTCTTGTGGAGAGGTGATTAGACAGGATGTGGCACTCTTGCAGCTTACCGAGGATATAACCCTAGATAGGAAGATATGGAGGTCGAGGATTAGGGTAGAAGGGAAGTAGGAGGTCGAGCATTGTCTAGTTCCCTTATCAGTTTTGTTATTAATACTTTCCTACTATCTTACTTTTTTTATTTTAATATTACCTGTTATTTCGTTTGCTTCAGTTATTTTATTATTTGTTGTTGCCACTTGTTCTCATTTTAATTGTTTTCACCATGGCTTCTTTGCTATTGTATTTGCTTTACATACTTGTTTTTTTGATAATTGAGCCGAGGGTCTATCGGAAACAACCTCTCTATCTTCACAAGGTAGGGGTATGACTGCGTACACACCAGTCACCACCCTCCCCAGACTCCACTTGTGGAATTATACTGGGTATGTTGTTGTAAAATAACAGTGGGAAACAGTAGTTAAAGGAGCGTGCATCCTCATGACAAAGCTCAAGCTGACATGACAAGATGGTACCGACATGATTATTATTTTCGCTTCTGTTTTCATGTGTTTGTTGAATGCACACACATCCTTCCATAAAAGAACATGCCTAGTCGTGAAATTCATCCAATTTTGAATCTTTAGATGAATCTGAAGTGAAATGCTATAATGGCTTTTTGCAGGTGGTTATATGCAATTATGATCCTGCTGCTAGTTACTCTGTTTTTCTGCCTCATCTTCCTTCTCCTCCTCCTATTTTTTCATAGGTAAGATTTCTCTTTGCTGAAGATGGACTTTTTTTAGCATTGCCTAGCATAGTAATTTTGTATTTGTTGGAAGTTTGTTAGATTTTATGTTCTTAAAATTATGTGTTAGTCCTTCTAAAAAAAGGTTAAATATATGGGATTCTGGAACCTCTGTTTGGTCGTCAGGTTTGATAATTCTGGGAAAGGATGTAATCATTTCTGTAAGATTATAAATATCTCGTGTAAAGAAAAGATAATGAGTAGGATGCCTACTTACCTCCTTTCAGTCTTGTGAGGGAGGTAGAAACATATCAGAGCTAAGCTACGCGAACTTTATAATTTGCTAGCATAACAAAATGGAAAGATAGGAAGATCATCTCTACTCTATCTGGTCATGTGCAATAGGACATAAACTTAGCAGTCATTTGGTAAAGTAAAAAAATGAAATCTGCCACATTTTTTTCAAGTCCACTAAATTGACATGTTAAGTTTGTCAGCCAACATACTTGTGCCTATATTATTCCCCTTTTGATATTGTCTTGCTCCTTTAGCCAAAGTGTCTGAACTCATGTTTCTTGAATCAGCTACCTAATTTTGACAAATCAGACCACTTATGAGCTTGTGAGACGACGGCGCATCCAATATCTGAGGTTGGTTATATCCTTTCAATTCTTGCGTGATTTTATTTACTGGGTAGTGGCAGGTATGTCTATGTTGTCACTTTGAGCCACTACTCTGGATGATATGATTAAAAACATTGGACAATGTTAGTTGCAGATGGAGCATGTATTCTCATCAGGAATTTGTCTCGTCTTTAAGCCCAAGTTTAAACTTGCTTTGATTTGCAGGAACATTCCCGAAAGAGTGTATCCATTTAGTAAAGGAGCATGTAGAAATTTGTATGAGTTTTGCTGTGCCCAGCGTAGCAAATATAGAATGGAACCGCTGCCATCAGGACAAGAACTTGAAGAGAAGTTGAGACCCTATACCTGCTCAGATGTTTTATCTTGTCGGTGTTGCTGTTGATCACTTGTGTTGTATCCTAATATTTGAGTTTTCCCTAGATTGTACACTTGTGAAAAGATCTAGGATAGCCATTTGTTTGTAATGTCAACTTTATACATTACAAAGATATCCAAGTCAGGCATTTCTACGTGACTTAAGTCATATTTGTCTATTTTTGGGCGACACTGGTTTTGCTAATTTCATGGATAGTTCCACATGATGGATTGTTGCAGCTTCTTTTTTTTGGCCAAGTATGGAGTGCAAGGTAACTTCTCTTGAAAAAAGAAAAGGGATTCAGTTCAAAAAAGATAGGGGCCATAATTTGCCTTTTACTTTTTGATTTGCCAAACCAGTCATCAAATAATTTTTCTTTCTATCCCGGAATCAGGATGTGGAAATAGTTACAGGCCTTGAAAGTAGAGTGTATTGTCTTTGAACTTGAATCAAGAGGATCGTTTGTCCTTTTCTCATTTTTCCCTCTCGGTTTTGATTGTTCTATGAACCTTGTGTTTAGAAAGGAAGAGAGAAAATGAAAGACGTGAACACTAATACTTAAATGAATCTATGTTGAGGCTTACAAAAGGCGAGGCCAGATAAGAAATGGAATAGATGTATTACCAATGTGTACATGCTTTTCAAAATTGTTTTTCTCATAAAAACTAGCTATTTCTTACACCAACCTACTTCAAGCCGAGGAGAAAAACTCAAGAGGGAAACAGCTGAACCTGAGGAAAGAATTGGCTAATACAATTATGCTAACCATATCTGGATGTGCATTGTGAATTGACACCTGTACAGATGATTCTTAAAGGAAGCAAGATCACTTTCCACTACTCTTCCACTTTTTGATAGGGAAGAGGGTGACTTTTCTCCGAGGGGGGTGAAATCCACCCTCTGTTGGTCGCAACACTGAAATAGAAGCTTCACGTTCATCGTCCTTGTACTCCTTGTCGTCTGTTAAAGGTTTTAGTTCAAAGGTCCCTTTTGTAAAACCTCTAGCAACCTGGTCAGTTACAGCTTACAGAAATCAGCAAATACAGAATAAAAGTGATATTTTTTGTGAGAATGAACAAAATGATTAAGCATACCTTTAGAAGAAGCCAAACTTTGAGAGAACTACTCAAGATTGCTAGCCTTGTCCTCTTTCCTGAAGTTAAATAGTTGGACATGAACTGATCAACCCTGAGAATAAATCTGGGCCAAGACTTGGGGTTTTCAGGGTCTGCCTTCAGATCCGTTGTGGACTGATCAACATGAGAAACAAGAATTAGTTTTGGGAAAATCGGTTATTATGTCGAATCATGTTAAACTATATTCTGAAAGATCCAAAAGAAGAGGAAGAAAAATGGAGACCAAGTGGTAAGAATGGATTGGCTTGCTAAGGAACCAAAAGATTTTGGATCGACCTTTTCGCGGGTTAACAGATAATAAGGAGAAAAAAACCCAAGAAGATAACCTTGAAAAGGTATCTCAAAAGTAGTTAGTTTACTTACTAGCAACCGACAAATTTCACGTTCAATCTTAGAGTATGCAGTCGCTAAAGCTTCCACTCTCCCCGTCCCATGACAGCACGTACATGGTTCACTTATCATGAATGTCACACTAGGTCGAACCTGTCAGGTATAAGATGTAGTGACCCAACCATGATTAATTAGACATTTCCACTAGTGTAGAGTAGTTATGACAAAGAAATTCAGCACCAAATAACATACTCTTTTCCTGGTAATCTCCATAAGCCCATGTCTGGACAATTCAGACACCTTAACTGTTGATCGATCTCTCTCAACAGCCTTCTTGACCTCCTCGTAGACCAATCTCTTATTTGCTGGAAGACGAAATAAAAGAAAAGACTTTCAAACAATTGCATAACATATGGTCATGCAGGTATACATGCTTTGTAAGTACATCTGTACCAAATAAAAATAGGACTACATCTTCATAATGTATTGTTGACTTCAAGATATCATGACAATTGACAAATCATATGGTATGAGCTGAGTATCAAATATAGTTCCGAGAGAGGCATAGTAGGCTGGCGCTGATAATGCAACTTTCAGTCTGATTACGTGCCTGTTCTAGATGATAAACAGTAGGTGTTATGTACTACAAGTAATGTCGTTTAGTTACCAAGCATTCAACAACTAAGTTGCACGGACTCTTCACTTTCGATGCTACACCCATGTCGGATTCTCCAAAAATACACTACTTTTATGGAATCCGACACACCTATTGACATTTTTTGAAGAATCCGAGAAACATAGTTCAACAAAAATAACTTCAATTTTAGATTTACATAGAAGACTACAATAAATTTCTACATCTCCCTCTTTTCTTTCTTATTTTCAGTAGTAATCCCGATAAAACAAAATATTGTGCAGCAATACCAAATAAAGACCACACACACACACCATAATTTTAGAAGTACACTGAGTTCTGTGCTAAGAATTTTTAAAGGTTTCAGTCATCAAATTTAAAATATTGGATCCGCCGGTGACACACACACACACACACACACACATATATATATATATATATATATATATAGAGAGAGAGAGAGAGAGAGAGAGGAGGGGGGGGGGGGGGGGGGGGAGGAGAGGCAAAGAGAGGGGTTGTTGTTTACTTACAATCATCCAACATATCTATGAAATCCACCACAATAATGCCACCAATATCTCTCAGCCTTATTTCCCTAGCAATCTAAAAATAATTTTCAGTATATCCTTAATAACCACAATTATCAGATGATAAAATAAAAAATTGGAATCTGCTGTAAACAATAAATTTAACATATAGAAAGAAAACCAATGTAATCCTATGTTGTCTTAATCAATTAAAAAAACAATGTAATCCTATGTTATCGTACATTCCAGTAACTAGCTCGGGGCCTCGAATAAAAGGTTCAAATCTAACCAGAGACACCTAACGAAGCTACAAATGCAGTATTTCTTTGAATTAGAATGATGAATACTTGCTTAGTTGCTTATGGTCAAAGCAAAAATGAGTAAATAACATCTCATTTGGATTGGTTTCTGGCTTTCTTCCTTTTCCTTTACCTTTCTTTCCCATGTTTGTAATTCTGCATCCCAGCCTTACTGCTAAATTGGATCAAATTAATGCGACTTAAATAGAGGTGTATAAAAGCAAACAGAGATTGCCCCCGGGGCTTTGGTCTAGTGGTAAGAGCGCAATGTGTGATGTGTGGGTTAGACGCACATGAAGAGCTCGCACCATCCTTAGACAAAAGCGTGGTATTTAAGTGAAGAAAAGTAGAGAGCCGGCCCATTATCCACATAGTTTCGAGCCGGCCCATTTCCAAGAAAAAAAAACAGAGGTTTAGCAATAAATGAGGCATGCTATGTCCTTCAATATGCACATGATACCGTGTGTAGTTTCTGTTATTAAACAAGAATTAATTCTCCATAGTAGACCATTAACAGAATTTTCTTCTGTTCTGGGGCCTGACAAGCTACTACTAAGCTACATATGACGCCTTATCAACCACAGGAAAAAAGAGAACCAATGTAGCTTGTCAAGAGTCATATTCTAGTGTTGGATTGAAGTATCTTCCCTTCAAACACTAAGCATCTTCTAATTCATTGAAAAGGATCTTCTAAGCATATTCTAGTTTGTTTTCCATCTACTCAGATGCATCTGATAACCAACTTTCTCAGGTTTAGAAAAGCTACGCTCTTGGAATACAATATGTAATCAAAACAGATGCAGGTCTACATACTTGTCTGGCAGCTGCAAGGTTAACATTGAGAATAGCCATCTCTTGTGAAGTCCCTTGACCAAGCACACAGTGACCACCATTTACATCGATGGAGACTAAAGCCTCTGTCTGTTCGATCACTAGATAACCTCCGTTATCAAGGGGAACCCTGAAAATTTTATAAAGTAACGGATTAAGGAGGAACATCAATGAAACAGGAAATATGTTGATTCACGAGAAGTTATAATACATGTCATAAAAGACATAAAGCTAAAAGAAAGTAATAGAAAAGAAACTAAGTAATCTCCACCTTTTGCTCAGAATGTTGTTTATTTCTTCCTCAATCTTGTATTCATCAAACAGGGGAGTTCTTGTACCGTGTAACTCAACTCTTTCACAAAGATTAGGTGCCATTTCTTGAAGATAGTTTGTAACCTGAACAGAGTCCAACATATCTATATTAGAGTACATCATAATTCAAATCATCCTTAACAAATTCTAGCCAGGCTTCTTTATCACAAATCCTAAGTAAAACATGAAAGACATTGATCCAAATTTCTTAAGTATGAGAAAATGATCTAAAGTTGTCTTAACACCCCCTCCCCCCCCCACCCCCCCCCCCAAAAAAAATAATAATTAAAAATAGGAGGAAGAAAACCAACTGATCTCTATCATGTACATCGTCCTCACTATCATATAAGTCAGCATGCCATTTCTTTCGGATAGTAAATTGAATAAACTTCTTTGTCTGACTACAGTTCACTTTTTCTTCTACTGTCACCTTCAAAGTTAGAGAATGCCTTGATTTAACCAGAGTGCTGATACTTTTTTTTTGATGAAGTAATGTGTTTCATAGAAAGGCATCAAAGTGCTAATACTAACAAGCTAAATGGTGCATGCCAAGATCTCCAAAATACCTTTTACATTGTTGGAATAAACGAGGATACAAAAAGGCGACAACAGTTGTGGAACACTATACCACGACTATATGGTGGACTGTGTGGAATGAAATCAATCAGGATACTTTGAGGAGAAAAGGAAAATATTTGTAACTTAAAGCACAGATGGTCTTTTAGTGTAAAGACGAAAATCAATTTCCTAAGTTCTTTTCACAAGTAGCTAATGTACTGAGATGCATACTGCAGTGCTACTCATCCATTGCACACTCTGGGTGTTATTCTTTAACAAAATATTAATTACATTTTCAAAAAAAAGAAAAATACTGAAACAAGCTAGTTTTACTTCTAAAATGTTTTATTAACTTAGGTTTTATTTAATCCAACATAATCTCATTCATCGCCAGTATATGCAAATCCTTTATGCCAAAAACCACTCGCTATTGCAAGTGGTTATCAAAAACCGCTCCCATGCTCCCATGTGAAAAACTAACTTAGAGGAACATAAAAGACCGAGCAAGACATGCAATCGTGCTTGTAGGTCAAAAATCTTTTCATTCCACTGACTGATAACTGACTAAGTCCATACCTCGTGATATGTCCTTGGAGAATCAACCACCAAACTCTTCACCTGAACATCAATGCTAGAGTCAGAAAGTATAATTATGTTTTCATGCTAATTTAAAAAAGCCCATGACCAGAAGCTGCCTAAAAAATAAAAAACTGAACAATCCATGAAGGAATGAACTGAGAATGAGCAGACCTTATCGCTAAAATAATCTTGAACAACAGAAAGTGTTTGGCCCATTGCCTGGTGAAGCATAGCAGGAACTGCTCCATCAACACCTTCATCTGCAGCAAGAGCTGCAGACTTTGCATGCTCAGTTATACTTTTCCAAGTTGAAAGCAACCCTTCCAAGTCCTTCTGCAATTCATTTAATGAATGACCAGCTGCAACTGTCCTTACTGTAAGACCATATCCTTGAGGCTGTAAAGTTTTTGCAATGACCCTTAAACGTGTGCGCTCAACACCAGCGATCTTCTTTGAAATACCTATCGTGTTGCCGCGAGGAGCTAAAACCTGGGAAGAGGAGAACCAATTAGATTGGGTTTTCTAATAATGGACTTTCAGCTGTGAGACACAGAATACATGATCATGAAACATGTAATACCCAGAATCTGCTCCTTAATTTCGGATAAGCAGTCAATGTTGGGCCCTTCGTACCCAATCCTTCTTTAACAACTTGCACAATTATTTTAGTGCCTTTGCGGACCTGGACCCACTTGCTTTCATCTCTTTGTGAAACTTTATTACCATTCACAGCATGCTCAATAGTTGGATTCTGCCCTTGGTACCCAATTCCACTGGATTCTTCCAGATATTTCTCTGAATGAGTTTCAAGCCCATGCTCAGTTACACTACCATTATAATTTTCAGCAAGAATTTCTGAAATATCACAAGCATCACCACTTTCATGCTCCCCAAACTCATTGTCCATGTATTCATCCTCTATATCAGCATCATCAATCTCATCTGCATCCACTTCTTCCAAAGTGGATTTATTTCTAGGAAGACCTGGGTTCTCTTCAAGCATGTCAACAGCAGCACCATTAATTACTTTTTCCCTTGAATCATGACAAAATGGGGGGAAAATAAATGGTTCTCTGTTGGGTTTTATATCCATAAAGGAGGGTCTTGAAGTGCCAATATTTACAAATGCACCACCCATGTGTGGAGCTAATTTTGTAATTACTCCTAGATATACACTATCGCATTGCACGTTATTTTTTACTGGTTCCAGCAACAGTTCAACCAGTTCCTCATTTTCTAAAACAGCAATTCTTTGCACAGTACAAACCGAAGAGTTAATCAGAATAATTGTTGTGAGGGAGTCTTCCTTGGAAAGTGCATCACATTGATCAATAGGCAACAACTTCTCAGGTAATTGTTCATGTTGATTGCTAGATGAAGATTGAGCTAATTGTTCAAGTTGATCGCTAAATGGAGGTTGAGCTTCATCCTTATTATCTGACTGTTCAACTTCACAGTCATCGGGAGCCATCTCAGCATCAAAACTAGGAGAAGAGGTGCATGCTTGCAATAGCCAGGGCTCCTCTACATGGGCATATGTTGCACATAAGGTTCCTGACGAAGTATCATTTGCATTGACCTCATACTTGGACCATAAATTCTCACTAAGTGTGGACTGATTTAAGAATCCTGATTCTAAATTTTCACATTCAAGACCCTCAACAATCTTGTCGTCACAAATGACATCACCAGAAGCCTCTGACTGTGCCAAATGATGAAGAAGCAAGGAGGACTCGCATAGCCATGGCTCCTCAATGGTCAAATGTTCAGTTGAAATATTTTTTCCACAATCTGAAGCTGTATCCATCTCATCTGAGAAAAAACTATCCTCATCTATAAAATCACTAAAGACCTGCTTTAGGATGGAAGAATTGCTGTTCAAGCATTTCACAGTAACATTCCCATCTGCATTTCACTGGAAGCATTTAATATCCAAAATAATGCATAAATTAGAGAAACTACATACGAGTATAACTATCCACAAAAAATATTATCATAAAAGTAATACCTCTAGCGCGAGCTGGAATGAATAGACGGATAGGTATAGATCTCTCTGCTATCCAGGATCCAAATATGCTGCCCAAAGGCATTCTTGTACGAGATTTAATCCATAAGTTCCTTGGGAAAACTTTTCCTCTTTGTTTAGAAGGTACCAACACAGAGACATCGTGCCTAGCTTTGCATAAAGCAGTAGACGAAGTCAACATATCTCCCTTCATAGAAGAGTTGCAGCTCAAATTTCCTGAATACAGTATCTGCAAAGACCAACAAGAGCTTATGCACACTAGATAACGAACAAAATTCAGTATCTAGTACATTCCCAAATCATTTATGTGAAGAAATGGACCTCGAGCTTAACTCAACCCTAAAAGCTAGCTCCTGAGGTGATCCTTGTCCAAAACCATATAAGGAGACCAAGTACCTCATTCAAAACCGATGAGGGAAATCTCACACCCCCTTCCCTCCCCTCGCACGCCCAGGACTGGATATCTTGAGCATGTACAATATAACATGGGGTCCAACATCGGTTAACTAAGAATTGTAAGATTTGATATCAATCTCTATAAAATAGCTTAGATTAGGTAGATATTATTCTATTCTCTTTCCTTTTCAACAAGAAGAGGAATAGCTAGAAGGAAAATGTTGAAGTTTTCTTTCCCTATGACCATTTTAATGGTATATGATAGATTGAGATGGTTACCTTTGACGTCTCCCATAGGCTAGAGAGTTCAGTACAAGACAAGAGAATAACCATATCCAGAGATGCACATCCACTGAATCAACTTCTCCGACTCAATGCACCTCAAATGATACTTCCAATTCAAGAAACGAAGTACTTGAGAAATCATAATGTGCTGCATCAAGCAGCCATAATAAAACTAAACTACCAAGCGTCTGAAACGATCTGGAAACACAAGGAAAAAGAAAATAACTCCAATCAGAACAGAGGATGCTAACTCAGCACAGCTAAATTACCCCCAACATCAGCAAATTGCTTTATCTTGCACTTTGCAAAAGACATACGTGACCCATGAATGGACTAAGTTTGTTGTCAAGAACTAATTTTTAAATGACAGACGTGGAGGGAATTCTTCTAAATAAACGAATGTGATATGCCAATAGCTTCAGATAAAGTGTCCGATCACAATTGCATTTCAAGAAAGAATTGCCAAAGCAATCTTTTCTTGAAATACTACCGCCACCCACCCCCGGGCAACCAGCCCACAAGAAAATTGAGGAACCCCAGAAAAAAAAATGATAAAGAAAGAAGGGTAAGACAGCATAAGCATTCAGTTCAAGAATTAAAGGAAAGCAAGCGCCAAGCAGCAACTTTATTCGTCCAAAAACTTAAGTCTTTCAGCTGATAGAGGAGAAGCTAAGGCTATGGAATGAATGGGAAAAAGCAAATAGAAAGAGAGAAGATAAAGAAAATAACCTGATAGAGCTATTCAGCAATAAAGAAGAAGAAGAAGAGAAACATATGTAAAGTACCCTCTGTTATCTAGTACCTCGGACAGCAAGGAGAACGGCTAACTCTGGTTCTTGAAAGATAAGGGGCCAGTCCTTCCTATTTCCTATGGGGGTTTTCAATTTCTCTTTTACGTATTTCCTTTAAAAACAAAATAAAGAAGAGAAAAGGGTTGCATTGCAATTTGCAACTATTCTTTTGTCGATAATTATATTCGAAATAGGAATCAAATGGGTAGATATTTGTTTCAAATTCTAATGAAGATCATATTTACATCAATTCTTGAGTAATTGTTTTTTCTTGTTTGTAAGATATATATTTGTTTTCTATTGTTTGATTGGCCGTACAGGAGTTAGGACAGATAGAGGTAGGTCGAAGAAGAATTGTTTTGTGACAGGTAATTAGACAGAACATGACACAATTTTAACCTATTGAGGACATGACTCTAGATAGAAAGTTATGGAGGTTGAAAAGTTAATAGGTCGTCGAGTGTTGTCGCACCTTAGTAGTAATATTTAGTATTTAGTAATCGTATAGTTTGTTATTCTTCAATGTGTATAATTATTTGTTACTTCATTTCATTTGCCTAAATCATGCTGTATTACAATCCTTTTTCTTACAATCATGCTTCGATAACTTCTCTTTTAAACGGAGAGTCTATCAAAAACAGTCTTCCTACCTTACAAAGGTAGGATAAAATCTACGTACACCCTTTCCACGAGATATGTTGTTGTTTTGAAAGGTAACGATTCCTAACAATAACAAATGTTACAAAAGAATTTTAGAAATCTTAGATGCACGTAACTTCTTTTCATGATTCTTTTTCTTTCTTTGAGTTAATGATCAAAAATACACATAAACTATTACTTTTTCGTGAGTTCCATAACTCGACATTGCCATTCCCTTTGAATTAAAACACGCTTCTTTATGCAAAACGCCCTTTGCGTATCCACAATCAAACTCAAGAATAGATAACGATCATAGATGTGATTTTAGAAACTAGAGAAAACGTGAAGATAATCTTACTATATTAGAAAGGAAACATAGTTTACCAAGAGACAGAGAGCCGCAAAATGGACTACCTTGCAAAATGGATATCCAAGATTTATTACAACAATATTTATAAAATTGACATAAAGGGAACAAGTAAACTCCACGGGATGACGCTACATTTCTAACATATCATTTGGTTTCTGTACTGTATACTGTGATATTAACTGGCACAAAATGTATCTGATACCATGAATCCTGGATAATCTAGGTACGACGAGATTTCTGGGACTTGAGAGTCTCGAAACGAGCAGTAAGTGTGTCATAGTCGGGCAATTTGGGATGAACCCGAGGTACTTGAGGTGCAGGACGGTTAGGGGCTCGGTTGGTTCCTCTCGGGGTTTCTTCAGTTTCCATCTCTTCATCATCATCTGATTCATCAAACTTGATACCTGAATGTGCTGATGGAACATTGTAGCTGTGCCTTCTGTAGAACTTTCCACCATCAGTATCAGTTGGTGGGCTGGGTTTATATGTGCCTCTCGGGGGATCTTCCATCTCAATTTCCTCGTCGCAATCTGAATCATCATACTTCGCATTGGAATTTGAGGATGGAACATTACAGCTATATCTCCTATGGAACTTCTGTGATCTTTTCATATCTAATGGCATCTCTTCACCAGCATAACCATGAGAATTTTCAGAATTCCTAATGTTCTTACTACTCCAGTGCATATCATACAGATCAACTATGGACTGAGAAGGTGGTGCCACGTCACTTCGCGAGGACTTGGGAGCCTGAGCACCGGAAATGAAAGGGATATTGTCAACAGTTGCATTGTTCATGGAGTTATGACAACCAGCAGAAGATGCTTTTGCATCTTTACTGGCCAGATATGCAGCTGCTTCAGCAGCTGCAATTGCTTGCTTGGCAGATTCAGCAGCTGCTTTAGCAGCTGAAGCTGGGTCATCAAATTTGGCAACTTTTGATTCTTCCTCATCTGAAGCCCTGTTAGTAAGTGACATCAGCCAAGTCAGCCTTTTTTTTTTTTGTCAAAAGAAGAAAAGCAAAATCATGGTTTTATGCAGTAAGTGGGAAAAATGAACTTTAACTTATGAATACCTTGGAAGGTTGTTAGGCTCAGCAGGTTGCTTTGAGGTCGGCTTCAGCGGTAAGCTAGTGGCACTTACAAAGCCATTTGGTCCTTCCTGATCAAAGAGAATAGCTACTAGTTAGATAGTCACCGAACGAGTTTGGCATCATACGCAGATAAAGATGGATTTTGAAAGAGAGACACACTATACGCTCTTCTGGTGGCTTGAGAAGCTCCATCTCCGAATCTGCGGTGTCCCATTCAACCTGGTATTCCTTGGCTATTTCTTTCATGATTTTTAGTTTGACTTCACCACTTGGAGTTTTCACAGAGAGCTTTTCGATGAGCTGTAACAATAATTACCCACTTCTTTTAGACCCCTCCAAGCATACGAATATAAGATTCATTTACTAATGATACAGAAAGCCATGAGTTTTAAGAGAAGAAATATGATTACCATCCGGTTTACACCAGCGTTGGGTCGTAGGTCAGTCGCTGCTGAAACAAAATCTTTGCCATATTTCTTCTCAAAAACATCTTTAATTCCCATCAATTCTGGAATATCTGAGCACCTGGGGGCAGCAAAAATCAAACTTGATATCCCCTCTTTCAGATCAGCTGGACATTCCCTGCAATAGGAAGCAATGGTATCTGTGAGCTTTGTCCTCTAATCTAAATTTTTTTGAAAAAAAAAGTTATATCGCTTGAGACATCTTACCTTTGCTTTGCAATAATTGGAAGTCTAGCCACAATAAGTTCACAGAAGAGCTCGAGGAACTCATTTGCTTGCAATATATTTTGTTCTCTTATCACATGTTCAACCTATAAAAAAAATGAAGCATGTGAATGTTCTTTCCAAATGATTAGCAGAAAGAGCAACCAACCCTAAGGACAATAACTTCTTGAAAATGATCATGAACAGAAGAAATAAAAGATTCCACTCTAACTTGAATAAAAAAGATGTCGTTCTAAAATCACATGTTGGAATACCAAAATAGAAGCTGTTTATTGAGATCCACCACTATAGACATGAAAGATAACATTCAGGAAAATCCCTGACCAAAAAAGATAAGCACATAATGTACAATTTCTTCCCTCTCATATTGCATAATATTATGGGTCTTTTTTAAGCAACTTCAAGATTACCCAACAGAACAAAAATATTATTGGAATTTGAATACGCTTTGCATTAAATAGAGCTCTTTGCTATCACATCGATTAGTCTAATCTATAGCCATGACCAGAAAGTTCTAATAGCAGAAGTATCTTGGATCGAATATTAAGGTAGACATATCCTGCATAGCAATTGATGCTAAAGCTTGGAGGAGGAGGGGCATTCAGTGACTCAATCCCATGGTATAAATTAAGAAGGGAACACGTTTTAGCAAAATCACAGAATTTTAAAGTAAACAAAGTGTTGCAGAATGAGAAAGAGCATAAATACAATCAAGCTAGTTCAACAAGATTTACTCTATCACACCTCCAAGTTTTGATGAGAAGCACCAAATCATCTGTATCTATCTGTAGAAACCCTATGGGGTCGTTTGATACGCGAGATTAAGGTGGGATATCCCAAGACAAAAACATTATAAATTTCATCCCGACTTAATCCTAGGATATCCCACCTTGTCCCATCCAACTTGGGATTATTTTATCCCATCTCCCAGGTGCGATAAATTAGTCCAGTATAATCCCAGGATAATTTAGTCCGCAAAAGACCCCTATAATCTTTTTGAAAAGCAAAATTTTATGTTTCAAGCTAAATGATCCATAAGGGTTTCATTACTAATTCCAAGCAGTATGGAGGAGACCTAACCACTATGACTAACATCCCAGGCATGATATAGCGAATTCCCCCATTCTACGACTTCTCAAATAAATTAGTACCAAATAAAGCTAATATCGAGGTTACATATAAATTATTGGATTAACCAATCAATCAATCAACTAAGCCCCAACCCAAAATCAGAGGTTAAATACGAAAATGAAGGGGGGAAATTACCCTTATACGAGCAGTGGCATCCTGACGGGACTCAAGAAGCATAGCAATGTCTCTCCTCATTTGCCTCACAACCACCTCCCTCTTGTTCCTCAGCAACTTTATCCTCGCCACCGTCATCTTCGCCATTGTCTTGCTGCATACACACACCAAAAAAACAAAAAAGACATTAAAGTTGATTTCTTTTATCAAGAAGAAGTAAAGTTGAGGGGGGGCATTGGGGAAATTCACCATTTAGAGGAATTGAAGGTTCTGCAGAAGAGAGATAAACCCATCTTCATCGCCTTCTTGCAATGCTTGGTGGCAGCGTTTGCTACTGTCATTTTTCTTCCTCAAGAGAAAAAAAGTGAGTAAAGCAATGAGAAGAGTGTGTGTGAGAATGGTAGTGAAGAAGAAGAGAAGAGACAAGAGTTGTATGTGTAACGGTCGTTTGGGATGAAAAAACAAAATATGATCATGGATGACGTGGCAGTCTTTGTAGGGTCCAGAGAGGAGCGACGACCGACAATAGACAAAAAGAGCCGTTGTTTTATTGACGACGTGGCGTTTGTTTCTATAAGGGCTCTTATTATGGACCTTCAGAGGATCCGATGTATTACATTCAAGGTTTCGAACGGTGAGCTTTTGGGCCTTTCCTAGGTAAATGTCTTTCTGGCTTCTTACCTTTGCTGTCTTCACAGTATTCCTTTTTGAACAGTGTGCTTTTTCTTCTCCTTTTCACATTGCTTTTCTACCCTCACCTTTTTCATACAGTCTTCACCATTAAGATACCATCTTAAACGAAAATTATAAAGTACTGTATTTAATTGCTTAGATTGAACAAGTATTGGGGAAGAGGTAATTAGATAAGACATGGTATAGATGCAGCTCATCTAGGATATGACGAAGTTAAAATTTTAACTTTATGGGTTCTGAATTTAATATTTGTACATATTTAATGAATTTTTTTATAAAAATACACTGTTTAAGCAAAAGTTACTGGGTTCGACCGATCCGTAACCAGGCTTCTAACTCCGCCCCTGATAGGAAGGTGCGGAAAATACGAGATTCCATACTAGTAGGTTGGAGTGTATTGACTTGCTGTCTATTCTAGTAATCATAGATAGTATTACTCTTGTTTTTGTTCTTCGATTTTTATTACTCCCTCCGTTTCAAAAAGAATGACCTCTTTTGACTTGACACGGAGTTTAAGAAAATAAAGAAGACTTTTGAATCTTGTGGTCTTAAATTAAAGTTATGTCAAATGTACCAAAATGCTCTTTAATCTTGTGGTCCTAAACATGTCATGTGGAAGTTGGAATTAAAGTTTTGCCAAAAAATGAAAGAGGTCATTCTTTTTGAAACGGACTAAAAAGGAAAGTAGGTCATTCTTTTTGAAACGGAGGGAGTATTATCTATATGTTTCGTGTAGGTTGATTATAGTATTATTTTGTCCTAATATGATCCTGCTACAATCTGTTGTATTGTTACTGTCCATTATTTTTAAACTTTCATTACTTTCTTTTCTAGAATGTTTTTATCTTGAGTTGGAAGTCTATTAGAAATAACCCCTCTACCTCTGAAGTAAAAATCAGGTCCGCATATATTCTATTCTCCTTAGACCCCATTTTATGTTATTGGTGTAATTGCTTCAAAATCAACTCAAACTTAATGAGATTGAAGTTGAGTTACAAATGTTTAAAGTTTAGCATATTGTTTGTACATTTCGAACTTAAGATATTTAAATATGAAATTAGGAATAACAGTCCCTAATTTCAAACTTACATGTATTAAATTTGAACTATCAAAGCCTAACTTTACGTTACGATTAATTTAGCATTAGTCCAAGCCTGAAGTTGAAATCACTCCGACATTTCAAACCTCCATGACCAAGTAATATTGTTGATCTTATTCATCAATTTCTACTAGTTATATCAGTCTGATTATCTAAATAATTTTTTAAACCTCGATAAAGAATATTTACTTTCAAGAATCACCTTCTTTAGAAAACTCCCTTGTGGTGTCTAGATTTGTAGATAATATCCCATTCGAGTTCTTAAAAGATCCACTATCATCCTTGTTCTATAGATATGATAAACCCGATAAAAAGGGAGGAATTTTCTCCCATGTAGTTGGTACACCTTCAGCAGATCAATTTAAGAAACATCCATCTCACAATAATTTTCACAATTTCATACACAAGAAGGAATTAGATCCATTAATTAATGGATTATAGTGCAGAACGAACATACATAAGAAAGGGCTAGATCCCTTGATGGACTGAAATACTGAATGGGCCTAACCCACACCAGATCAACCCATTTACAACTAAATTGTTACTTGCACCACACACTCTTGGACATCTTTTGGGCTAAATCCTTAGAAGTCCAAATAATCACTAATCTTGGCCAGAATTAGCACCTCTGCAAAATTTTGGCACTAATCTGTAGAAACTGGAATAACACAATAGACACACAAAGAGAAAAGGATTAGGAAATTGGAAAACTTTGTCCATGTTTCCTAATCCTCTTCCCTTAATTAGCTGCTAATACTATACATAATATATTCTCATTTACAGGACTCAATGACTAGAAATATCTATACATCACAGCTTCAATCATGCAAAAAAATACTTGAGCTGCCATGCATGAGACCTTAATTATCACTCAAATTTATCCACTGAGAGAAAGTATGTTGAGTAGAGACACCCTTGTCCGGATCAAAAGCTTGAACAACATCTCCAATCCAGTTTCAAGATCCTCAATACTACCCTCCAAATTCTCCAGATTTCTTTGTGCAAATTCAAAACTTTCCACTTCCTCCTCATGACCAGAAGCATGGTCCACCAAGTTGTTCAGTGCAGTGTCAACTTTCTCCAGTTCAGTCAGCTTTTCCCTCTGCCCTTCACTGCCTACAGCCCCTTTGTGTACAAGCTTTGAAACCAATGACCATTTATTGGACTTTGGTTTCGAAGCTGGCACGGAAAGAAACATTAGCAATGACTGGAAGGTAGAAATGGTTGTGAAACTGGCATCTTCAAGGACCCTTATTATGGCAGAGAGCTGAGATTCTTTGATTGTGGCTGATGGGGTGTTATCTATTTGCTTCAGCATAATAAGGGACTTCTCAATTTCCTTTTGAGCCATTTTTCTTGAAGAAATATAAGCACTTACACTGCCTTCAATAGTCAACAAATCATCTCCTGCTTTGCTTCTCCGAAGCGCGGATTGAAGTTCTCTCACGCTTTCTTTCAAACACATGACAGTATCCCTTGTGTTGCTGCAGATATCTATGAATCTCACTGATCTTTCCAGCAATTCCTTCACAAAATTGTCATCTTGATGTTGAAGAAGCGCCCTCTGAGTCATTGGTAGTGCAAGGAGTTCCTCTATACACTCGTATAATTCAACAAGGACCGACGACAGAGCATTTTGGGTTTTTTCTTCTGCCCTTGGAGATAAAGGAGAAGATGATTCCCAAGTTTTGATCTTGTTCAAAACTTGTTCAATCTTGATAGTGCTGGGATGTGATCTAGCAGGAAAACTAACACAACGGGTACGATAGGGGCTATGAGAATGAGACCTAGGGGAAAGAACAGCCATTGTTCGAATTGTTGAAAGGTTCATTGTTTTTCTTCTTTCAAATCAGGTTATGTTCATGAACATTCTTTAAGCTGGTCTTTATATATGCAAAAAAAATCATGGAAGAAGACAAAAGTTGGGAGAAATTGAATAGTTAATTTGTAATAATGTGTCAATGTGATGTACATGTGAAGCCAGTGTGGGTTTTTTAATTTCTTTGTAATGGTTCTATGACTATATATGTCAAAGGCGTCAACCAACAAACAGGAGTACAACTTTCATACTTACATCAACTATAGTATAATGATAGGGATATGCATATCTCTCTTTAATATTTTATTTAAAGGATTTATGTGGTAGTACGAGCTTAGATTTTTTAAGCTTAAGGGTGTGTTTGGTACGATGGAAAATGTTTTCCAAGAATTTTTTTTTTTTTGAAAATAAGTGATATTTCTTACTTATTTTTTGATGTTTGGTTAATAAAAAAAAAATATTATTCACGAAATTTAGGTGTATTCTAGACAAATACTATGACATCGAATCCGGACCCCATCCTCTAACACGGACCCAAACCCTTGTCCCGATAATGGCCCGAGACCTGACCAGACCCCAACATTGACCTAAGACCAAACCCTAGCCTAACCCCTAACTTGGACCCAACAATGACCCATGACCCTACGTCGACTCGGAACCTAACCTCGACCCTGGTCCCTAAATTCATCCCCGGACCCAACTCCCGCCCAAGACCCAAACGCGAGTCGTGACCCGACAACTGACCCAATGACAACCCATTACCCGATGCCGACTCGGGACCTAACCCCTATCCTGATGATCCCTGACCTCATCCCGGGATTCGGCTCCTAACACAGACTCGACCTCTATGCCGATCGAGACCCAACTCTCGACCTCGATCCCGACTTGGGACTGAATCCCAACCCCGAGACTCAACTCTGGACCAATCCCGCTCCCGACCCGTCTTTCGACCCAGGATCCAGTAAAAATCGTCAAAATTTATTACTCTAATCTCATTTGGGTTTTTTAATTTCTTTGTTAGGTTCTATCTGTCGAGGCTTCAACCAACAAACAGGAGTACAACATTCACACTTACATCAAGTATAGTATAATGATAGGGATAGGGGGACTCGGGATAGGGGCATATCTCTCTTTCATTGTTTATTTTATTTAAAGGATTTATGGGGTAAAAACTTAGATATTTTAAGCTTAAATTAATTACTTTTCTCAAGCATCTAGGCCACCGCCAGCTCGGGCTTAACAAAGGTTCATTCATCCAGAAAAGTCGGTTGGCATAGAGAAAATAGGGGTGGGCTCCCAAAAATTGTCTGTATTGGACGTACTTTGGATTAGACATTAAATAAAAGCATTTATGTACAGCCAAAGATTGAATTTAGAGTTCATAGAGTGAGATCTAGAGAGATCAACAAGTACTACTGCTGCATATGGTGGTTAGAAGATATAGTTGGATACTCTGGTTATGACAACTCATGAAGTTTACAAGGTAGGTACAACATCGTTGTGCACGTGTTCTCTCACTGTTCCCAGGTCCACCCACCTATCCAAATAATGCTAGTAGTCCCTGACCCCGGTCACAATTTATATGATGATGTTTTAACTAAACACGAAATTTAAAAATAAAAGAGAGACTTTATAAAATTTATAATCTAAATTAAGTCGTAGATATTTACTATTCAACTATAACTCGATTCTTAAAAGAAATAATGTCACATAAATTTATTGGAAGTAAAGGAATTAATACCATTTATATCACGGTTGGTTCTTGAATCCTAATGCTTCATTGCATTGACTTTTATTTTGTATGGACAAATTCGTGTATGTTAGTACATATTCTTTTAGTCTCCAAAATGTAACCTAAAAAGGAATTAATACCATTTATATCAAGGTTGGTTCTTGAATCCTAATGCTTCATTGCATTGACTTTGATTTTGTATGGACAAATTCGCGTATGTTAGTACATATTCTTTTAGTCTCCAAAATGTAACCTAAAAAACATTACAATGAGAACTATCATAGTTCATAAACAATGATTCCAAGAGTGGCAAATTTGTAAGAGAGACATATACAGCAACATGAGAACTATCATTGTTAATTACGGGAATAGTATATTTGAATGTGTACATGTGTGGTGAAAAGAAGTTTCGAGGATCATAATTCATAGCATAATATATAGAAAATATATGAAGATAAGCATAATGAAACTGTAGGAGGTGGTGGCCACTCACTTCACTTAGCTAGAGCTAGCTAGCTAGTAGTTGGGTTTGGACACACTCATTAAATGTCAAATGAGAGGGCACTTGTCACAAACAATGAATTTGTCTATAGCTGGTTGATAGTCCTTTTCTTGACTCTCCTCCATAACGTGATGTTTTGGGCTAGCTATCCATATCTCAATAATTTAGGAGAAGCATTAATGGACTTCAATGAAGCAAATTGGTAGGGTTATTTAATTTATTTTCTTGCATTACTTGTTCATCACAATATTCCGATAGTACAAAAAATATTTACACTGTCAATTTGTATAAAAGTTAAATTCTTTTAGGATATGAATCTAAATTGCATGTACCACTGATGTAAAAATATTTAAAAATATAAACTAAAGCAAGCTCCCACTTGTATTGAAATCCCAAATCTAGCGGAGAAAAATTAGAGATGTTTGCTTTGATGGCAAGAAAAGTTTTAAATAGGGGTAATCATAAACATATGCATTTCCTCATATCTAGGAAATAGGGGATGAATATACTTTTTAAAAATATTATTTCTTCAGTACAGTGATAATTTATTGTCTCTGAAGATCCTCACAAAGTCCCATTTGGATTTCCCTTTAACTCTTTATCCAAGAGCTTGTACAGATGTATATAATTAGCAATCAACAAGTGTCCCATGAAGCTTTACTTTTGTAGCTCATTCTTGGCATGGATATTATATTAGTATGGCAAGGATATGCTCCTATCTAGAATCATCATGCATTATGATTATTCTTTTGCCAAAAAGTGGAAACTTTTGTTTGATGCATCCAAAAGAAAGTTCAAAATTATTCTTATTGGCGTGGATATTATATAGTAGTAAGGATATGCTCCTATATATCTAGAAGATTCGTCATACACTATGATTAGTTCTTTTGCAAAAGTGGAAACTTTTGTTTGATGTATAAAAAAGTGTTAGAGATCTTACGAATGATTAGTGAGTCATCGGGGAAAAAAAGTGTTCTTGGTCTCCTACTTTGGAAGAGTTGAGTGTCCCTTCAACACTCAGATTTCGCATATACGTCACATGGGTGAGATACATTGTCCTTTAACATGGCAAATAAACCAATCGAAAAAGCAAAATACATAGTTTACTTCCTAATTTAAGGTCAAGTTCACGTGACACACCTCTCTCTAATATGAGTAATCTTTTTTGTACATAACCTTTTTAAAGTACGTTTAACCGTTAAAAAAAAGAAGCAGCATCTCTTCATTCAATTTCTGTTTCAAATTTTGATCACACACCATTTTCGCTCAATCACTTTTTCTTAATTCAAAGAAGAAGAAAAAGAGAATCATCGTCCATCCCCGACATCTTATCTTCTCCAACTTAGCGGTATGTAAGATGGAATAAATAAGAATATGCTATAGGTTGGGATATTACATGAAATTAACTATCCCATTTTTTTTATATGAAATAACTAATTCCATTATTTTAATACTTAGCTCTTTTTTCCTAAACTAATCTTTCCAATTAACGGCTGAAGCAATAATTGAGAAAATTAGTTGAGGGAAAATTTAAAAGACTTGAACACATCCCAAATTATCGACATCTTGATAATGTTTGTTAAATTTATTGTTTCTCCTTATTTATTAGGGTAAGTCTGTCTCTCTTAAATGAAGAAAAGGTTCAAAATAGTCCTTTTAATTAATTTGAGCTTTGAATTAACCAAAATCATCTATATTTTTAACATGGAGGACTAATTAATCTTCCTTTAACTATTCAAAACTAGCGCAAATATAATCCAAGTCTAACTAAGTTGTTAAAATTAACGGATCGAGTCCACCAATCCGCTGCTTCGATCAAAAGCACATCCATTCATATGTCCTTAAGAAATGGACAACATTCATGAAAAGAACTAAGTAATTAACTTAAAGTGGATGAGTCGAGTTTTATTGACTGACATGAAATTGAAAATTTCACTCTGCGTGATCACATGTATCTTTCATTATTGAGAAATGCAATTGTATTATCCTATCAAGTTCTGTTATAATCATAAAATGTTTACTTCATAACTTCAACAAATCCGTCCAGAATGCGGTCGTAAAAAAAATATAACTTTGATTCCAGAAGCATGATGCTTGGTAGATCAAGTGAAGTATATAATCCTATTTTTTTTTAAAAGACTTTTTTGTAGAGACGTTACTAGGTACTTATTCACCTTTTACTACAAGAGAGCAACAACTTGCCAGTTATTGTCACCAAAAGTCTCTAAAAAGAGCACAAAGTCTAATATCCTTCTCCGTCCATTCCCCCGTAATGATTGAAGCACTCAGCTTCTTTCGTAATGTGATGAGCACCAAATGCAGTCTTTTACGCACCTATTGATACAAAAGTTCCGATGCGATTATATGTATTCCTTTTTGTTGGAGTCCTACATGTTGCTAACACTACATCAATAATTTATTGAGCTCTTTTCATGTCTGCTACTCGATTTTGGGGAAGAACATCAGGTCAATGGAGGTTCGTTTACTTTGGGATGAAACTCTGCGAGCAACGGGTGAGGGTTCCGATGGTTTTAATTTAAATAACTCAACTGAACTTGAATTATATGTCCACCAATTTCGAATAAGTAAAGGATCATTACTGTTCCAAGTTAAATAGAAGGATGATTTTGATTCAAATCTCAAATTTAAAGGATTATTTTGGACCTTTTCCCTTTTTAAGTGAATTTTTCTAATACTAGTCAATAGTCATTACATTACTTACACGATACGATGAGTGAATTATAAAAAAAATTAATACTGTTATGTGTTTTATTTCTCAAATGAATAATGTCACTTTTTGTTCTTGTTTATTTTCAGTTGTATATATAATACGAGTATGTTTTTTTTTTTGTTAGGATGATAATCGTTCATATTTAAGAAGAATCAAGCACAAAATTTGAAGTATGCACTTGAAAATTAAGGGTATTTTGACTATTTTCTATGAAAGATAAGAATAACTGGAGGGACTTAACTGTAAAATTAATCGGTCCTGAATGTAAATAACTAAACTAGTGGTCTTGACTTGTGAATCTCTTAACTTTCTTCTCATTCTGACCATATCATCGTGGACTGTCAGTCTTCTTCCACTTTTGATCCCAAAATTGCTGCCACTGTGTTAGAAAATGGCCAACAAAGTCTCCAATTTCTCGGATCTGATCCAACGTGTCACTGCTTCTTGCTTGCTCCACCCACTATCCTCCAACGGCCACATCTCCGATGCTCGTCACGGTGACGAATCTGAAGATGACAAGTACACTACAGAAGACGAAGAAGAAGAAGAACACCCACCTTATGTGGAGACTCTTGAAAAGTTTGAGGTCAAAAAGGAGGAGACAAAAACTGACAAAGTAATTGAAATGGAAATGCTTTTAGGGGAAGTGTTTGATGCAGTGTCGGCAATGAAAAAGGCTTACGTTAGTCTACAGGAGGCGCATTGTCCTTGGGATCAGGATAAAATGCGCGTTGCTGACGTGGCTGTGATATCTGAACTGCGAAGGCTTGGAGTGTTGAGGGAAAGATTCCGGCGGAATGTCGGCGGTGCAAGTGGAAGAGGGGACTGGAGAGTCGGTGCGGCGACGCTGAGAGAAGTGGTGGCGCCGTATGAATCCGCCATGGATGAACTGAAGCAAGAAGTGAAGGCGAAGGAAATTGAGATTGATGATTTGAAGGAGAAGCTGAAAACGGCGACGTTGCATAGCAGCAGTAGTGGAAAGAAAAGCAAGTCAAAACGAAGAGTTAGCTGTAGCAGTCAAGCTCCAGTTAATATGTCGCCGGCACCTGACCTGTTCGAAGCTACAGTGAGCTCAGTAAAAGAAGCGTCAAAATCCTTCACGAGTTTGCTCCTCTCTTTGATGCGCTCTGCCCATTGGGACATTGCGGCGGCAGTGAGATCCATTGAAGCTGCTTCAACTAACACCACCACCACACCGACGGCTGATTCAATTGTCGGAGCCAACCACGCAAAATACGCACTGGAATCTTATGTGAATCGCAAAATGTTCCAAGGATTCGATCACGAGACATTCTATATGGACGGAAGCTTGTCATCACTGCTCCACCCAGACCAGCACCGCCGCGAGTGTTTTACACAGTACAGGGACATGAAAGCAATGGACCCAATGGAACTTCTTGGAATTCTCCCAACTTGCAGTTTCGGGAACTTCTGTTTCAAGAAGTATTTGGCTATTGTGCACCCCAAAATGGAGGAGTCTCTGTTTGGTGATTTGGAGCAGAGGCGTCAGGTACTGGCTGGGAACCATCCAAGGAGTCAGTTTTACGGGGAGTTTCTTGGGCTAGCAAAGGCCGTTTGGCTGCTGCATTTGCTGGCCTTTTCTTTGGATCCTCCGCCAAGTCATTTTGAGGCAAGCAATGGATCGGAGTTTCACCTGAAGTACATGGAAAGTGTGGTGAAGTATTCCATTTCCATGGGGATAGGAGGGAGAACGGGTATGGGTCTAGTTGTCGGGTTTCCAGTTAGTCCTGGGTTTAAGCTTGGAAATGGATCAGTTGTTAAGGCTAGGGTTTATTTAGTCCCAAAAATGGGTTTTAAGTTTTTGGGATTGACATAAATTAGTCCATGCACTACTTGCCTTGTCTATGTATTAGTCCTACTAGTTGGTATCAAAAATAAAAAAAAGATACATTTGACTTGAGGATCTTTTATGCGCAAAAACAATGATTGAAATTATGTCTTTCGTTTGCAGGTGAACTTCAAAAGGTTAGTATAATTTTTGCTCCGGTAGACTTAAAAATGTAATTTTTGCTCGTTTCACGTAATGAATCTATCACCTAAATAATTGGTATCTTCGAACCTCAGATTCCATTCACTAATTTTTGCAGTTTTTGGTACTACTTCGCGTATGTTCATCTTTCTTTTCCTTTTATTTTCTTGTTATTGATACAGTAAGGTAATATAGGACTTAACTT
Source organism: Jaltomata sinuosa (assembly GCA_003996215.1). Taxonomy (NCBI): domain Eukaryota; kingdom Viridiplantae; phylum Streptophyta; class Magnoliopsida; order Solanales; family Solanaceae; genus Jaltomata; species Jaltomata sinuosa. Next base: position 74,886 of record QJPP01002071.1, on the reverse strand, counting down.
AGGATGCTTCGAGTAGTTGATAAAGCCCCTCTTTTGAGGGGCTAGGCCATAGGGTAGAAATTCTGTGTATATATGTATGACATTCATTTTCTTTTCAAGATCACTGATTTTTGAATTTTCTCTAATTCTCAAAGCTCGAGGATGAGTTCACCAATGTTTCTCTTCAATTTGACAGATTGATAGCTTCGTTCCATCGTTGATCCTATCAAGAAGGTAGTTTCAAGGGGAAATAATATACAACATTGATCTTAACAAGAAACAATGTTAAGGTTCTTGATTGGATTAAGCTCTGGAAAATAGATTGTTTTAGTCTGTATACTGTTCTCGATGTTTTCAACATGAGTCTGCATTTGTCTCCAATTTGCTTTATGCAAACTAGATTCTGTTATTTTGCAATTTGTTCATTGCCTATCTGCATAAGCTACAGAGTGCAGTGTCTACTATCTCAAGCTCATTGCTGTTATCTTTTTTTGGAGTTCACTTGCTAGACTTCCCTTTTGCATGAATCTTGAATCCATTGACTATCTACTTTCCTTAGGCTCAGAACTGGTTCTGGCAACAGAGACAAAGATCAGAAAATGGAAGTTCTAGTTATTCTTACTTCGCTCTATTTCAGGTATTTGAATTATAGTCTTACTAACACAGTTCATGGCATTATTCATGCACACTCCATGTATACCATATAAATAGAGAATGAGACATGAAATTGATGTATACTCAATCACCTGAAGATTGTATATTTCTACATAACTCCAAAACTGTGTATATACAATTTACAGTATATGGAATATCAACGCCAGATTAGCAGGAGAAAACATTCAGTAGTGAGCTTCTAGATCTAATCAGGCATCTAAATGTTGCTTCCAATCCATCTTCGAAGCTGACAAGATAAGCCTCAAAGCTTTCAAGCTTGGTTTCTAAGCTCGTGTTTTCTTCCAGGACTAGTGGTGCTATTCTTTCTTTGTTTACCAATCTTGAAAGCAGTGACCATTTAGATAGCTTAGGCTTCAAAGGTGGCACACACAAGAAGGACAAGAGCATTTGGAAAATTGAAAGGCATACTGCATTAGCTTCTTTTAGTGCTCTAATCACAGCTACTGTATCTTGATCAGCATCTAGCAAGACCGATACTGCAGTCTCTTGATCCATTACTAATCTTTTGGCATCCCTCTTGATCTTCTTGATGAAAGAGGTAAATCTTTCAACGCTGTCATCCATAGTTGAATCTCCTTTTCTCCTTCTGAGGGAGGATTGAATATCTCTTACATTTTCCTTACATTGTGAGACAAGTTCCTTTATTATGCCACAAAGGTCAAGAAGCCTCACTGATTTATCCAATAAATCGTCAAGCCATTTTGCATGTAGACACTGGGAGAGGGCTTGAAGGGTTTGAGATAAGTTGAATAGATCATCTATGCACTTGTATAATTTCTCCAAACCGAGTAGACCATTGCCTAACAGCTGCCGGTGCAATTGATACTTCCAATGATTTGAGCTTGTTTAGCTCCTGGTCAATTCTCTGGGTTGTTGGGTGTGATCTGCCAGGCAAACTGACTGATCGAATGTGATTGGATTTTGAAGAAAGAGCAGCCATTTCCTATGATTTTCTTTCTGATGAGAGGATTCTAAAACTTGTGTTAGCATTGAAGCTTGATAGTTGGTATTTATAGGCAGACAACTATAGGAGTGACAAGATGAACAAAGGCCTAATCAAATAAGCATGTGATTGCACTGCTGGATGCTTTATTTCTTCAGTTGTTTAGTTAGTTTCTGTCATGTAATAGTTGGCCAGGTAAGGCTGTCTCTCCATAAAAGCTTAAATCCACCAACTACTCTAACACAGAATAATTAGATAATTGAGATATGAATAATTACATACTAATGGGAATATTTTAAGGTGTCAAGACTTTCAAAGGGGTTAGTAGATCAAATATAAAATTCATAATGCACGACTGAAGTTTATTTTATGGAATTGTATATGTATGGAAGTTTTTCTTTTGGATTTGTTTGGCAAGGGGTTGGAATCATATCTCTATAAGCTTCTCAGCTAGATGTAATGTTTCCAATAATTCTGAGAAATTCAGAAAGGCCTAATGTACTTGGTCAAAGTAATGGGTGGTTTCCATGAGTAGCTTATTTATGAACTATAGAAGAGCACATATGAGCTGTATAATCTAATTGGTTAAAATGTGTTAACATATGGTGGGCAAGTTGAAATAACAAAGGAATACTTCATTAGATTGCAGAAGTGGGCTTCTTGCATGATGTTACCCATGATTCAGTTTCTGACATAGTTGATGAGTTCTAATATTATGGAATATTGATCTATTTTAATGCTTTAATTTTTTATTCTCTGCAATTTTGGTGAAGAACTAAACAATAAAATTGGATTATTACCTAAAATTAGAAACAAAGCTAAGAACTTACAGTATGGATAATTTACTTTTCTTTTGTTCATCAACCCTCATGGTTGACATGTGGAGAAACACAAAAAGGTTCTGTGAAGACGCATTAATCAAAGAAGCTGAGCTTTACACAAGAAAAACACAGATCAAAGATCATATGGGCAGAGCTAATAAATACATGACGCCAGAGCAATCATATCCTGTTATTTTCTTTGGCTCCATTTGGAAGATTACAGCTAAGAAGTTCTTCTCCCTGACTTTGTTAAAGATTCCCAAGATATGGCTATGATTTCCATCCTTTTAATTATTCCAGCAGTAGGTGGTTTCTTCTGGCTGCTTCACTCAAGGAGCAATTTTTAATTAAATCAATAATTGATACATGAGTCTATTGAAAATTTAAGTATTTAATTTTGTGCATGCATGTATGGCTGGTTATGCTGTGCTTGTTTAATGTTTACTAAATTATTGAATGAATAATTGTTCTCTACAACTCACCCTCCGGAGCAAAGGGAAGGAAATTTTACATTTTTTACAAACTTTTGTAAGTTATAACCATGAGTTTCACATTCTCTCTGAGATATCTTATTTTTTAAGTACGCAGGGAAAGGAACTCATAAGAACTCAGAATGAACCAGATGGAGAGAATATATTCAGAAGAGAGTCCCTCAATCTAATCAGGCACCTAAATGCTCCTTCAAATCCATTGTTAAAGCAATCAGGGTGACCGTCGAAGGATTCCAGCCAAGTTTCAAAGTTAATGTTGTCTGCCTGACTTTCATATGTTATTCTTCCCTTGTGCACCAATTTCAAAACCAGTACCACTTAGATGATTTGGCTTTAAAACTGGGACAGATAAGAAGTAGTAAGAGCATTTGCATAATTGAAATGCACACTAAGTTGGCTTCCCTTAGTATTCTAATCACATGTGTAGTGTCCAAATCTGAATATTGGAATTCTGATTCACCAATCTCTTCATCCATTTGGTTTAAGAGTTAAGACCAGGACTAATGTTTGGGCTCCTCCTTCATCTTCCTGCTGAAGGAGGTGATCTGGTGAAGCTGGCTTCTGAATTTGAGTCTCCTTTTTTCCTTCTGATAGAGGATTGAAGATCTCTGACATAGGCAGAGACACACTAGTAAGTTAGCTCTTCAAAATCTAACAGGCCTGTCCATGGCACTATGCACTTAGAAGCTAGCCACGGGGAGCCGTGAGGCACGACCAACAGGTCAAAGGGAAGGCTGTTAAGCTTCCCATGAACATTATATATGTGAAAACTAACTAGCCAACTCCACATTTGTGCAATAAAAGTTTCCTGATTAGCATGAGAAGATATTTAGGAGAGAACTCCGTGATGTAATCAGGCACCTATGTTCCTTCCAAATTATATTCGAAGTTGTCAAGCTGAGCCTCAAAAGAGTGCTAGCCACCTTTTATCTTACTCAAGTTCCCTTTAATATTTGGGGAGCATCCAGATCGTTGTTTTCAGGGACTGCTAGTGGACTTTTTGGGAGCAATGCGATTAAGCTTGCTGAGCAATGCCAACAATAGTCTGTCAAATTAAACTGATATTGAAAAGAGCAAAGTGGCAATGTTAATTTTTCCATTTAATTGTTCGAAAAAATTCTATGTTGGCTGCTTTGCGCCGCTGATCTGGTGCCAGATCTTTTTGCTGGATCTTGTTTTTCTTTTATTTGTTTAATTTGGCTAAGGAGATAGAAAAAAAGGACAAAGGATAGCAATTCTATGTTGGCTGCTTTGCACCGCTGATCTGGTGCCAGATCTTTTTGCTGGATCTTGTTTTTCTTTTCTTTGTTTAATTTGGCTAAGGAGCTAGAAAAAAAAGGACAAAGGATAAGCCTCCTGATTAAATCTAGTGCTTCCATTTATCTCAGAAGGCATGTGATGAAAATCAAGATTGTCATAGTTACAGTGGTCACCATAACTAGTTGGGCTATGAACTAAACTATATTTCTAATTTATCAGTGATACTTAAAAATATGGTGGATAAGTAGAATAATGTAGAAATTTTTTCATCATCATTATGGCCCTTCATTAGTTTGATTTTTGGAGCCAATTATGTATAGTAAGTATGTAATGAATGTGCTATGCATGTTATCTGTTTCCCCTCTAGTTTTAAGAGGATCATTTCAATGGATATGAGCTGCACAGACTTAACCTGATATCAGATACGTAGAGATACTGCAAAGTGCTTTCTTTGTGCTGAAACTCACAGGCATAACCTTTTAAATTTTGATCTGAGAGAGAGAGAGAGAGAGAGGCAATAAGTAGTGTATAATATTTCACTTGAAGTTTATGTATTTCTAACATAACTACAAAACTGTTCATATACAGTTTACAGGTATGGAATAACAACTTCCAGATTAGCAGGAAAGAACATTGAGAAGGGAGCTTCTAGATCTAATCAAGCACCTAAATGTAGATTCCAGTGCATTTTCAAGGTTGTCAAGGTAAGCCTCGAAGGTCTCCAGCCTGGTCTCTAAGCTCGGGTTTTCTTCTTGGACTTCAGGTGCTATTCTGTCTTTGTGTACCAATCTTGAAAGCAATGACCATTTTGATTGCTTAGGCTTCAATGGTGGTACACACAGGAAGGAAAAGAGCATTTGGAAAATTGAAATGCATACTGCATTAGCTTCAATTAGTGCTCTAACCGCAGCTATTGTATCTTGATCTGTATCTAGCAATACTGGTACCACAGTCTCTTGATCGATTTGTTTCAAAGTCAACACTAATCTTTTGGCATCCCTCTTGATTTTCTTGCTGAAAGAGGTAAATCTGACAACGCTGTCATCTGTAGTTGAATCTCCTTTTCTCCTTCTGAGAGATGATTGAAGATCAGATTCTTCTTTGAAGTGTCTTGTATATTAATTAAGTTGGTGATAAATTCTTAACATGATATACTCTAATATAGATATATTGGACTATGTTCAGGTTACAAACTATCTTCAAGAAATGGCACCTAATCTTTGTGAAAGAGTTGAGTTGCACGGGACAAGAACTCCCCCGTTTGATGATTACAAGATTGAGGAAGAAATAAACAACATTCTCAGCAAAAGGTGGAGATTACTTAGTTTCTTTTCTGTTACTTTCTTTTAGCTTTATGTCTTTTATGACATGTATTATGTGAATCAACATATTTCCTGTTTAATTGATGTTCCTCCTAAATCCTTTAATTTTATAAAATTTGCAGGGTTCCCCTTGATAACGGAGGTTATCTAGTGATTGAACAGACAGAGGCTTTAGTCTCCATCGATGTAAATGGTGGACACTGTGTGCTTGGTCAAGGGACTTCTTAAGAGATGACTATTCTCAATGTTAACCTTGCAGCTGCCAGACAAGTATGTAGACCTGCATCTGTTTTGATTACATATTTGTATTCCAAGAGTGTAGCTTCTCTAAACCTCAGAAAGTTGGTTATCAGATGCATCTAAGTAGATGGAAAACAAACTAGGATATGCTTAGAAGATCCAATTCAATGAATTGGAAGATGCTTAGTGTTTGATGGGAAGATACTTCAATCCAACACTAGAATATGACTCTTGTCAAGCTACATTGGTTCTCTTTTTTCCTGTGGTAGACAAGGCGTCATTTGTAGCTTAGTAGTAGCTTGTCAGGCCCCAGAACAGAAGAAAATTCTGTTAATGGTCTACCATGGAGAATTAATTCTTGTTTAATAATGGAAACTACACAGGGTATCATGTGCATATTGAAGGACATAGCATGCCTCATGTACTGCTAAATCTCTGTTTTTTTTCTTGGAGGGGATAACCAAGACATCCCTGAGGGCCAGTGTCACACGGCTCGAAACTGTGTGGATAATGGGCCGCTCGCTACTTTTCTTCACTTAAATACCACACTTTTGTCTAAGGAAGGTTTGAGCTCTTCATGTGCGTCTAACCCACACATCACACATTGCGCTCTTACAACTAGACCAAAGCCCGGGGGGCAATCTCTGTTTGCTTTTATACACCTCTATTTAAGTTGCATTAATTTGATCCAATTTAGCAGTAAGGCTGGGCTGCAGAATTACAAACATGGGAAAAGAAAGGTAAAGGAAAAGAAAGAAAGCCAGAAACCAATTCAAATGAGATGTTATGTACTCATTTTTGCTTTGACCATAAGCAACTAAGCAAGTATTCATCATTCTAATCATATTATTATATTATATATTATTATATTTTATATTAAAAGTAGGAAGCATCTAATGTAAAAGTTGAATTACGAAAATGCCCGTTTAAAATTGAGTGACCATTTTACCCTTAGAAATGTCTTCTATAATTGAATAGTTTCAGCTACATTGAATTGGAAAAAACGTTTCATCTGCAGTACTAATTGTAGTAGTAATTGCAGGCTGTCTCTCTAGAACACACTCATTCTCTACAAGTCTTGAATATTCTAGATTCTTCTTTGAAGTGTCTTGTATATTAATTAAGTTGGGGATAAATTCTTAACATGATATACTCTAATATAGATATGTTTTATTGTTCAGGTTACAAACTATCTTCAAGAAATGCACCTAATCTTTGTGAAAGAGTTGAGTTGCACTGTACAAGAACTCCCCTGTTTGATGAACACAAGATTGAGGAAGAAATAAACAACATTCTCAGCAAAAGGTGGAGATTACTTAGTTTCTTTTCTATTACTTTCTTTTAGCTTTATGTCTTTTATGACATGTATTATAACTTCTCGTGAATCAACATATTTCCTGTTTCATTGATGTTCCTCCTTAATCCTTTAATTTATAAAGTTTGCAGGGTTCCCCTTGATAACTGAAGTTACCTAGTGATCGAAAAGACCGAGGCTTTAGTCTCCATCTATGTAAATGGTGGACACTGTGTGCTTGGTCAAGGGACTTCACAAGAGATGGCTATTCTTAATGTTAACCTTGCAGCTGCCAGACAAGTATGTAGACCTTCATCTGTTTTGATTACATATTGTATTCCAAGAGTGTAGCTTTTCTATACCTGAGGAAGTTGGTTATCAGATGCATCTAAGTAGTTGGAAAACAAACCAGGATATGCTTAGAAGATACTTTTCAATGAATTAGAAGATGCTTAGTGTTTGATGGAAAGATACTTCAATCCAACACTAAATTATGTCTCAAGCTACATTGCTTCTCTTTTTTCCTTTGGTAGACAGGGTGTCATTTGTAGCTTAGTAGTAGCTTGTCAGGCCCCAGACAGAAGAAAAATCTGTAGATGGTCTACTATGGAGAATTAATTCTTGTTTAATAACAGGAACTACACAGGGTATCATATGCATGTTGATGTTTTAATCTGCTATTGGCTTGGGAATATTAAAGGACATAGTATGTCTCATTGCGCACGGCTCGAAACAATGTGGATAATGGGCCCACCCTCTACTTTTCTTCACTTAAATACCACACTTTTGTCGAAGGAAGGTTCGAGCTCTTCGCGCGCGTCTAACCCACAATTCACACATTGCGCTCCTACCACTAGACCAAAGCCCCGGGAGCAATCTCTGGTTGCTTTTATGGGCCTCTATTTAAGTCGCGTTAATTTGATCCAATTTAGCAGTCAGCCTGGACTGCAGAATTACAAACATGTAAAAGAAAGGGAAAGGAATAGGAAAAAAGCCAAAAACCAATCCAAATGAGATTTATGTGCTCATTTTTGCTTTGACCATAAGCAACTAAGCAAGTATTCATCATTCTAATTCAAAGAAATACTGCATTTGTAGCTTCATCAGGTGTCTCTGGTTAGATTTAAACCTTTTATCTGAGGCCCTCAGCTAGTTACTGAAATTACAACATATAATTACTTTTTTGTGTTGTTGTTGTTTATAAAGACAACATAGGATTACGTTGGTTTTCTTTCTGTATGTTAAGTTTATTGTTTACGGCAGATTCCAATTTTTTATTTTGTATCATCTGATAATTGTGATTATTAAGGATATACTGAAAATTATTCTCAGATTGCTAGGGAAATAAGTCTGAGAGGTATGGGTGGCATTATTGTGGTGGATTTCATAGATATGTTGGATGATTGTAAGCAAACAACCCTCTCTTTCCCCCCCCCCCCCCCCTCCGTCTCTCTCTATGTGTGTGTCACAGGCTCCAAGTTTAAATTTGATGGCTTCAACCTTTAAAAATTCTTAGCACAGAACTCAGTGTACTTCTAAAATTATGGTGTGTGTGTGTGTTCTTTATGTGGTATTGATGCACAATATTTTGTTTTATTGAGATTACTACCGAAAATAAGAAAGAAAAGAGGGAGATGTAGAAATTTATATTATGGTCTTCTATGTAAATTTAAAATTGAAGTTGTCTTTGTTGAACTATGTTGCTCGTATTCTTCAAAAATGTCAATAGCTGCATGTCGGATTCTCCAAAAAGTAGTGTATTGTTGGAGAATACACGGGTGCAGTATCGAAAGTCAAGAGTCCGTGCAACTAGTTGTTGAATGTTTGGTAACTAAACGACATTACTTGTAGTACATAACACCTACTGTTCATCATCTATAACCGGCACGTAATCAGAATGCAAGTTGCATTATCAGCGCCAGCATACTACGCCTCTCTTGGAACTATATTTGATACACAGCTCATACCATATGATTTGTCAATTGTCATGATATCTTGAAGTCAACAATACATTATGAAGATGTAGTCCTATTTTTATTTGTTACAGTTGTACTTACAAAGCATGTATACCTGCATGACCATATGTTATGCAATTGTTTTGAAAATCTTTTCTTTTATTTCGTTTTCCAGCAAATAAGAGATTGGTCCACGAGGAGGTCAAGAAGGCTGTTGAGAGAGATCGATCAACAGTTAAGGTGTCTGAATTGTCCAGACATGGGCTTATGGAGATTACCAGGAAAAGAGTATGTTATTTGGTGCTGATTTTCTTTGTCATAACTACACTGGTGGAAATGTCTAATTAATCATGGTTGGGTCACTACATCTTATACCTGACAGGTTCAACCTGGTGTGACATTCATGATCAGTGAGCCATGTACGTGCTGTCATGGGACGGGGAGAGTGGAAGCTTTAGCAACTGCATACTCTAAGATTGAACGTGAAATTTGCCGGTTGCTAGTAAGTAAACTAACTACTTTTGAGATACCTTTTCAAGGTTATCTTCTAGGGTTTTTTCTCCTTTTATCTGTTAAGCCGCAAAAAGGCCGGTCCAAAATCTTTTGGTTTTTTTGCAAGCTAATCCATTCTTACCAGTTGGTCTCCATTTTTCTTCCTCTTCTTTTGGATCTTTCTGAATACAGTTTATCATGATTTGACATAATAACCACTTTCCCAAAAACTAATTCTTGTTTCTCATGTTTCTTGTGTTGATCAGTCCACAACGGATCTGAAGGCAGACCCTGAAAACCCCAAGTCTTGGCCTAGATTTATTCTCAGGGTTGATCAGTTCATGTCCAACTATTTAACTTCAGAAAAGAGGACAAGGCTAGCAATCTTGAGTAGTTCTCTCAAAGTTTGGCTTCTTCTAAAGGTATGCTTAACCATTTTGTTCATTTTCATAACAAATACCATCACTTTTATTCTGTATTTGGTGATTTCTGTAAGCTGTGATTGACCAGGTTGCCAGAGGTTCTACAAAAGGGACTTTTGAGCTAAAACCTTTAAGAGTCGACAAGGAGTACAAGGACGACGAACGTGAAGCTTCTATTTCAGTTTTGCGACCAACAGAGGGTGGATTTTACCCGAGTAGTGGAAAGTGTTTTTGCTTCCTTTTAAGAATCATCTGTACAGGTCTCAATTCACAATGCACATCCAGATATGGTTTAGCATAATTGTATTAGCCAATCCTTTCCTCAGGTTCAGCTGTTTCCCTCGAGTTTTTCTTCTCGACTTGAAGTAGGTTGGTGTAAGAAATAGCTAGTTTTTATGAGAAAAACAATTTTCCGCAGCATGTATGCAAGATCTAGTGATCCCTCCTTTGCTCGTGCAGATTTTTTCTGGAAATGATAATGAGTGAATTAGTATCAAAAGCTATTTTGACTTAAAAACATCTAAAATAAGTCAATCCATACAGACTCTTAGTAATGTCTATCAGCTCTTCTCGTTACGCTTCAATTAAAACATAATTGGCTAGGTTTATCACGTATTCATCTCAGTAATTGCAACTGTCAAGAAATACTCTTTTGGCAAATTTAAAGGATCAAAATTGCTTAAGAATATTTTAAATCTACTCTCAATCATAAAGGGACCATTTTTGTCATACAAAACTGACGTCCATAATCGCTTTTAGTATTAGTGTTCGTCTTTCATTTTCTCGCTTCCTTTCTAAACACAACCTTCATATCACAATCAAAAGTGAGAGGGAAAAAAAGATCCTCTTGATTCAAGTCTTAACCTGTAACTATTTCCCCTCTACTTTCAAGCCTTAACCTGTAACTATTTCCACATTCCTGATTCTGGGTTAGAAAAACTATTTGCACATCCCGATTCTGGGATAGAAAGGAAAATTGTGGCCCCTGTTTATTTTTTACTGAATCCTTTCTCTTTTTAAGAGAAGTTACTTTGCACTCCATACTTGGCCAAAAATGAAGCTTCAAGCCTGCAACAATCCATCATCTGGGACTATCCATGAAATTAGCTAAACCAGTGTCGCCCACAAATAGACAATATGACTTGAGTCACGTAGAAATGCCTCACTTGGATATCTTGGTAATGTATAAAATTGACAGTACAAAAAATGGCTATATCCTAGATCCTTTCATAAGGGTACAATCCAAGGGAAAACTCAAATATTACACCAGTATCAATAGCAACACCGACAGGATATCTGAGCATGTATAGGGTCTCAACTTCTCTTCAAGTTCTTGTCCTGTTGGCAGCGGTTCCATCCTATATTTGCTACGCTGGGCACAGCAAAACTCATACAAATTTCTGCATGCTCCTTTACTAAACCGGATAGTCTTTCGGAAATGTTCCTGCAAATCAAAGCAAGTTTACACTTGGGCTTAAAGACGAGACAAATTCCTGATGAGAATACATGCTCCATTTGCTTTTGATATATCAATTAAATCACTCAAAGATGTTGACCATATCTGTAACTAACATTGTCCAATGTTTTTAATCATATCATCCAGAGTAGTGGCTCAAAGCAACAACATAGACATACTTGCCACTACCCTACTAAATAAAATCACGCAACAATCGAAAGAATGTAACCAAAACTCAGATATAGACATACTCGTATGCTTTTAGGCCTGCTGTGACGTCGTGGGCAGTTTCTCTCCATCAATCTCTACGGTGGGCACTGTTTTCACTTTGCACCAGTCTCCCTCATTTTCCTTGTATCGTGCTCTCAAAACTGGACTATTACGGATGATAAGAGTTTTAATAGAAAGAGTCCCTGGAAAACATGGCAAAAGCCCAAGAGTTGTACACCCTGAAATTTCAAGTTTTTGGAGAGAGTATAGCTTTCCAAGACTGGGTAATATCATTAGGTTAGGGCAATTACTGAATTTCAGGTCACAAAGGTGAGGCATGCATAGATATCCCAAACAGCTCCAACTACTCAGTTCAGGCATGTTAACAAAAGACAGACTCTTGAGTGATTGAAAGTCGCCATCACCAGCAAAACTAGGGAGTAATTTTTTCAGTAATGGCATGCACTCAATAAAGAGCTCTTCCAGAAACTGAAGTTTTCCCAGAGGTGGGAGAGCCTTGCAGCAGTGACACCCTTGCAAGCAAATAGTCTTCAGCAAGCAACTCTGACTATCAGAGAGCCATGCCGGAAAGCTGTTACCACGGTAGTTATTTATTACTAATTCAACTAACCTCTCATGCGGCTTAAGACCAGTTAATACTTCCACTTGAGCATCGCCATCCTCAGAACTTCCCCACTGCAATTCAACTCTTTTAAGCCATTGCTTCCTGTTCAAGAATGCACTACTAGCTTCCTCGTTACCAGTCACAAATTCTAGCCCTGAAATGCAGATCGATCCTCCAAGCATTGTCAGATCCTTTAGCTCCTTAATTGTGTACCCTTCACCTGCTTCCACAATAAACGCATGGAGGGTCTGAAGATTGACCAAAAACCTAAAATTTATTGGCATTCGACGAAGTTGATCTCTCACGTCAAAGTCAAGGTGTCGCAGATTGGTCAACCTACTGAACTCCTCTGGCAAACAATCAAGCAATGGACAGTTCTTTAACACTACAGTTTGTAAGCAAGAAAGCTTACAAACTGATTGTGGTAAAGCACTGATGCCATTATCAGAGAGGTTCAAATATCTGAGATGTTTTAACTGGTCAATCGAACCTGGTACTTCTGTAATCCCTCCAGACTTTAAGTTGAGCACCCTTAACACTCTGAACTTCTCAAGGAGAACTGAAACATGCTGACCAATTCTGACATTACTTCCACATAACCACAGGAATGTTCTTAGTTTATCACAGTTGGGGAAGCTCTGTAGGTCCATGGACAGAGCATCCCCATGGCACAAAGTTAAATGTCGAACAGTATCAATTAAGAAATATGAGTGCTTGTCTTCAATCAGCTTAAACACGCTTGAAGAAACCAATACTGCCATGTGGTGAGTAAACTCGTGCATCGTATATTGTTTATTTGGAAAAAGAGGATCTTCATTAGGAAAGTTGAAAAAAGACCTGCAGAGAAGTTCACGAAAATAATCTCTCCCAATGTCCTCTAAGCGTCTTCCGCTTATCGGGCGAATTAATCCTTCTGCCATCCACAACAGAACTAAGTGATTCATCTCAAATTCATAACCGGGAGGAAACAACGCACAATACGCAAAACACTTCTTTAATTGTGGCGGCAGAGAACAATAACTACGTAGAAGCACAGGGACTATACAGTTTTTGTATTGTGGCAAATCCCACAATTTACATTCTAATATCGAATCCCACTCCTCATCAGGTAACCAGTGAAGTAGATTTCCAACCATTTTCGCCACCAATGGTAAACCTTTGCACTTCTTTGCTATTTCAGTTCCCAATTCTTCTAAATTGTGCACTTGGTTCTTGACGAATGGTCTTTGCTTTATAATTTCCCAACAATCATCATCTGAGAGAACTGGAAGATGGAATATCTCTCCACCGACAAGAGACGAAACTTCTGAATTTCGTGAGGTAATTATTATTTTGCAAGACCCCCCAGCCTTAAAAGGTGCGTACAAGTTTTTCCAATCTTCGTAGTCCTCAGTATAGAAATTATCCAGTACCACTAAAGTAGCTTTATTCTCGAGTAAACCTTTTAGTTTGAACTGCAGTAATCCCATGTCCATCAATTTGCAGTTTTCTTCTGCGACACACTCAATAACAGAACTGAGAATTCTCCCCACATCAAATTCAACAGTAACAGACATCCATATCCTCAATGAGTATTGGTCCACCACTTGCGCGGTATTGAGAAGAGATTGAGCAAAATCTGTCTTCCCAATACCACCCATGCCCGTAATGCAAATGACGGGTACATCCTCCCGAGACAGAATTTGAATGACTTCACTCCTTTGCTCATGTCTCCCAATCCTGAGAGTCTGATCTACTTTACTGTGAAACCGGTAACAAGATTGCTTCCTAACAGTTGGTTTAGGTTTCACCAATTCAGTAACAAAAACTGTGTCCATCTCTTTCATAAGCTCTTGCAATTCAATGACAAACCCACTAATTTCATGTGCTGCGGAGATCTTGAAATTAGGTATCAGTTCCTCAGCTACCCGTCTATCTCCTTTGGGTAGACCTAATTGTAAGGAGAGATTCTCAAGGAAATCATCTACATTGTATATTATATTGTTCGCTTCTTGAATCCAAGCATCGCATGATTTCTTTAGTATGTCCGTCGGAAAGGTTGCATAGCCAAGCTCGATGGTATCAATCATTGACTGGATTTTCAGGATCATTCTATCCAACTTTCGGAGCTCAGCACTTGCACCACAAATCTTGCCTATTTCTTCACAAATCAGCTTTGTGAAATCGGAAAGTCGATTCGAAAACGTATAAGATGCAAAGCCAGCCCGCAAGTCTGTATCCATGGATGTAAATTCTTGGTTCCTGAGATTTGACAATGGCAGACTTAGTATCGGAATAAATGTAAGTGAACAAGATAACAAAGATACAACACAAAACCAACACACACAAAAAAAGAGGCAGAATAATTGTGGAATAAGCAAGATAACAGAAGAAAAAATAACACCAAGATAATATTGCAGAACTAATATGCTCCATGGCAGAGATTTTGTAACACCCCGAGTTTATGGGCTAAGATTTTGAACTATTCTAACTATGTAGTTAAACCCAAACTCGATGAAGATTTCCATGTATCTATGTGTAAAGATCAATTTTTAAGTGTAGGAAGAGCTTTGGTTATGAATTAATAAGGTCCTAAGGAACCTCTAGCACAAAGGTAAGTTGAAAAGTTCTCTACCGATTAAGTTTCCGTATGAGTTTTTACAAGGGTCAACTTCAAACAATCATTCCTCCTAGAATATAAAGAGTTACGTGACCCACTACCCACCAAATTAAAGGTTTTTGAGTCTTCATTCCAACGCCACCAATCTCTTGTCAATCCGAGTTCCAAGTAAAAAGTTACGTGCATTTTATCGGGCATCTATCTGGCTGGCGCACTGAGTGGCGCACCACGCCAGACCTATGCCCAGACGGAAATTTTGGGGTTTTCTTTTCCCACTTCGTCCTTTTAAGGGCATATTCGTCCTAGGGCTTTGGGTACTTGTTTTAAACATTCTAAACACGATTTTGACTATTAGAAACACCTAGAAAACGCTCTCTTTTCCTATCCTCTCTCAAGAAAGTTCTAGGGTTCAAGAAAGCTCAATAAGGGGGCAATTCCCTTGTCATTGCTGGGTTTAGGTAAAAGCATTCGCCAGAAGAGGCATAGAGAACGACAAAAGCCAAAAGGCTGTTAAATTTGGGGTCGGGATTCGAGTCTCGGGTCGGTGTCGAGAGTGGGTCTTGAGTCGGGGTTGGGGTCAGGGTCAGGATTCGTGTCTCGAGTGGTCGGGGTCGGGATTCGGGTCCCAGGTTGGGGTCGAGGGTCTGGGCGGGGTGCAGGCTGGGAGTCGGGCCCCGGTACGAGAGTCGGGTTCTAGACGGGGTCGTCCAGGTTGTAGTCGGGTCTAGGGTCGAGGTCGTAGTCGGGAGTCGGTGTAACACCTCGGACCTTCAAACAAGTGTTTAAATTGAATTCGTACAGCTAAGTCATGAACCCAGGGGTTCACGGTTCGTGTAGTGAACCGTGCCTCCAAAACAGTGGGCTTGGCACTTGGTCAAGTTACCACGGACAGGTCCACGGTCCGTACTAGGAGAGTACGGTCCGTGAGACGAACTGTGCTTCCTAAACAGACCATGGGTCATTGGCCAAGGTTAGCATAGGGTTCCACGATCCGTCGTCTTCGATCGTGTTCCGAAGCGTGGTCCAGTCGAATCACGTCAGCTTCCACGTGTTAAGAACTAAGGTCACCTGACAGTAATTAATTGCTGGTAAATAAAGAATTTAACAGAGACTTGTTTTGGGACGATTTTCTGTTTATATAAAAAGGAAATTGCGATTACAAGAAGGAAACTAAGCTAGGAAATAAGATAGAACACCAGAGCTCCCTTGTTGGATCAGATCTGTAGAAGAAGAAGTGGAATGAAGATAGATTAGAAGAGAATTTCAGGAGAGGAGATGAGAGAAGAGAAGAAGAGCATGAGGAAGAAGAGGAGGGGAGAGAAAGTTGTTACCAGATTTCTTGACGCCTCTCTCCTCTGCCAATTCTGTTACTTATAACCACCCTTCACATCTGAGCTGTTGGGCTTCATTAAACGCAGATGAATCCTGGCCCTCCATCTCTATATCTGTTATTACTGTTTACTACCACTACTTCTTTTATTTACTCTTTGACCCACTATTCATAACAAACCCCTGGCCTTGAAAACATCCTTATCCTCAAGGATTAAAATCAGGAAACTTAGCTCGAATGTAATCAAAATCTTCCCACGTTGCATCCTCCGGAGGAAGATTAGATCATTGCACTAGGACCTTGACTGCAGCTGGATTCCCTTTTTTTATCATCTGTCTTTGTAGGATTGCCACAGGAGCAACCAAGAATTGCCCATCATCGCTGGTGGAGGGCAAACAAGACTGAACCATAATCCTAGAGCCCACCTCCTTCTTTAGTAATGACACATGGAACACAGGATGAACCTTAGCAGTGGCTGGTAGTTCTAGCTTGTAAGCAACTTGACCCATCCTTTCCAACACCTTGAAGGGGCCATAATATTTGGAACTTAATTTCAAGTTCTTCCTTAATGCAAGGGAAGTCTGTCTATAAGGTTGTAGCTTCAGAAATACTAAGTCTCCAACTTGGAACTCTCTTTCAGTCCTAGTTGAATCAGCATAAAGCTTCATTCTTTCTTGAGCTTTCAAAAGATTGTCCTTAAGTAACTGTTGCATCTGCTGCCTCTTCATTATGACATCCTCAGCAGCTGGAACTGGTGTCTCAATAGTAGGTCCAAGAGACAAATGAGGAGGGCTATAACCAAATAAAGCTTCAAAAGGAGTACACTGTATGCCTGTGTGAAAATTGGTATTGTACCACCAGTCAGCTAGTGGTAACCATTGTTTACACTGGGTTGGCCTATTAGAAGTCATGCACCTGAGGTAGTTCTCAATGCATTGGTTAACTCTTTCAGTCTGGCCATCACTTTGGGGGTGGTTGGCAGTGCTATAATGCAGCTGAGTGCCTAACAGTCTGAATAGTGCTTGCCAAAAGTTGCTAAGAAATATCTTGTCTTTGTCAGTAACCATGGTTTCAGGTAGTCCATGGAGCCTATGCACATGTTTGAAGAATTTTTGAGCCATTGTAACTGCTGTAAAAAGGTGAGCCAGGGTTAAGAAGTGAGCAAACTTAGTTCTTCTATCCACCACTACTAATATGGCAAGTCCTTCTTCCATAAGAGGTTGCCAGGACCTTCTCTATCTTCAGCAAGTGCGTTGTCTCAGAGACCCACGAATTACCAGAGGTTTCAGACTAACCAGAACTCCAGAGTACAACGCTCACAATCCCAGGCTAGTGTTGCTCAGTGGACTTCACAGCATCGTCCCTGCAGCAAATGTGGCAAGCGACTCCCAAGAGAGTGTCGCCTGGGTATGGATGTATGCTATGGTTGCGGCCTTCGAGGCCATTTTTAGAGATGTAACCCATTATGTTGATGAAAAGTTCGAAATGGTCCCGAACAACTTAATGAACCGTTTGTTGTATCCACTCTGGTTGGTGAACCCATTATAGCTAGATGAGTCTATAGAAGTTGCACAATTACCATATGTTGTAAAGATACCATATGGATTGATTGTATTCATGTTATGCTACGGTTGATTGTCGGACTAGAATTGTGAACCAAAGAAGTAGCCTCCCTAAAAGTTCTATGGAGGAATCAGTGTGAAGGGCGGCCTGACTTGTGAGGAAATTCCTTGTTTGCTTGATTTTCTCTTAACTCCTAAAAGATACCTTAAAGTGTAGTTTCATTTGAACTACGAGTTACTTACATTTGGTAAGTTACTTTCTTTTAGATTTCTGGACTGTTATAGAACATAAGAAAGGACCTTCCTTATCTTATGTGTTTTACTTTGGTATATTATTTAGAACTAAATTTTCGCCTCTAATTCTCTTTTTCCCTTTTCCTTTCATATGCACTTGGAGCAAATACATGAGTCTTAATCCAAGAATCGATACCCACGTGCAGAGTCTTCATGACATCTTAGACTACTCGGATAGCAAGAAAAACAAGCAGAACTCGCTAAGGGTCGCCTATGGCAACTTATCTCTTAGCATTTATTTGTTTACTGATTTTTCTTTACATTGTAAACGTGTTTGTGTGATTTGGATCTATTTTACTTTTGACCCATAATAACTAATATAGGACAGGTGATTAAGTTTTGATCTAATCACTTAGTATCTTTCTTTTCACTTTCAAAAGAATTTTAGAACAATCTACATTTTTTGCAAAATAATCCGGAGTGTAATACAGTCCTTAAACTACCATCATACCCTAACACCACTAACACAGGGAAATAAAAATAATCAACTGTGAAATAATTCGGAGTGCACCAAAAAAAGAAACCACCAGAGCAATGTAACAGTCTAAGATTACTAAACCAGAAACCAAATAGATAACTGCGACTTAAAGCAAGGAATAAGTGAAACCTATAATCGAAACTACGCCAAAATAGGAAGAAGAAAAACAAATAAGAAGTGGGGCCGAGAAATGCCAAAACACGGCAAAAAGTAACTAAGAACTGAAGAGAGAAAACCCAGAAAGATAAACAAACAATAAGAACATCAAGAAAGAGAAAACGTGACAGACCTGCGAAGACAGTTGTCTGAGTAGTAATCTTCCAAATATGGCTGTTGAATCCAAAGGGGAAAATCGCAGTAAGAGCGCGCATTACAAAAGACAGCCACCATATACATAACTGTAACTTAGTTACTTAGATGCAAGTAATAAGTGAAAAACCTGGACGTTTTCCGGCTAGTCCAACCGCCGAGAGGGTGGCCGTCGCAGTAGGGGTGCGAATTTACCGATAACGAGATGGGCTCTTACAGAAATGCAAGACAGAGAGAGAGAGGGAGAGAGGGGGAGGGGGTAAATATCGATCCCTCGATGGTGTAAGAAAATTTAGAGCAGCTAGCGGTTAAAAACAAGAAAATGACAAAAACGACCTTGTTAGATTGCTTTGTGGATTTTAGTATAAAAACACACATACACTATCATTTTTTGAGTTTCATACCTAAACTATTGGAAGTGTGAGTTTCATACTTAAACAATCACTCATTAGTTTGAGAAACACACCTCAACATTGACTGAACCAAGTTTTTATATACAAACACATTTAAACGCGTCTGGTCATTAAATATTCTGATGACGTGGTATATTTTTTATTTTTTTGGCTGACACGTTATTTTTAAAAAAAATCGTTGATGTAACCTAAACTCTCTCCTTCTTCTTTATTATTTCTCAACACGGTGAATATTTAATTTTTAATCTAATACTAATAATTTATTTAGTTTTTGCTAAGGTGAAAAAAGATTTTCACGCGGAGTGCCACGTGGTAGGATTTTTTAAAATAAAAAAGAGAGTGTAGTACACACACCATCACATATTAGTTGATGTGTGTTTCTCGAACTAATGAGTGATAGTTTAGGTATGAAACTCACACTTCTAATAGTTTAGGTATGAAACTCAATAAAAAGGATAATTTAAGTGTGTTTTTGATACTTAACTCTTTATAAAATGGTTTTTTAGAAAAATGCTTTTTGAAAAAAGGTAATTTGTTTTTTTGTTACCTTTTCTTTAAATTCACTAGCATTTTCAGTGCTTACTTAATAGAACATAAAATGATAATATATAAAACATAAAATAAAATAAAAAATTTATGATATAAAAATAAAGAATAATTTTTTTGAATTAAACATATTTAAACTTATGAGATATGTCAATTTATTAACAAAGGATATATTGATAAATATATATAAATAATGAGGAAATTTTTGTCTTGAAAAAAAAAATTGCTTCTGCTTCTGATCTTTTTTAAAAATAGAATTTTTCTACTTATTCCCAACAGTAGAAAATCATTTCTACTTTTATTTAAAAGCAGTTTTACTAGTTAGCCAAACACTCTATTTTATCAAAAAAAAAATACTTTTTTCTTAAAAGAAATGGTTTTAGCCTCCTAACCACTAGGTCAAACAGGCTATATTATACACGAAAGAGAAGCTGGAAAAAATTGAACAAAAAGTGTCAAATAAGTCTTCAATGAAGTTTTGATGATATCTTGACCAAGCCTAATGTCAAAATCACTTAAAAATTAATTTAAGTTAATTATGGACTAAATTAATATTTTTAAAACTTGTTGAACTTTTCCAAAATACAAAAAAAAACTCACATCTTTAACTTCTCCTTTAATTCAAAAAACAAAATCAGATCGACTCTAATTTAAAACAAACTCCTAAATCGTTTTTCCCGTTTCTCTCTTCTCTTCTCTTCTCTCCTCTCTTCTCTTTTTCAGTAGTTGTTTGGCTTCGACCACAACAAATCGATGTTGTAACTTTTTCTTCGATAAATTCAACCTCCGGCAACTTCAATTTCAAAGTCTTCTTCATTTTTATCATCGATTTTTCTTTTTTTTTTAAAGATAATATATGCTCTTTATTTAATTCAAAAGTTAGGGTTTGAAAAAAAAAATGAGTTAATGAAGAAGAAGAATCTAACTGAGTCTTCTTCTTCAAAGTTAGGATTTTGTTATTTCATGTTTAAGAAAGATAAAATATGAAATTCTAATTTTGGTATTTGTTTTAGCTTTAATGTTTTTTATGGGAAAATTATATTGTATGAGCATTGACATAAAATTATTTCACTTTTTAGCTCAATTTTTTAAAATTACATAGGATGGACAATTTTTTCGGTGAATTCCACTGTCATCCTTCTCTTATCTACTTTTGTAGCTGAGTGGGTCTTGTGGCCATGACTCCAAATTTAGTGCTCATTCTCCTTCCTTTCTACCTCTCTCCTGCTTTCATTATTTTTCCTCTTTACTTAGTTTCCCTAACCCCCATCATCTCTCTTGGCTTATTATTTCATTTTTCTACTTATTGGATTAGTATTTTTTTTAAGTGAGTTGGTACCAATTAATCATAAATAAATATATTGAGAGAGACATATGAGAGACTTGTCATATGATTTATAAATATTACTTTCATTAATTATTTTGATGATTTGGAAGGTGTTCTAGTATAAATGTATATAATTAATATTTATACATACTTATACATGGTAGATATATTGTTGACACCCAATTTTGTCCCATCTTTCTTCCAGATTAATTCTTTATGCTTCAAATAATTTTGATAATTTAAGAATGCATACAAGTTATTTTTATTATAATTAGAAATCTATGTAATGCTATCGTCCTTATTTTTGTGAAATTATCAATGTAGTTCTACTACTATTATTATTATTACTTTATTATTGTTATTATTTTTTAAATCTAGCAGCGTGCTCGTTATTTTTAATTTAGCAAAGGACGGGCCGTCACCCCTAGACAGTGTTGCTCCTCTCCTTGACGGTCAATGTGACGGACCGTCACACATGTGACGGACCGTCACTCAGACCGTCACCTTAAGGCAGTGGCACTGCCTTCTTTGCTAACTTGACGGCCAGGCTGACGGACCGTCAAGCCAGTGACGGACCGTCGCCTGGACCGTCACCTTAAGGCAGTGGCACTGCCTCTGTGCTGCCATGGTGCGACGGTGGGGGTGACGGACCGTCACCACCTTGACGGACCGTCACGGCGGCCGTCACCCCTAGACAGTGTTGCTCCTCTCCTTGACGGTCAATGTGACGGACCGTCACACATGTGACGGACCGTCACTCAGGCCGTCACTCTTAGACAGAATCCTCTTTTTCTCGTATTTCCTTCCGTTTCCGTGTTTGCACCCATTTCCTACAAATACTTCTTTTGATTTTCTAACTTTTTTAAATGTTATCGTAATTCCGACGATATTGATTTTTGCCTAATATTTTTATAATTATCTTTTAATCATAAATAATTTATTTAATTGAATGCGTTTTAATCCACGTGGATGCCACGTAAGCGCCACGTAAGCACCCAACAGTCATAAACACACGCCTCCCACACTCCTCCCCCACTTTCCACACGCCTAGCCTCTTCTCCGCCACGTGTCGCTCTTTTATTGGTTGGTCAAACTCATCCCAAAATCCAACTCACCCCATTTTGCTTGAACTACCTATTTTACCCCCACTTAATCTAAGCGAAATACCCAATATACCCTTTGAAACCCTAAAAAATGGGGTAAGTTGCATCAGCCGCTTTGGCTGATACTCTCCTCTCAAAATCCGCCGCTCTCTCTCTCTCCATTTTGGGCGAAATTGCAGCCCTCTTTCACTATGGACAGAGCTCGTTTGCTCCATTTTTGTGCAAGCATTGGAAGCTCCAAATGCGTCCCTATCACCCCTTTCTCGTCTCATACTCCGCGACGCACCAAATCTTCAAAGATCGGAAAGATATCAACGTTTTGGGAAAAATCTTGAATCCTTCACGTGAGCGCTGCAACGTTCGGATTTGAACCCCAATTTCAATTTTCTCAAACCCAAGTTCCCGCCCAAAAATCTCCCCATGAACCCTAGCTTAGCCCCTATAAATACCAAGGGTTGGAGAGCATTTTGGATCAGTTTTTCAGCTATCAAAAGCAACCATAAAGTTTTCTTTTTTTGAACTACTCCTTGGATTTTGTATCTTGTGCTAGAATTCTCGTAGCATCTGTTGGTTTTAGTCGAGTTTCGAGTGTGGATTCGTGGTCAAGAACGCCTTAGTTCGCTGCTCCACACAAGGTCAGCATCCGTCCCCTCCTACCCTTTTATTTTTATTCCAAGAAATGTATGTATAAGTGTTCTTGCATAATTTATGTGTAATGTTTCCTGTTGGTCTGTTTTTTTTATCTTCAGCTTTTTCACAAGAAAATAAGCATGTAAATGGATTAGTTAGGACCATAAAAGATTGGCTATAGTCTGTTAAGAATGAAGTTTGTCGAATCTGCGATTTAACTATGTTGTTCACTCTTTTGTTTGTCTCTTTTTTTGGTAAGAATTTGCTTGCTTAAGAAGATTATTTGCCATGATTAGTTTTTTTTTTACTTAGTTTAGCTATAAAGATATGATAAAAGTGATGTTAAAAAGACGTATTATGTTTAGCTCCGAATCATGTTTCATCGAGGTGATTATGGTGTTGAAGTCCTTTTAATGTAAAAAGAATGCATGGGCACACAGACCATCTTGACGGTCGATGTGACGGACCGTCGCACATGTGACGGACCGTCACTCAGACCGTCACGTTGAGACAGTGGCATTACCTTCTTGACTGCCATGTTGCGACGGTGGGGGTGACGGGTCGTCACACATGTGACGGACCGTCACTCAAACCGTCACGTTGAGGCAGTGGCGTTGCCTTCCTTGGCTGCCATGGTGCGACGGTGGGGGTGACGGGCCGTCACACATGCGACCGACCGTCACTCAAACCGTCATTCTTAGGCAGATTTGGTTTAATTGACGAACGGCTATAAGAAAGTATTCGCTATTCTATTCGAGTGTTTGTCATGAGTTTTAGGTCGAAACGATGCCTTAGAAATCATGCTTATAAGGTGTTTAAGTTTGTCCCGTTATATAAATGTTTTGGTTATAACTCATGCTTATTTGTTTAGGCGTGAATGCAATTCATAAATTTAGAGTGCGGTTAGCTTATTTGAGTTACCTAAAAACGTTTGAATTACGTAATGGTTATTTGCTTATTTTGCTTTTGCTTTTGCCTTTGCTTAAGTTTTGAGAGTTGATTAAAGGATATTGGATTATATGCTGTTTCCTTTTTCTATTTTTGTTATTTCTTAATAAGATCGAAGTCTATTCTAATCCTTTTCCTTTCTTTATTCTTGCACATGTACACTCGGGAGCGCATTTGGAGTTGAAATACCACTCCATCTCTGTCCAAATCAGAGCCGCGCTCGTCGCTGCATCATACATTCATCTCTAGTGGGCTACCCATTCCGGAAAAAGAATCCATTTGCTCTCTCTCTTGCACTTTTAGAGCTTTTTTTTTTATTCTTGCATAGACCTATATATGTTATTACCTTTTCGGCTAACGTTTTTGGCACATTGTTATTTTTATGTTTTGTATTAATACTTGTCTTGTTTATGTTTGAATTCATGTAAATCATTTAGGATAGTATTGAGATATATTCGTTCGCACCTCGTCCTTTTAAGGGGGTAGACCGAGCATAGTTACTTGACTTGGAAATGCCTAGAATAACATCTTATGTTTAGGCTTGTTACATTTCTTAGGTTGCAAAAAAAAATTAATTTACTATTAAGGATTAAGTATTAAAAAGATCTTTTCATCAAAGTTAGGTGCTTTCTTAATAGCCTCATTTCAGATTTTTAGGGTTTAAAACGGCTCTTTTGGTGTTTTAAAAATGCAGTTTGTTGAGCATAAATTATAGTTGCTTTAAAGGAGGCTTAAGACGAAGATTTCTTTGAGTTTAAAATTGGTTTATTTTATTTTGTTGATTTTAATTAGATTAACCTAAGTTTAGCCGGTTAACCGTAATTTGGCGGATCTTAAAGGATGCTTAACCCCTTCCCTTTAGGATAATTAGAACCCTTACCTAGAATTTTAAGTTTAGTAGACCTTAAAAATGAAGTCTTTATTTTCTTTAATCGCGTAGTCAATTATAGGTGTCCTAATTCACCGTAAGACTAATTAGGTGGCGACTTCCTTTTTAATTAATTTTAGAAGTTTTCAATACGTTGTACACCGTTTCGACCTCGGTTAAAATGGGGTATAACAGCTTGGCGACTTCACTGGGGATTTTAGGTTCTAAACCATAATAAACTTAGGTTAATAATTAAGGCACTTTGTATTTGTTTGTTTTACTTTAATTGCTTGAAGTTTTATTTATTTTATGTGATATAAATTGTTTATTTGCTATTATTTTATCTAAATTGCCTTACGTGTTACCGCTTTATTTAAACTGTCATTCCGTCCATATTTCCTCCACTTTTGGGAACTTGACACTTTCACACACATTGTACACGCGAGTTGTGTCCTTTCACTTCTCCGAAATTCTTTCAAACACCTTATATTTAGAGAGTCGGTGCATGCGTGGGGTGAGCGGATAGTTTTACTACCGTGTGACCACGTACCTTCTCACATAGAAAAATCTCAAGTCCGAGTCTACCCAACTCTTAGTCCACCTAAGATAGAGCTAAGCCAACACCTATTTTAGGTACATGCATCATGAAAACTTAGGAGGCTTAATATACTTGGTATATTAAGTTCATTAGTCAACCTCGCTCAAATGTCCGAGTGGGTTCACAACCCCGAGTGACACTTATCATTTATATGTGCATTATTTGAAAAATGATTGTGCCTAAATATAGATCGTTTGCTCTAAAATTAATTATTGTATTTTGACATATAATATAGCTTAAAGCTATTTTTATTATTATTTATTTTGAGGATAAGATTTGTTTAATTAATTAAAAGAGCAAAGAATGACATATTGTGGCACATTTATTTTTTAAATACGCGTTAGGCCTACCTCTGGCATAAAGAGGCACATGTATGTTAGGACGCGTTATTTTAATATACTTATGTTATGCGAATCGTTTGCTCGCTTACTTGCTACGTGCCTTATATGAATTTATTTGCTACATGATTTTACTTGATATTTACTAACATTATCTTTGTTTTTCTTTATTTAAAGAATAGTGATTTACATTTATTTATCACTTTATTTAATTGTCTATTGCATTTTTTTTACATGTTCACAATTATTATTATTATTATTATTATTATTATTATTATTATTGTTATTATTATTAGTATTATTATTGATTATAATCTTTTCGCGCTTAGCGCACTTTAAAGATTTTAGAGCACCGTTTAGAATCATTATCCTAGGCTCGCTCAAGCTTTTAGAGTTCTCAATTAAATTCTCCTCCCGTTTAGGGTATAATCTTCTTTAAATCAAATTTGCCTTAGTTATTTCAAAATTCTTACTCCCTCATTCTGCTCATCTATAAGACTCGTGTCAAAATTCAAAGTTTCTAGATTTTTACTTTCTCAAGCTTTTTCAAGTCTCGCCTTTACGGGTTTAATCTTCTGTTTCTAATGACAGAATATTTATCCCGTTAGTTTCATGGTTCGTAGAATCTATTTAGCGCCCGATCTACGTCATGAAACTTCTACTTATGCTCTCAAATTCTTCCAATCTTTCATTAATCTCTATGCCATTTGTGGCTTCTTAAATTGGTAGATATCCAAATTTATTTGCGCAATCTATCAAATAGCACTCGTCGACATTTGCTCGATCGTCTCCATCGAATTTGTTCAAGAACGACTATCCAAAATTGATACTTCTTTAGAGTTTATCATTCATTCAAAATGCTTGTGTCGTTCCTATTTTTGAGCTATCAAAATTAATCTTTTCGCACCTTTTATTTCTTAGTTTTGGCATGCAAGTCGAGGCATCTCATAGGTCTTCAATTGATCGACATTATTCTCAACCTCGATAATTTTTCAACCCGCCAACTCAGAGTCATTTGCAATCGTTCAATTTCTCATAGTTCAATCCTCGTGCGTCTAGTTTCCTTTTCAATTATTTTAATCTCACGCTCGTCATCAAATTCGTCTTTAATATATTCTTTATAAGACTTAATCCTTTGATTTCTTCTCAAGCATCACATGTTTAAATGATCTACCCTTAGCCTTTTGTATGTTTATTCTACGCTTATCACATGTTCCATTTTCTTTCCAAAGGTTGACTTAAGTTGAACATCAAAGATTCAAGGGCGACCATTGGACCAAGGTTTATTGCATCAGATTTACCTTCTCATCCAATTTTTGCAAGCACTCATGATATAGCCGGATGGAACAGCAACAATGGTTTCATCGAGGAAGACTGTTAGTGTACGATGAGATTTTTTATTCTTAAATATGAAATATTGTGGCCTTCAGAAAGCATGTAATAGGATAGTTAGTTTTGGGTAGCACATTTTGGGATTAATTATGAACTTTTGTAAGCTCAAATGATCGACCTTATATTTTATGTAAGCAGAACTACACATGACTTGATTTCCTTGGTGGATATGTAGGCATCCCACATAGAGATTCGGTCATATTGGGGTAGTTTTTAATATTTCTTTTGCGTGTAATTGGAACTACGTTTGACCTGATTTCCTGTCGGACACAGGATACGTAGGCAGCCTATATAAGGCTCGGTCTCTTTATTATAAAATTTTAATTGCCTCAGAGAAGATTGATATTCCGCCAAATTTTTTAGCGTACAATCATGGCGTCATCATCAAAAATATCTTTAGACTGGGATAAATTTTGGAATTTTCCAGAGTTCGCAAGGGATGAAGATCAAGTCAGAAAAACTTTGTTTGTCCGACATAAGTCAGCCTTCTTCGAATTGCGTGTTCTATTCTAAATTAATTTGATTTTCTTTTGTTAAAAATTCGAGCGTTAGAGCCAAATAAGTGCTTTCCATTCACTCATTCTGCGATTTAAGTCATCTCTTTTATCTTAGAGCTTCTACTTAAGCAAATCACAAACTTATCTATGTTATCAAATACTTTACGTATTTACTTCCTATTTTTATGCGCTAATATTTTTATTTTTTAAGCAGCTTTATATTTTTCTTTAGAGGTTGCCTAGCATTGAACATTGTTTTGGCTGTGAATCTGCATCAAGGGAAAACTATAATGGCAGACCGATTTGAAGCATTCAACAATGGTATGAAATTGGTGCAGGCACAAAATGATGATAATGAAAAGAATGTGGTTCGAAGAAATGTGTTGGTTAATCTACCAAATACCTTCAGCCTTCTTCCTACCCCAACTTCTAGCCCAACCAAAAATATTTGTTTAACTATATCCCCTTGCCCGACTCCTTCCTATACAATTTCTCCGCAAATGCCATCAGTATACGCTAAAGCCAAAAGTTTTCAATTTACCATGATGCCAAATACTCATCCTTCCACAATTGTGCTTCCTTTCAAGGAAAATAAGCACGATCAACTAGCATTTTATCAATATGCTAGATGTGAAAAGGAGATTCAGTCGCCTTGCCATGAAAATTTGGAAAGAGAACTTCACAATTTGAGAAAAGCATTTGATGAAGAGTTGCATTCAAGAAATTACCAGAGTTTAAAGTATGAAGATTTGTGTGTGCACCCAAATGTTGAGCTTCCACCAGGGTACAAGCTACCAAAGTTTAACACTTTCAGCGGGAAAGGAGATCCTGTCGCTCATTTGAAAGATTACTGCAGCAGGTTAATCGGAATTGGCAATGACGAAGCCATACGAATGAGGCTATTCATTCAAAGTTTATCAGGATTGGCACTATCCTGGTACACTAAGCAAGACTTTAGCAAGTGGTATACATGGGAAGATATGGCTCGTGACTTTGTAAAGCAATACAAATTCAACTGCGAGAATGATCTTCATATAGCTGATTTGCTCAAAGTAAAGAAAAAACTGCATGAATCTTTTCAAGAATATGCCTTACGATGGAGGTTAGAAGCTTCAAAAATGCATCCTTCATTGCCTGAAGAGGAATTGATCTCAACCTTCATTCAAATTCAAGATGATCTATATTATAATAAGCTGCTTGGGACTTGTGCACGCAATTTTTCTGATTTGATTCGTGTTGGCAAAGAGTTGGAAAGTGGAATTCAAGAAGGGAGAATTGTAGACAACTCAACAACACCAGTTGTTCACCAAACCTTTCAACCAAAGCCTTCTTGCCAGCAAAATTTTCAAAATGGTCGTCAACTAAAATTTCACCAAGCACAGTCTAGCTCACAACAACAAAGGAAGATGAAATCTTTCTCCTTCACTCCTATAGATGAGCCATTGACAAATATATTTGAGAGATTGAAAGCTAATGGACTTCTGCAATCAAAAAAAGGATTCATGCCTAAGTATCCATCTCCAAATTTTGATTCATCCAAAAATTGTGCTTATCATTCAAATATTCAGGGACATGACATTGAGAATTGTTCGGCATTGAGATTCAAGATTGAAAGCATGATTGGAAGTGGCAAGATAAAGCTGCACCAAGAGCCTCCAACCAACAATGACAATATCGCAAGTGGCAGCACAATCTTTGTTAAGGGTGATCCATCAAAATTGGCACCAAGGCATTTAAAGAGAAAGCGTGCAACCAGTCAAGAGAATTGACAAAGGCATCATTTTGCAAATTTGAAAATATCATTCTCCATTTTTCCTCCTTTATAAGCACCTACTATCTTGCAATCCTTTCCTAAACTTTAGTATGAACTACGTTTGACCTGATTCCTGTTAGTAGCGGGATACGTAGGCGCTCATTCTGAGTTCGGTCTCATCAAAAAAAAAAAAAAATCCATTTCCCCAATAGCCAAAACTGGGACAGCCTTGCAAATGGCCTATGTTTATTCAATGAAGCAGAAGTCAAGATCACAAATCATATTCGCTCATCAAATTGTTGCAGTGCCATAGCAACGAGAAGCGCAGATTCAAAGTCAAAGCTTCAAAGTTCAATGCAAGGCAACCATTTTATCTTATACTAACAAGTTTTCTTTGAGTAATGCAGAGGCTAATTTTGGAATGATAACGCACACAAAGGATGACGCAAATTGAATGTTGTATTTCATAAATTTTCTTTGAGTACAGAATTTTGATTTGCAGTAAATTTTCATCAAAGCATCGCACTTTAAATAATGCATCGCACCAAGCACTATGCATTTCATCATACTGCTATGAAGGCATTTGATTAATTTTTTCTGGAGCACTCATTGGATGTTGCTACTGCAAAGGCATCATACCAATCTCTCCATATTGTATTATGAATGTTCGCATGGATGTTGCTACTGCAAAGGCATCATACCAATCTCTCCATATTGTATTATGAATGTTCGCAACTATGAAGGCACCGCACCAAAATTGCTGCACCGCACCAAAATTGCTGCACCGCACCTTGCATATTTATTATTTTAAGAGCGCCGCACCAAGCTCACTGCACCGCATCATGATTGTAAAAGCACCGCACCAAGCTTTCTGCATTGCAACATAAATATTAGCTGCTACAAATCAAGCATCGCATTAAGCTTTCTGCACCGCACCAATATTTATCTTTATAAGTTTGCATCATATATTGGGTTTGTCCACCCTAAAATAGAACACATTAGGTTCGTCCACCCTAAAATAGGACACATTGGGTTCGTCCACCCTCAAATAGGACACGTTGGGTTCGTTCACCCTAAAATAGAACACATTGGGTTCGTTCACCCTAAAATAGAACACATTGGGTTCGTTCACCCTAAAATAGAACACATTGGGTTCGTTCACCCAAAAATAGAACACATTGGGTTCGTTCACCCTAAAATAGAACACATTGGGTTTGTTCACCCTAAAATAGAACACATTGGGTTTGTTCACCCTAAAATAGAACACAACGGGTTCATCCACCCTCAAATAGGACATTTTAGGCTTATCCTCTTTCATTTAAATATTTATGCTCGCCCGCTTATTATTGCACATCTCGCAATGCATTATTTTTATTTATTTACTTCTTAAGCACCGCATGCTATCCTTTAAATTTCTTGGAAATCACGCTTTGTATATGTGTTTGCTTTGTTGACGTTATTACTTAGATTTTGCGGGCGCATAATCTAAAGCAATTATTTAATGTTAAAAGAAATAATGCACATTTGACTTAGCACCAGTTCAGAATGGATGCATCTTTCTTCTGATCTTTGTCGTAAGGTATTTATTATATTTCACGCTTTATTTGCTAACAACTTTATTAAGACTTTGCAGAAAGTACAACCCACATGCAGCAACAAGAGACATAGCACAACGTGGAACTTCATCTAAGCAGTGAACTGGGGCAATTTGTTGGGAATGTCGATCGGACTCCCAACAAGCGTCAAGGATCTACACTCGAACTCTATTCAACCTACATCCCACAGCTCGGAGCATGTAGAAAATTTTGCATCAAGCTCTCCTATATTCATTCCTCACCGCTTTTATAACTTTTTCAGCCCTTTTTCTTCTTTCTCTTTACAAATCTTGCAATCCAGTCTCATCGTAACTCGATACTGGGATAATTTTTAGAAAATATATCAATCTTTGGCTATGCTTTGCTTTATTCCTTACTTCACTTCATTTTCAAATTTACATCTTTACTTATTCAAGCTTAATCTTTTTCCTAGCCGCCTTCACCACCTTTTTCATCATTCATTGATACAGGGACACTTTATGAGTCATAGTGTTCTAAACTCACTCCACCTTATCTCATCATAACCTCCGAACTACATTTGGCCTGATTCTCGTGCAACCCGAGATATGTAGGCAACTTAAAACCAAAG
Organism: Jaltomata sinuosa; assembly: GCA_003996215.1. Taxonomy (NCBI): domain Eukaryota; kingdom Viridiplantae; phylum Streptophyta; class Magnoliopsida; order Solanales; family Solanaceae; genus Jaltomata; species Jaltomata sinuosa. Next base: position 43,532 of record QJPP01002071.1, on the reverse strand, counting down.
TTCGGCCATAATCTTCAAAACATTTCATATCGATCTCTTGATCTTTTCAAAACCCTCTACCCCATTACCTATCCGGCGCATATATCTTCTTAAACCCTTTCAGGATCGTATTTGTTGGTCGGGACAAAATTGTCTACTACGTCAACTTCTTTGCCCAAAAACTCTTACATCGTCTCCGGTCAAAGAGGGACAAGCTGTTGACACCCAATTTTGTCCCATCTTTCTTCCCGATTAATTCTTTATGCTTCAAATAATTTTGATAATTTAAGAATGCATACAAGTTATTTTTATTATAATTAGAAATCTATGTAATGCTATCGTCCTTATTTTTGTGAAATTATCAATGTAGTTCTACTACTATTATTATTATTACTTTATTATTGTTATTATTTTTTAAATCTAGCAGCGTGCTCGTTATTTTTAATTTAGCAAAGGACGGGCCGTCACCCCTAGACAGTGTTGCTCCTCTCCTTGACGGTCAATGTGACGGACCGTCACACATGTGACGGACCGTCACTCAGACCGTCACCTTAAGGCAGTGGCACTGCCTTCTTTGCTAACTTGACGGCCAGGCTGACGGACCGTCAAGCCAGTGACGGACCGTCGCCTGGACCGTCACCTTAAGGCAGTGGCACTGCCTCTGTGCTGCCATGGTGCGACGGTGGGGGTGACGGACCGTCACCACCTTGACGGACCGTCACGGCGGCCGTCACCCCTAGACAGTGTTGCTCCTCTCCTTGACGGTCAATGTGACGGACCGTCACATATGTGACGGACCGTCACTCAGGCCGTCACTCTTAGGCAGCATCCTCTTTTTCTCGTATTTCCTTCCGTTTCCGTATTTGCTCCCATTTCCTACAAATACTTCTTTTGATTTTGCTAACGTTATCGTAATTCCTACGATATTGATTTTGCCTAATATTTTTATAATTATCTTCTAATCATAAATAATTTATTTAATTGAATACGTTTTAATCCACGTGGATGCCACGTAAGCGCCACGTAAGCGCCCAATAGTCACAAACACACCTATAGCACACGCTTTCCATGTGCCTCACACATCTTGCACACACCCAACTTCCTCCTCGCCGCGTGTCACTCCCTTATTTGCTGGTCAAATCCAACTCACCCCATTTTGCTTGAACTACCTAATTTACCCCCACTTTAGCTACCTAAAATACCCATAATACCCCTCAAAGCCCTAAATCCCTTTCTCCAGCCAAGCTCGCCTCTTTCTCTTCCTATTCATTTTTCCTCTTCTAGAAAAAAGCTCCAGCAAGCTTTGGCCATGGCAGAAGGCCACAACTCCATTTTCGTGCAACCTCCACATCTCCCTTCTGAAGAAATCAGACGCTCTCTTCCCCTCTCTCATTCGCATCTCTCTTCATTAATTCGGTCAACACAAGAGGCCAAATAGTTCTGAGATTTTCTGAGGGAGAATCAACAAGCAGAGATTTCAAAATTCAAACGGCTATTTGATATAGAAATCCCACCCAAAAGCTCAACCTTAACCCTATTTTCGTTCTATAAATACCAATGTTTGAAACTCAAAGAAGAAAAAAAAAGTTTTTCTCAGCCGCCTCCTTGACCCAAAAGCTTGATAATATATTTTCTTCTAAGTTTCTTTCAGCTTTGTTCGTCTCTGTCGGCTAACCACGATAGAGATTTTGCATTTTTACTCGTTCAAGCCAGCCCTGTTTTCGTTTGCAAAACGGGTGTAGATCCGAGGCTCGAGGACGCCTTAGTTCGCTGCACCCCAAAAGGTCAGTCTATGTCTTCTTTTTGATTCCTCAATCTCTTATAATTGTGTTTGTGGTTTGGGACTTTGTTCTCGTGCCTTAGATATCGTAAAGATGCAATATTAACCTTGATGTTGTTTAGTCGTGAACCTTCATTCTATGCGTTTTATTTTATTTTTTAGAGGTGTCTGATGAGTTTCTTTTTACTTTCACTTATGTTTTCAAATGATAAGGAATTTGTATGCTGGTTATACATTTTAAAACTTGAATGCTATATGTTTGATGAAATGCTCATGTGGATGACTTTGGCTTTTGACTAGTTTATTTGAGTTGCACACTGTTTCTTATAATAAAGGGTCCAAATTGGTTTATATGTGCATAAATTTGAATCGGAACTTCGGAGATAAGTTGGTTGTCGATCGAATATTTAGAGATCATGTCCGCATTCATTGGCTTGATACTTCTAGATATTGTGAAAGTAGTTACTTTTTCATGTCTCGTTCGTGGTGTTTAAGGGTCTGTATCTAGTTAGTTTTGCTTATTGAAAATTATTTTCTTCATTCATCTTCTTGTGAGTTTTCAAAGGTCAGTGACCTTTACTCCCTCTGTTTTCGACTCCAATGAGGTATGGGCGAATTGGTGTATTCATACCTGTTATGTACTTACTGTTAGTTTCATTTTTTGGTTACCTTCGTTTTCGACATTATAAAAAAAAAATATAGCATGATCACTGATTCAAATCATCATTTTTTAATAGTCACATGTTAAAGTATTCTTGACCATTGTCATGTTTTCAAAAAGAAAAAAAAATCATGTTCCAAGGACTCATGTATTTTATAGGTATTAAATTCTTCAGAAACTATACCTTTACTTGAGTTGATTTATGAGTAAAAGTTAATCAATATGCTTAAGTGCCGTTAATAGAACATGTGTTCCTCTGTTTCGCCACAACATTAAGGCTCTAGATATCATGTCTAGCTTCGTTTATGTTTTGTCGGAATTCCACCTCTTTACAGTTGGTGAAGAATATAAATGGCATGCCTAAAATTTTGTATTTCGGCTTCTAATTTGTAATGGTTTGAATATGTCAACAAAGATCATGAATTCGAGGTTTAGAGGTTTTTTTTTTGCTTTGGATTTCTTGATATTTTAAAAAAAAAACTTCGGCGTAGGTTTGTGTTCTTGCCTAGAAGTTATGTTTAAGAGAACTTGTTTGTTACATGAAGTAGTAGTAACTATTTGGCTAAGAAGAAGCATGTTAATCCATTTAGAAGGCATGCCTTTAGAATGTTCTTATGAATTGGTAGTCCTTTGAATGTTAAAATCATGTATGTGTAGAAATTGTGTAAAATGCCTTTGTTGTCATGGATATTTGGACTCTTGAATGTTGTCAGAGCATGCTCCTGTTAGTCTTTATACTAGTAATTTTGCTCTCATTGGCATTTGGTGTGATACTACTACTCCTATGAGTCTTATGCTATTTGAATACATTTCACATCACTAGTTTCTAATCTTTATTTTTCTCTTCTTTACATGTACACTTCGGAGCAAATGGAGTCTTAATTCGAGACTCTCGTAAGTGGAGTCTCAAGGCGAGACTTGACTCATTATACCTGCATTTGGAGTTGCCTTATATCATCTTCCTTAGAATACCCAATAGCAAGAAAAAAAAATGAGTGAAACGTTTGGGGTCGCTTATGGTGTCCTTCCTTCTTATTATTCTTATTATAACTTTCTTGTTATTGTTTAGTAGCTTATTTGTGTTGACTTGGTTTTATCTCAAGTTTGAGATTATTTGTTGAATTTCTTTCTTAACACTAGACTAATTTTATTACGTGAGATCGTTAATCTAGTTAATTAATAGTGTTTTTGTTTTATTATTTGATGTCAATAAAAGAATTAGGCCTAGAATACTTGAACCTTAGAAAGGGTAGTTTGCTATATATAATAAAAGAAGTATATGACTAGCTCCTCTCTTTCGTATATACACATACATGGCTACTAACCAAATGCTTTGCCTTCTTTTTTAATCTTTCTTGTTAAAAGTAGAGTTAAAATTTAGATATGTTTGGTGTAAAAAAAATGCAACTTTAGTAAGTTCAAAAAATGCAGATTTTATGTATAAAACGCAGTTTTTTTTTTCTAGTGTAAAAATGCAGATTTTAGTGTAAAAAATACAGCTTTTCCAAGAGTTTTAAAAACTAATTTTTGAAGGCGAAATATACTTGTTTAAGGACTTAAAAAGTGCAGATTTTTGAGCTAAAAAACATAGCTGTTTAAGAGCCTTAGAACGCAGATTTTTGAGGTCAAAACGAACTCCCTTTGTGATCTTCAAGGTGCAGATTTTGCATAAAAAATGTAGATTTTTGAAGTGAAAAAATGCTCTTATCAAGAACATGAAAATGCTTTATCTTTTTAGTAAAAATATAGCTATTCAAAAGGATCAAAACACACTTTCGTGAAAGGTAAAACTAATATTTTTACATCATTGGAATTTTTCCTTATTTGCTTTGAAAACTATTTTACTAATAGATATCTTTGAAATCTTTATTTTTTTTCAAGTCTAAGTCTATAAGGTCTTCTCTAGTAAGCTATTCTTTATAACCAAATAGTTAAGTTGCATATCCTTTTATCGCTCAAACATATATTTTTGGAGGTTAACTCATTTAATACTTTACCATGATTTATTTTCTGATTTAGACACCCTTTTATTTTAAGTTTATCACTAATTATTTTCTTCTACAAATTATCAATTTTACTAGTAATTTTTATGCTTTCAATTTGTAACCTTAATAATATTTTGTAAATTATTTTCTTCAATATATAAAATGTTATATTTATATTTTTAGACCCTTATTTGATTAACCTAAGTCTGGCCGGTTAACCGTATTTGGCGGATCTTAAAGGATGCTTAACCCCTTCCCTTTAGGATAATTAGAACCCTTACTTAGAATCTTAAGTTTAGTAGACCTTTAAAATGAAGTCTTTATTTGCTTTAATCACATAGTTAATTATAGGTGTCCTAATTCACCGTAAGACTAATTAGGTGGCGACTTCCTTTTATTTAATTTAGAAGTTTTCAATACGTTGTACACCGTTTCGACCTCGGTTAAAATGGGGTATAACAGACCCATCTCAGGATCTCGCCTTTTAATAAATCAAAACGATAATCAATATATACAACTCATGATAGTTATATCAAGATTGAGAATATAAGTACATTTAATAGTTTAGAGAATATGTTTTTATCAATCAGTCTAAAATATCTATCTCTACTCGGTCATAATCAATACATACAAAATGCACTAGCACGAGAAGTTAGAACTATACTATTCTCGTAATTAAGATAAATTACTTTTAATCTCGTTCTACAATCATTCTGATGGTTTGTCCAAATTCTCATCTACGATTGTGAACTATAACTTTAACTTATAAGAACTGATGATTTAATCTTCTGTGTATAAGTTCAAATTCTATACACCAAATCATCTACTATATAAGTTGAAGACACATATATGACAAGATGATCTATTTAATGTAACACCTTATTGAATTAAATAAATAAATAAATAAATAATCATGCAATAAATAATACTATATCAAAATCGCATGGTTAATAGTATATCCTAACAAAAATCACTTAGAATTTGAAATTAAGTAACTGGTCTTTTCAGATTTCTTATGTGTAAAAATAAAATCTCTTATGCGTTAAAAATAAAGATCTCTTGTAAAAAAGTCATAAAACTAAAAAAAAATTATAATAATCTAGATCCCCATTTTCCTGAAAGTTTCCTGATAAGTAAATCAACTAAATACTCAGCAGAAATTAATTCTAACCATGAAATGGAGCAAAATGATTTTGGTCATCCACATAGCAAAAATGGCTAAGGTCTACACCTTATAGTGTCATGTGTATGTAAACTTGCATTATTTTGCAATGGATATATATTTCTATACCTCGGACAGAAATCACCAAATGAAGACAACATACCTGATTTGGACAAAATTACTCTTAACTCTTTTAGGCAGTAAAATAGATCCAATTGAAAGCACATAATCTCAATTAGTTAGAAACTCGTGTTGATAACTTATTGTAAAATCAAAAATAAGAATAACAATATAAAGTATGAAGTAGATAAGAAATTAGAGAGATAAAAGATGAGAACTTTCTTATTCTTCCAAGTATGTTCAAGTGTCCCCAATATGAATTATTATGTGTTTATTTATAGTGTTTATAGAGGAATACTAAAAGTTATCAATGATATGACATTAATCATTGATATAATGAAGGTTATGGAAGTGTAAAGTCAGAAGATTAATGTTGATAAATAGGGAAGTTATCTTCATAATAGAAAGAAGTAATGAGGATAAGTGGTGGGAGTTAATCACAATTGTGTAATGAATATCTAGGCTCTAGTAAATATATTTATGTTGTCATCTTATATAAATTAATTGATCCATTACATGTACAGTTCTAAAAAAAAAAAAACTTTATAAGACAAGTCAATTGCATTTGACAAGGACATAAACGGGACAAATACATAAATACCCCTTAAAGAGAGTGGTTTTGCATTTTTATCTCCCATAAATAAGATCTTATAAAAATAGTCTTCATTTTTTTATTTATAGAACAACTACCTTTTTGTCTCTCTATACCTCAAATATTTTTAAACAACTCTCCACGTTCATTTACCTCTCAACTTTTATATTTAATTTCTTTTTCTCTTTTTAATTTTTCTTTGATTTTTATTTTTTTTTTATTTTTTTTCCTTTTTTCTCAACCTTTATTTTTGTTTTATTTTTTCTTCTACGTTTTTTTCTTTTTTCTCAATTTTTATTTTTTTCCTTTTCTCCTCGCAATTCTATTTTTTTCTTCTTTTTATTTTTATTTTTTTTATTTTTCTCGACCTTTTTTTTTTTTTTTTTTTGTTTTGTCTTCTTTTTTTTCTCAATCTTTATTTTTTTCTTTTCTCCTCTCAACTTCTATTTATTTATTTTTTCTCTTTTTTTCTTTGATTTTTAATTTTTCTTGTGCTATTGCTTCCTTAATTCATCAATTCCCATCTATGAAAGGGATCCAATTCGGTATCTTGCGTACGAATTCATGTTGTCAACATTTCTCTTTTTTTTAATAATTTTTCTCAACCTTTATTTTTTTTATGAGATGTTTTATAACTCTTGGTTTAGAGGCAAGACTTAGATCAAGGACTTCCAAACAACAAATTACCCCTCATGAGCAAGACTTAACACTAGCACATCGTGTCTTGATTTATGAGATGCTTTATAACACTTGCCTTAGAAGCAAGACTTAGCCCAAGGACCTCTCAAAAAATACAAGTTACACCCCATGGGCAATAGTTCACACTACTTCATTATGTCTTAATTTATGAGATACTCTATAACTCTTGTCTTAGAGGCAAGACTTAGCTCAAGGACTTCCAAATAACAAGTTACGCCCCATGGGCAAGAGTTGACATTACCACATTGTGTTTTGATTTATGAGATGTTCTATAACTCTTGCCTTAGAGGCAAGACTTAGCTCAAGGACTTTCGAACAACAAGTTACACCTCATGGGCAAGAGTTGACACCAGCACATTGAGTCTTGATCTATGAGTTGCTCTATAATGTTTTCCTTAGAGGCAAGACTTAGCCTAAGGGCCTCCCAAAAAATAAGTTACTCCCCATAGGCAAGAGTTAACACTACTTCATTGTGTCTTAATTTATGAGATATTCTATAACTCTTGTCTTAGACGCAAGACTTAGCTCGAGAATTTTCAAACAACAAGTTATGCCCCACGAGCAAGACTTGACACTACCTCATTGTGTCTTGATTTATGAGATGTTCTATAACTTTTGTCTTAGAAACAAGACTTGTTCCAAAGGACTTTCAAACAACAAAGCACACCCTTAAGTTTACTTTGATGTCAAATAAAGATCTTCTTTGCGGATTATTCAACTTTCTGTTCATTAACAAAAAAAAATAAAAGTTAAGAAAAAAAGAGAAAAGGAAAAAATAAAAAGATTAAAAAAAAGAAAAAAAGAGAAAAAAAGAAAAAAAAAGGTTGAGAAAAAAAAGAACAAAAAATATTAAGTTGATGAGAAAAAAAAGAACAAAAAAAAAAAAGGTTGAGAAAAAAAAGAACAAAAAAAATAAAGGTTGAGAAAAAAAAGAACAAAAAAATAAAGGTTGAGAGAAAAAAAAGGAACAGAAAAATAAAGGTTAAGAAAAAAAATGAGAATTAAAATAAATTGAGAAAAAAGGAAAAAGAAAAATAAAAGAAAAAGATAAAAGAAAAAAGAAAAATTAAAATTAAAAGTTGAGAGAAATAAAGGTTGAGAAAAAAAAAAGAATAAAAAAATAAAGATTGAGAGAAAAAGAAAAAAAATACAAAAAAATAAAAGTTGAAAGAAAAAGAAAAAAGAAAAAAAATACAAAAAAAATAAAGGTTGAGAAAAAAGAAAATGAGAATTAAAAAAAATTAAGAAAAAAGAAAAAAGAAAAAAAATAAAAAATAAAAGGAAAAGGAAAAATTAAAATTAAAAGTTGAGAGACAAATGAATATGGAGAGTTGTGGTATAGAGGGGCAAAAATATATTTGTTCTATACATAAAAAAGAAGAAAAAATATTCTTTAAAGATTTTTCTTATGCGGGACAATAATTAAAGACCACTCACTTTGGGATATCCCATGTATTTTCCTCTACATAAACTGCACATATATTTAATTTGTTATTGTACTAATTGTATCAACCAATATATCACCTACTAACTGGAGACAACTTTTCATTTTGTTGTACTATATAACATCACTGCATTTAATCAAATACCTAACTGGGATATGTCAATTTTATTTGTGGTTGGTATGATGTCAGGAAATTTCAATATCGTTTGATACGTCAGATAAAGATAATAATTTTGGAATAATATTTGGATTAATTTTATCTCGTGTTTGATTTGAGATATTAGCTAATTTTAAGATTATTTTATCCCATCATTTATATTATAATAGTGGAATTACTATCTCATATAGAACCTGGGATAGAATAATTCAATGGGATATCCTTACTTATTTGTGAACCAAACAATTCCTAAAGTACTACCTGATTTTCTGTAACTTTAGAGAAGGATTTAGGATTTGTTAAATATGGGTGCACCATTAAAGAAGGGAGAAAGAAAAACGTATTGTGAGAACTGAGAACTAATCTCTATTCAATTAGGTGCACTAGCCTTTCTAAAGCATGAGAATCAACATATAGATAGTATTAGGTCAATTCGGAAAAAAATGTAAGTAAAATATTTAAATTTGTGAAAAGACCACAAATTCACGTGCATCATAAAATAAACAGTAAATCCACCCCCGAGTAACCTAACATTTTGGTCTTTTGAATATGGCAAGAAAATCAAGACAAAATCCTAACGATTGAGAGTGGCGTGATTTGAGCAGGGCTAAATATACGTCATGTTATGTTTTATGAGGTAATCTCAGGATATCTTTTCTGTTTGAATGAATTTTTTTTCTTTTGAATAAATTATTTCTTTTATTTTTGTGTATGATTAATAACCAAACAATCGAACCAAATTCGGTAATAATTAAATCGATAAATATATATTTAATTTAATTTAATTTTAAAATTTTTAAAATTATTTATATTTATTTAACTTTAAACTTTGATCAATAATCGATTCAAATCGACCCGTGAACACTCACAAGATGATTTAGAAGGGGTGTATATACCATTATTATTACACACTGCCATCTTGAAAACGATAGTACGAGGCGTGGAGTAAAGTAAGCCACGACACTTTATTTTGGGCATGAATTGGAACATCAACTTCATATATTTTTGACAAAAAAAAGCATGATGACAATTGACATGGTTAAAAGTTATATGAAATTTATACTTCTTGCCTTCCAATTTATACGAGGTGAGAAAACTTTTAAATTCTGTGATTTTAAACTAAATATGTATATAATAAATATTAAAATATTTTTTGAATTGTGTAAAGAGTGGAGTACAAAATATAGAAGTGTTGGGATCGAAATTGATAGAGCATCATGCGGAAGTTATTAATCTCAAATCTTGATGGCGATAAATCAGATGACAAAGAAAAATATATTACAAAACATAGTATATTAATATGATTTGATCAAGTGACCTACATATTAAAAACTAAAACTAAAAACATAAAAACTATTGAGAGAAATTTCTCCCTAAACAAAACTCTTTAATGAGTACATTGTGGATGCTATTGTCTTATGTATAAAAAGTAAAGATCTTCTATTTATAGAAGTTTAAAACTTGTCCTCCAATAAATAATTAACTAATTATGGAAGAGATCTTTTCCTAGAAAGAAATTTTTTCCACCAAGAAAACTTTTTTGAAGTAAAATATTGTTATGTTAAAATCCAAATAAGGTAAGAAAATCAAGACAAACCCTAACAAGAAGTGGCATTCTTTTTTAATTAGACTTAAAATAAAAGTGAGACAAATAACTTGAAATATGAGGAATATAATTTTGTATTATGAGACATAACAAAACAATTTTTTTGACACGTTAAACTTTGGGTAGTTTAAGTTATGCTGAAACTGATTTTGATGATTGACAATCACTATATATAGAATTCATGACATAACAATAAGGTGATCATCCGTCGAGTAGGTCCTTGTACCTGTTGTTGATTAGAAGCGGCAATTATGGGAAGTTAGTGAGAAGTGCACTAACAATTGAAAATTGTAAAAAATGGTTCAACAGTTGAAAGTTGATGAAAAGTAAATTAATAATGGAATGTTGGTGAGAAGTGCATCAATAATTGAAAGTGGAAGAGAAGTACTTCAACAACTGAAAGTTGAAGAAAAGTGTGCACTACAAAAAATTGAAATGAGCTACGAACTTCATCGCTAATCCGTCTTAAATTGCTCGTAGTTAACATAAGCTTTTGATAATTCATCAGTAATCCATCACTAAATAGAATTAGCAGCTACATAGTTGTCTATTGCTATTTCTTGTTTTTCGTAGTGATTTTCCAACACTACATAAAATTTGAAAGTTGGTGAGAAGTGCATCAACAATTGAAAGTTGGAGCGAATTGCTTCAACACAATAACAAATAAAAGGAAAGTGTATCAACAATTGAAAGATTAGCGAGAATTGTGCTTTAATATATATCTATAAAAAATAGGTGTATATAACTTTGAATCGCGAGAGAATGTTAAAAATAATTTCAAGTTGTAAGAAATTAAAATTGTTTAAATTTGTTAGTTTATTCAATTCACGTATACATAGAATTTATAGTCAAAAAATATATAAAAGTAAATTTCTCAGTTTCTAATTTGCACTATTATAAATAGGAATGTTATTATGTATTTTTATAGTAGAGATAGAGGAGTAAAGTAGAGAAGAGTAAGAATAGTAGAAAATAATTAAGTTTATAAGTAATTATTTTCCTTCAAAAAATGATACCACCTATTATTATAGTGATTTATTATGGGAAACTTATGTAAATGTATTCTTCGGCCATCTAGTTTATAATCATTACTGAAGTATACATTACCTATATACTTTGAATATCTATGTATATATATAATATATGTATAATTTATGTATATTATATAAATATTTAATATAAAATATATAATGTGTACATATTTTTATAAATTAAATGACCCAAAGGTATAGAGTTGTAATTCCCATTTATTAATTTGTTCACTTCTTTAGATATTGACACTGCTTACGAAAATTTTATGCATGCCATTACATATTGAAAGATTTTACATTTTGAAGGCCCGAAACAAAACACTAATTAAAGAAGAAAGAATCTTAATCATTCACCACATTCTTTAATTCCTTCACCACATTTTTTTGTGATGATAATAGTATTTCATTAGTTTTTTGATAATGGTGGTATTCGGCCAGGCTACATACACTTCAATTATTTCATTAGATACTTGTTACTTTTCATTGGTATAAATATCGAGAAATTTTGCACATCAAATTTGTAACGAAATCACCCACCTCATTAATTATATTTTCTTATAAGTCAAAAGTCTTGCGCTTCAGACGGTGTGGTTCACTTCATTAATTATGTACGTATACAAATATTGTTTTATGTCACTTTATCTTCTACATCTTGTGCTTCCTACTTTCTTTATTTTTTGCTGTCCAAATTATTTGCTTCTAAGTCTTCAAAATCAGCAGGTGAGTTATTCTACAATTTTATACTCTTGCTTATTTAATTTGATAGTTCTGATTTTAATCTCTCTATATTTTTCATAACCACGGTGTGCAGATCATCTTGCACACACATCAATTATTACGTCTAATACCTCTACGTTCTTCTCAAATTTGATGAAAAATTCACCAAGTGTACGTTTTTTGGACTCCGTTGAGATTATTGAACGCTGATTTCTCATAGTTTTTGTTTCACTAGATTGACCGCCAAGCCATAGTACATTTGTGTGTTACTTTGCATCTTATTATTTCCTCTACAACCGAGCATGAAAAGAGGTATTAGAGGGACGAAAAGGGGTTCATTCGTCAGATAGTCCCACTGTATATATGAAGTCTTTAATTTCTTAGTGAAAATTTTGCCTCCGTAACTGATCACTTATTTTGCATTTTTTAAGTCGCAGAAATGGCTGATGATCTGAGTGAGAAGCTGATTAAAAATGAAGGAGTTCAAGAAGAGAAATTGAAAGACATGATATTGAATGAAAACAAGAAATTATGGGTAGTGGCAGGTCCAGCTATATTTACAAGATTTTCAACATTTGGAGTAAATGTAATAACCCTAGCTTTTATTGGTCATATTGGAGCCACTGAACTTGCTGCTTATTCACTTGTTTTCACTGTCCTCCTCAGATTTTGCAATGGCATCCTTGTAAGTTTTCAAATTATTAATTTGTCATGTTTCAGTTTTCGACAGTCAAACTGATAAACTTTTACTTATATTTTAAAATACATTTTCAGCATATGTTTACATGAGAAGAATTGTAACTTGTAATACGGAAGGAGTAATATCCGTTACGTCCTTGAACGCTTTATTACTTATTTTTTTAACTTTAAGTTATCCGAGATAGAAGTTGGGGGGTCAGTATAGTACTTTTAGAAAGAAACAATAGAATAAATGTTTAGTCTAAAAAACTAATATTGGTAATTAAACTTAATATTCATAAAATTGGCATTGTATAAAAATTGTCATTTGAAATAGTTAAATCAGTCTCATATTTCTAAAATAATTTTTTACTCAAATCTTTAAAATTAAAAGCACTTGTCCTGAACTTTAAATGGATGACGAAATTATCCTATTTCAAATAATTCAAGGGCAATATTGGCTCATTTTCCCTTATTTTGGAAAAACGGTAAGAACGAAGGGTACTTTATGTTCATTTTGAATAGTTGGAGGGTATTTTTGAACCAACAATATAATGACAAGGGCATTTTTTTATCCAAAAACATAACAGGGTAGATTTGACCTATTTTGAATAGGTTAGGGGTATTTTTGACCATTTTCCCAATAAAAAGAGAGTCAATCTTAGCAATCACACTATTGGAGTATGTATATGTGCTTTTCACTTAGATTTTCTATGCTAATTAGTCAATGTTTATTATTTACAAAATAATTATTACTAAGGGCAAAATGGAAAAATGTATTTAATTATGTTTTAATATTCTAAAATGAAAATTATTTTGGACCATCTATTTTTAATAAGGACGACAAATAAAATAGTCCGGAAAGAATAACACTAAATGATCTGATTGTATAAATATCTTTACATTGTCCGTGCATAGAACTTCAAATCTTCTTGTTCCCTTTTTTTTTTTTTTTTGGAGTTCTTCAAATAAATTATGTTGTTAATTTGATGTGCATGCAGTTGGGTATGGCAAGTGCACTAGAGACACAATGTGGGCAATCATATGGAGCAAAACAATACCAAATGCTTGGCTTACATCTTCAAAGATCATGGATTGTCTTAATGATTACCACAACACTTCTTGTCCCAATTTTCCTATTTACAACTCCAATTTTAAAAGCATTAGGCCAACAAGATGACATAGCACAAGTGTCTGGAATAGTTTCACTTTGGTTAATCCCAGTGATATATGCCTATGTTGTGTCCTTCACTTGCCAAATGTACCTTCAAGCACAAAGTAAGAACATGATTATTACATACTTAGCTGCAATTACACTAATAATCCATGCCTTTTTGTCTTGGCTTTTGACAATCAAGTTCAAATATGGGCTATCTGGTTCTATGGTATCAACAATTTTGGCCTTTTGGATACCTAATATTGGTCAATTGGTATTTATTATGGGTGGATGGTGCAAGGATACTTGGACTGGTTTTACATTTTTGGCTTTCAAGGATTTGTGGCCTGTTGTCAAGCTTTCTCTGTCATCTGGTGTCATGCTCTGGTAAGTCTATGCACTTATAATATAAAATATTGTACTAGCAACAACATATTCCGTATGATCTCATTAGTACGGTCTGGGAAGGATGAGTGTACGCAGATTTAACTCCTATTTGTGAGGTTAGAGAGGTTATTTCTGATTGACCCTCGACTAAATTTACACTATCAACGTAATTTAACTATTTATAGCATGCTCTAGTGTCATGCTTTGGTGAATCTATACCTTTCACTTGCACATTGGTAGCTCAGACTTATTTGTAGGGGTATCAAGCAAAAGAGTTGGAGAATTTGAGCGGATTAAATGAGTTGAGCTTATAAATGGACGGAAAAATGTCACTTGAGTTGAGATGAAGTAGGTCAAAATGGACTAAACAACGGAACATAACCTAACCAGCTCAATTATTACCAAGTTTTAATTTCTATATTTGTTTTCTTATAGCTTAGTTTTGCAAAGTACAAATTATCAAGTATTTAGCATATAACCTTATTTACTTTTTGGTGAAAGTGTTGAGCTCTGGTACAACAGTATACTGGTTCTTCTGACTGGAAACTTCAAAAATGCAAAAATTCAAATTGATGCCCTTTCTATATGGTATGTTCCTATTCCTTTCTCCAACTTTTTGTAGGGGGTGGGGGGCAAGCTATGATTCAAAATTTAAGTTTTACTAGTTTTAATCTTTATAATTTTTAATATTGAACTTATTATATTTTCAAAATTATGTATTTAAATTTACTATTTATTATAATTTTAATAGAAATTTACACATAAATTTAAATCGCACATTAAAAGTTATTGAATTTATATGAAACCGCTGCTCAAAGTTAAAAAAGTTATCCTCCTCTTTTGCAGCCTTAACATCAATGGTTGGGAAATGATGATAGCTCTTGGCTTCATGAATGCAGCATGGTGAAGCTCCTTCAATTTATTCCATTCGTTTGCTTTTACTTGTCATATTTGGGCCGGACACATCTAATTTTTTTTTATCACATTACCTCTATTAATTGATGTTTAATATTAAATCTTGAAAAATGACTTGGAAAATAAGTAATTAATGCTAAGAATAAAATATTAATTCTTATTTATTTTTTCTTAATATATTAAAAGTGACAAGTAAAAATAAAAATTTATTTTTAAAATAGTGGACAAGTAAAAAAAACAGAGAGAATATTATACTTGCTGTCTGACAAAAAAAAAGGAATACTAGAGTTAAGTGCAATTAGGGGTGTTGAATGAGTGATAAAATGAGTTTATTAATAAATGAGTGAGTATTCAATGATCCGTTCAAAAGTTTTTTTTGGGCTGAGCTGAAATAAGTTAAATATTGAATCATAATTTAATTCGCCTAATTTTTATTATATTTAATTTCTTTATTTATTTTCTTCCTTAAAACTTTATCCTAATAAAAGTAAAACCATAGTTCAATGTTGACATAGTACATAGATAGACCACTTAATTTGATTTTAATTGGCAATTAAACACTTAAATTTTGAAAATGTATATCTAAACATTTCAATTCGTCCTCACTGTATTTCGTGGACATCTAACGCTGACTTGACACATAAATTTTGAGACACAGCGAGAACGAGATGAGGTGTCTATATGTGCATTTTCAAAATTGAAATGTTTAGTTGACAGATAATGTGTGTGGGGTGGGTGGGTGGGTGGGGGGCATGACGACACAAGGAAATGAAAAACCCTTTTGCATTGAATGCTCTTTAACCTTACCACAATGATGGCTCCGTTATCTTGAGGAGCGTTGAAACTGTCAAATTAAAATGTCTATCCACGTATTCTCCGATATTTTTAATATGCATCTTCATATAATGCTCATTGTGCAACACTAACATTTCAGTGTACGAGTAGCAAATGAATTGGGAAGAGGAAGTTCAAAGGCAGCAAAATTCTCAATCATGACAATAGTACTAATATCTTCTACCATTGGATTCATCCTATTTTTATTCTTCTTCTTCCTAAGGGGACGTTTGGCTTATGTTTTCACAAAAAGTCAAGAGGTAGTAGAGGCAGTGGATTATTTATCTCCTCTCTTGGCTTTTTCAATTCTATTGAACAGTGTTCAACCTGTACTTTCTGGTAAGTTTACTTTTCTTTTTTCTTTTTCCTATTTATTACACTATTGGAAATAAAAGTTTTTTTTCACCGTGAATCAATGAAAAATTTGTGCTATAGAACATAATTTTTTCACTCATTTCTCACTGAATCAACTCACTGGTAAAATGCATGGTGAAAAACAGATTCTCACTGAAATAGTGGGAAACTTCCTAATTTTTCCATATGAAAACATTACTGTTTTTTTCTTCTCCCACCGATTCAATTAAAATATCTTTGGGAATAGTCACTGAACATTTTTCACTGAAAAAATAGTAATTTAGTAGTGTTACTCCCTTCGTCACAATTCATGTGACACTGTTTAACTGACTATGAAGTTTAAGAAAAAAAATTATTTTTTGAAACATGTGATCTTAAACAAGTCTTAAGTACTTGTGTGACTATAAATCATCTCATTAAAATTTAAATTAAATTCTTACACTTTCAATATGTACAAAGCTAAATCATCCATAAAAGACAAGTATTAATTATAATCCCTTTATGATGTGTGTTGACACATATTGTTCATGTATAGGTGTGGCTGTTGGAGCTGGATGGCAAAGCATTGTGGCATATGTTAATATTGGATGTTATTACTTGGTGGGAATTCCTATCGGAATAGTGCTTGGTTATGTTCTACAATGGCAAGTTAGAGTAAGTATATGTTGTTTTTTTTTAATTCATTTGATTGAATACGTACGCGATCTCTTAAAGTTATTTGATTTTTTCACTTAGATACTTACTGAACTTTTAGCTATTGAACACTTGATGTTAATTGAAAATGTTGACTGAAAAGTACTCCCTTCATCTCATATAATACGTTTTAATTTAATTGGGCACAAAATTTAAAAATACATAAAAGAATTTAAATCTTGTATCTTAACGAAGAAGTGTACATAACATATAAAAAGTATTCTTTGAATTAAATTTACTTTCTTAAACATGCCATCATTCCTTGAAGGGAGTGTCACTAAAGGTTAAAAAGGAAGAGTGGAATTAAAAACTTACTACTAAACATAAAAAAGATGATAATTTTTTTTGAATGATTTAAAAAGTAAAATAAGACTCATAAATTGAAATTAGAGGAATAGCTCTAAATTGCTATTCCTTCCATTATGCTTTCTGTGTAGTGATGTGCTAGTTAATCCACAACCTTAAGTCATATTATTAAACGACTTTACCTCTGCTTTCTTATTCTTGCTAACTAGAAATGAACCTTCACAAGTCGACTAAAAAGTACGTTAATATATTTAATTCACTTTATCAGATTCTGATATTATTAACCAATTGAACGTATATGCACAGACTTGTTCTCCATTAACATTTATTCTTGGATTGTTTTGTAGGGGGTTTGGATTGGAATGTTGATTGGCACACTTGTTCAAACCATTGTATTACTTATTATTACTTTCAAAACTGATTGGGATAAACAGGTATATATATTCTTACAACTCCTTTAGAAATTAGTCTAAATACAATTTCCTATTGAGAAATTAAGTTTATTTTTTCCAAAAGTTAACCAAATTATATTGTATGTTTTAGGTAATACTCACTCAACAAAGAGTTAAAAGGTGGTCAGTTGAAGATGATAACAATTCTACATCACAAGACAGAATGGCCTAATTAAATTGCAATTGCTTATTATATTAATCTTCTTATTGTATGTGCAATTATTGATTAATTTTACTATTTGAAATGCCGATAAAATATATTTGTTTGAAAAGTATTTTAAGTGAAATAATGATTTTCGCTCGCAATTATGGATGTGATATGATATTTCTAAATTTTAAGACACCTTTCTATGAATTTGGATGGCTTTAACTTCATCATGTATACTTGGCGAAAACTTAATAAATACTTAAATTTTGTTTCATTCTAAAAGATAAATCTACTTTTCAATTTATATATATTTGGTTTACAATACTTTCAACGGTAAGAAAGAATTTTTTTTAAAACTTTGGAGTTTATTTTTTTAAAAAAGATTGAAATAAATTTATAATTAATTGAATACGTGGAAAATGACGAAATGTTAGTATTCGTCCCACATATTGAATAAATTTTTTGAACTCTAACTTTTCAAAAAAATATCTTCTTACAGTTAATTCAACAACTATATAGTCATCAAAATCAAAAAAAACAATTGAAAAAAATTTTAGAAAAGTCAACAATAACTCTAATAACTAAAAAGGAAACAATAATAGAATTTGACTTTATTTCACAAAGAAATAAAGAAAAATAATTTTAATAATATTTTCTTAAATTTAAATTTTAATTAATTATGTGTACTAATTTATTTATATCTATATATTTATTTATATATAAAAGAGAATTATCTGCTCGATAATGTTGCATGCCTCATTAATCAGAAATTATTTACGTATTTTTTTTAGATTTTTAAAAAATTTCACACAATAAATTCAATTATTAAAAATTGTGTCTTCGCCACAACTTTACAATCCATGGACTGCGATTTTGGCGTTTGCAACTCTTGTATGCAAAGAAGCCGCACGACATCTACTTAATCTAGCCATGGTTTATCCAAACACCTAACTTTTCTTGTCTTGTCTGATGCAATTTTATTTTTATACTCTACTTTAGAAAAATTTTACAATGGGAGAGATATAATCAATAATAGTTATGTGATGCTTCATTTACTTTGACACTTGAATTGTGGACCCATTTACTTACTTTACATGTTATTCACCACGATCTTTCTTCCACCCACCCCTTTTCTTCTTTTCTTCTCTTATTTTTTTTATTCCTAACCAATATCAAACTTTTAAATACACAATTAAGTAATTTGATAAATATTTTTTTCTGTTAAAATAACTAGACTCTGATTCATTATTAATATCACTACTAAAACAATTCTAAAATCCGACAAGAAAAAATCGGCAGACTTCATGGAGTTGTCAATGATTTTTTTAAAAAAAAGTCTACGAAGTTTAAGAAAATCGACGTATTTTGTTGGTTATTTTTCGTGCAAAAAAGCAAAGAAATTATAAAAAAAAATTATTTTTTTAAAAAAGTTGACAGATGTCTGTCAATTTTTATTTTTTATAAAAATTAACAAATGTCAGTTGATTTTTAAAGTGCAAAAACTGCAGTTAAAAAATAAAAATAAAAATAATGTAAACAAAAAGAATTAATATTTGTATTTAACTTGTTACATAAAAATATGAAGTAAAAGGCTCTAAACAGAACAAGGTTCATATGGAGTGACAAAATCAAAAATAAAATATATTTATCATTTTTATGTAACATTTAAGAAGTAAAATATTTCTTAAGCAAGAAATCCCTGAAAATTTTTACTTCAATTTTTTACGTAACATTTTGACACTTCATATGAACTTGTTCCATTTAAACCCTTTTACTTCATTTTTTCTTGGGTAACATTTACACACAAAATACTAATTTGTAACTTTATATTATTTTTATTTATACTCTTCAAATGCAATGTTATATTTTAAAAGTTAACAGACGATCGTTAATTTTTTTTTTAAAAAAAAAAAAAAATTGACGGACATCTGTGGATTTTCATTTTAAAATAATAATTATTTTTTCCATTGGATTTTAGAATTTTTTAATAGTGCCACTAAGAATGAATTGGAGTCTTAATAGTTCTAAAGACGTTTCAATTATTTTGACAGAAAATATATTTATCAAATTGCTTAATTGTGTGTTTAAAAGTTAGATTTTGGTTAGAATGAGATATACAATCTGTATTTAAAAAATAAGTAGAAACAAGAACATAAACTATTTCAGAAAATAGTAAAAGAAAACAGGTGAAGGAAAAAATCAAGCTCACTGAATACACAGTGTGTCCTTAAGAAAATTATTTCCCTCAAGCACCCGAGGTTGATGAAATATATCCTCCCAGGATAGAACGGTTTAACTTCAACAGAATAGCGGTAACTCAAATTCTGTCAAACCACTCAACGATAGTAAACCACACTTGAATTTATGAAGAAGAAATGTAGAAATATACTTATATTTTTTTATACTCAAAATGTACTTAAATTCGTGGTTAATATCTGAGAAAGAATAAGATATTTATAGCTAAAAAACACTACTTCAGAAAAAAAAGCAAAGGTTCAAAATAGTTGCATTATTTCAGAAACATAGGGACACCTGCGTTAGGACTTGAATTTAGCAAGTGACAATTTGTTACTCGCAAGTCCAAAGCAGTGAGACTGTCAAACACTGACAGGCACCTACGTTTTGCAAGTGGAGGATTGTGGCTCGCATGTCTTAGCGCAGGTCCAAATCAGTGAGTCAAAGGGACACACTCTTTTGACTTACATTTCATCTGCGTTTTGCAAATGGTCACTTGCGGACGCATATGGAGAAATAATTCTGGGTCAGAATTTTGGCTTAAACAATTAAGTTTAAATGAATTTTGTTCAAAAAGATAATCTCTCGGCTGTTGATAAATCCAAATTCAAATCCAAATCCAAATTCAAAGTCGAAGTCAAAGTCGAAGCCGAGCCGAGCGAGCGATAACGACGATGGTGTGAGGCTTGTATTCTTGTCAACCCTTTAAAATAATAAGAAAGTGCTTCTTAATATAAATACATGAAAATTACTTTTCACCACCAATGTGGTACAAATACTTCTTCCAAAAAGCAAAAGGAAGATTTCATTTTTCCTCCAATTTTATTTTCTTTATTTTCCATTTACTTTTCATTATTAAAAGTCAACAATCTCCCACATGAATGGGGAATGTATATAAGAAAAAAAAATATACGTACAAGTGTGTGATTTATAAGCAAAGATTAATTATATCTGAATAAGTAGGTTTTCCTTTGAACTTTCTGTAGTAAACTTATATCGAACGCACTCAGTCAATTGGTAGATGCGATATATTTAAACCGTCAAACTTTTTTATAAACATAGACAATACAAGTCACACAACTAATCTTTAATCATTTATGGTTCTCACAGTTTTGTTCGTTTCAATCATGAATGCTATCAGGTTTTATGAGTGCATAGCGAATTGACCTTTACCATTATTCTCCTTGAAGCAGCTTACCTATCACATGCATATATGTGTTTTCTAAATGTTTAATCCTATGGTTAAACTATTTGGTCATACCTGCCAAACTTAGAAATCATTAAAAAGCTTTAAGTCTTAAAAGCTTTATCCTTATATATGAACATTCTCTTCATCACTAGAATGCGTTGAGTTATTCGGCAATGTTGAATCGTCAATCATAATTTTGTTTTATCTCTTTGAACCTAGCTCTTGGATCTCCAGTTTACTAGGTAGAGTTATCGCCATGATGACTTGTCTTAGGCCTTAAACCCATTTCCCTTGATGATCTTTCAACAACCTCTCTAGTTAGGCCTTTTGTAAGTGGATCCGACACATTATTTTTTGACTTTATATAGTCAAGCATAATTTTACTAGAGAGTAGTTATCTAATAGTATTATGTCTTCATTGTATGTGATGAGATTTTTCATTATACATAGTGCTCCCTGCCCTACCTATTGACGCTTGGCTATCACAGTGTATGCATACATGTGTAACCGATTTGGGCCAGAAGAAAATATCTTCCAAGAAATTTTGGAGTCACTCAGCTTCTTCACCAGCTTTATCCAAAGCTATAAATTCAGATTTCATTGTAGAGCGAGCGATACAGATTTGTTTCGATGATTTCCAAGACACTGCTCCTCCACCAAGGATAAATACATATCCACATGTGGATTTAACTTCAGATGATCCAGCAATCCAATTTGCATCTGTAACGATCTATTCAGCCATTATTAAAAGGCATCTCATTGCGGGTTATGAGAACTGTGAAAATACGCTCTCAATTTAATTAAGGGTCACATGATAAAAAAAAATTAGAATTTGAAGTTTTGCTCAGGCTGACGTCATCCCGCTATAGCAGAAATTTTTTCGCTATAGAGTAACCACGGTAGCGATTGACATGCCGCTATAGCGGGCTGACAGAACCAGTAACCAGAAACGTAGATTTTTATATTTGTACTTCTCCTTTTCAGTTGCAATAAGATGAGAGTTGTTCCTAAAACTCTCCTAGGCTACCCTATAGCTTGGAAGCAGTGGAGAGGAGAGATTTCGGCTATAATAGAGTAAACCCATGGATTCCAGGCTAACTTTTCTTCAGAACTCACCTCTACGGAGCCAAAAGTTCGTGTTTAGACTTCTGAAGCAGTTGCTTGGTATCCAGGTAGGCTAGGTTTAAATGCCTAGTTTAGACTTATTCCGAATGCATAATATATTGTAAATTGACAGGAGATTTTATGCTTAAGCTTTTGGGCACAGAGTCTGGATGGACAAACATATTTGAGCTGGCAGGTTGGGGTGGAAATATACTATTATGAGTGATGTGACCCTATATTTGAGTGTTTTGATTTAATGTTATGATTCTTTACCCCAGAGTAATTGGATTTTGAGGTAGGTTCATGGCACTGATAATGATTAAGTGTAAAGGGATTGCTAGGTCATAGCGAATTTTTGGGCTTCGTATAAATGAGAAAAATGAGATGAACAGAGAAGGTACTGAGTTCATGGTATTAGGGAAGGGATTTCTCGTGGATGAATGTTTACTCCTAATTAAGTCCAGCATTGAGTTTTATGTATTAATATGCTAATTGAATGAGCTGAGAATCTGTATGGGAAAGGTCACCTAAGTTAGGTCGATGGACCATAGCTTGTGTAGGTAATGATTGAATTGTGACTCAAATTATGTTATCTGTGCATGTTAACTATTTCATTAGTATTACTTGTACAATACATGTTTAGGGAATAAAAGAATGAATACTAAATAATATATTATTGTCAATCTCATATAATGAACTTGTCTTAAATACTTGTTTGCTTTACAAGTGTGGATTGTATTCATTGTGTTTGTGATTATTATGATATCTGTGATTCTTCAATTGGCTCGGGTACCACACATGGTATAGATTATTAGTTAACTCGGGTACCACACCTAGTATGGGATATATATCGATTGGCTCGGGTACCATGTATGGTACAAATTCTATTATGATTAGCTCGGGTACCGTGTCTGGTACATGTTTGGTTGTTCTTCTGTGTGTGGGTTCCATGAGTGAATTGTCTTATTTATTGTGATGTATAATTACATGTTGGTTCCATGAGTGAACCAGGATTATTTGTTGTGATGTATTATTACATGTTGGTTTCATGAGTAAATCGGGCTTATTTATTGTGATTTATTATTATATATTAGTCCTAGAAGTGGCCAAGTTGGTGTGTTTAAATGTTGGGGTGGTTGTTGTGTAGATCGAGATTGCATGTTAAACACCGTAGATGATGTCCTAGGGATCCTTGTGCGACCCGGGTTACTTAAAGGGTGTGGTAAAATTGGTTGTGTCTGTCCATGTAGTTTGGTACATGTCTTGTATGATGGTTGAGTCAGGGTGATGACGGAGGAACTTGCAGGGTTCCTTTTATTTGCATAAGGGTTATGAGTCAAGGTTGTTGACTTAGGATCTTAAGTGAGAGTAGCGGACCTGCTAACAGGGATAGTTAGCAATTGGATTATAGGGTGGAAGCTAGTGAGGTAATTCCAGTGGTTAGCAAGATGAGTGAACTTGAAGAGTCTTAGTTTATAAGGGATCAGGTTATGACCAGGATAGAGGGATGGAATGTCTTCTAATAGTGGAGTTGGCAGCGTAATGAGCTAGGGAGACTTGGGGAAGAATGTATAAGGTTCATGGCTACTCCAGCTGGGTAGTAAGGGCTATTGATAAAGGACTGGGACTGTATAACTTTCAAGTTGTATGTTTCTTCTGAATATTTGAATGATATTATGTGGTGTATTTGGATTGACCGATGATGCCCACCAATACGTGTGGTTTGTACTGATACTACTCTTGCTATGCCTTTTTGGTATAGTCTGATTGCAGGATTAGTGATGTTTCCTAGGTGAAGACGATGGTAATCTCTAACAGCTTCTACTCCTCTCTTTTTATGGTGGAAGTTGTGTCTTGATTTTCTTTTCACTTATCTTAGAAGCTCTTGTACCTGTTTAGACTAGTTCTTAGGGAGGAGTTCAATTGTATTTTATTAACACTTCCATTTGTAATCAAAGTTGAAACTGGTTTTTATTTTATTAAGATAATTTTTTTGTGTTTCTTATTTACTTCTGCAGTACCTGTTTAAATTGGGTGGTAAGAGTTCTCCTAGCTAGGTGACTTAGATTAGGTGCCCGCATGACCCGGTAGTTAGGTCGTATTAATTTGGTATTAGAGCCTAGGTTGTCGGTCTCCCAGTACAAGAGCGAATGTTGAATAGATTCCTACGGATTAGTGTGTTGACGTCCACATCTAATCTTTGAGAAGTTATGAAGCATGTTAGGAAATTGTTTCACTTCCTTTATTCCTTTCGTGCGATCTGTTGCTTGCTTGTATGGGTTGAGTCCAATTGGTATCTCTTGATTCCAATTGGTATCTCAATAAGGTAAATGAATGTCATTGTTTTTGGATGAAATGACATAAGCAAGGAAGTTAGAACCGAGAAAATTCCAATTGATTTCTGGCCTTAGAGGCCATATGAATGCATGGATGATCGGCTGACGGTCATCCATGGGGTAAATAAAGGATAATAAATAGAACCTATTTTAGTGATGAAGCTTGAGATTGTGGTTACATGTAATTATATAATTTGAATGACTGCGAATGTGTGACGTGTAATTGCTTGAATTACTATGAAATTTATGGTTAGGGAGGGGTCATAACTTGGTTATGTGTGATTTGATAAGGGATAACTTGCTATGTGGTTTAACTGAAATATTTTTGTACTAAATTTTGGGCCGTTGGTAAAGATGGTAAAGGGACAAAATGATCGTAACTGTAGAAAACTCCGATTTCAGAACAGTCGAGATTGATTGGGAACCATGAGGGATAGGGCTATTATTGCATGATAGCGGGAATGTGATGTTATGAATAGTTTTTGGTGTGATTCGTAATTGATTCTATGATAATGTGCTGCTAAGCTCTTATTTATGCATTGTTGGCGTTGGTCTTGAGGTTGTATTAAGTCCATAATGCGATTTCGGGTGTTAATGTTGATAACATGGAATGGGAAATGAAAAGACTTTGCACAAATTGAAAATTTCTGGGTTGCTGCCGTTGGGACCGCCATAGCGGGACTGACCCGCTATAGTGATCCCGCTATATTAGGAGTTTTTTTCACTATAGTGGCATCGCGGTAGCGGCGTGCAAGCCACTATAGCGGGATGGGCGGGACAGAATCACTGCCCTATTTTTACTCCTGTTTTGCCTTTCATTTCTGGGGTGTTTCAAATCGTCAATTTCAGCTGGGAGCTACTGCGAAAATAATGAAAATTGATTAAAAACAAATTTAGCATGCATATAAGGTTAATATTGTTAAGCTAACATCCAGGTGCGTAAAATAAAAAGGAAAAAGGAAAAGGGGTAGCAATGTCTAGTACATGCTCCAAACGGGGACAAACCCAAAAATAGTAATAGTATATATAATAAGGGGGGAGGTCCTAGTCGAATGCCTCATCACCAGTAGGGGCTGCAGGGGTGGGGTCCTCTGCCTCGGTGTCACTCAAGAAAGGAAACTCCTGCATGTCCTCTGGCTCTAGCTAGGGAAGCTCTTGATCAGGGACAACGCAGCTGCACATGACCTTTATGGTCTTTCACATCCGTGCGAGCATGCGGTCTCGGGAGTGCCTCTTCTTTGTCTCCTCATCAAGCTCCCTACGGATCGCTATATAGTCCTAAGCAGGGGGAGGTGGGGCTATAGCTCCAGCAGGGGCGTACTTCATAAATCTCCTAACCGCGGCCATATTTGCCTCCAGGAGGCTGCTGATGATTGGAGGATGGGACTGGGAAGAAGGGACAGGATCATCGTCATCATCATCAACTCCCTATGCAGCTTGGCTACTCTCGGCCTCACCCACCTTACTCTTTTTTACCTTTGAAGTGATCACCTTCACCCGGAGGGGGTGAAAGGGGGCATCCATCTCCATCTCCCTATCGGTATCATTCTCGGGAAACCCAACTCGCCTGCATAGTGCAGACACCAGACCGGAAATAAAGGGGCCTTTCTTGGTGCCCTAGTAGAAATCCTTCACTCTGAAAGAATCTGCACCTTCACATTCAGCTAAATGCCCTGTATGGCACAGGAAACCACCAAAGCCTAAGGGTAGGTCACGTCGGTAAGATTGCCGATGGATGAATCTTATGGTATACTAAGTTCTGCCACCTTCTAGCATCAATTATGAAGTAAGTGCTCGTGACACCCTCGGTACTGGGCCAGTAGACCTGGTCTCTGAACTCCCCCTCTATCAGTGTGTCCCTCAATCATTTCATATCCATCTCTCGAAGCTTGGCATCATATGCAACATTAAAGACATTAGGCAGTCCTAGTACCTCATTGATGGTCGGGCATCTACAGGGACATCCACTCCTCAGATGCGAATAATGGAGTTGCGGTCATCCTAATTCACGGTAGGGAGTATGGCGTAGAACTTTCTTACCTAGCTTGAGCCCTCGGAAGGGGGAGCCTCCATCAATGGACCCCAACCAAAATCATGGAGCCGCATGTAGAAATTTCTTGCTTTCTCTTCCACCCCATTCATGTTAAAATCCCTCTCATAGCAGAAACTGATCCTCCAGTAGTCCCAAAATCTCTCTCGACTAGCATCATCGGGGAACCTATCATAAGCCAGAATATGTTCTTGATTGGCAGCCATTGAGTTGTTAAGTCTGCAACTTTAACAAAATGGGTGAGTCAGGACTCGTATAGTGCTAAGGAACAAGTTTTGGAGAAAAGTCAAATTCTTGACCTGACTGGGAGGCTACTTCCTGCAGCCTCCCGCTATAGAGGATAACCTCTCGCTATGGCGACGGCGCTATAACGAGAATTTATCCATTATAGCAGCATCGCTATAGAAGAGCAAGGCTGCTATAGCAACCTTCATTGTTTCAGAATTTAAAGAGGTGCAACAATGGTGCCTCTTAATCCAAAATTCCATTTTTTAAAAGATCTAAGTTCAGATCAGTGTTCCGAGAGTACTCTACTACTATTTCATACAAAAATTTGGGCATTATAACTCCTAAAATTTCCCAAATAGATATTTTCCAAACAAGAATAACCTTTCATATTCCCTACCATTTTGAACCCATTTTTGGCCATGAACCCCGTAATTCTTACGCCCAGAATGTTGTGAGAGCATTGTAAATGTAAGGGAAGTATCCATGCTTCGAGTATTCCACCAAATCAAAGCCAAAATTAAAAATTCAAAAACCAAATCACTACTCAATCTATTCATCAAATTCGAGCCTAAAACAAGCAATATTCGTGCAATGAAGTAGGGAAAGTAAAGTTTTATGATTGTTACCTTGTTTTTCGATATCGAGAGCAAAGTGATCAGGGAGGGAGTTGTGTTTTTGGGTGAATAAAGGGGAGAATGGGCGAGAAACTCATTTCTCACCCCTATAAATTTCTATCACCCGCTATAGTGGGAGGTTGGCCGCTATAGCAGTGCGGTTATAGAAGAAATAATTTTGCTATAGCATGGTCCAGAACAATAAGTGAGAATTTTTTTATTGTTATGTCATTTTATCTCCCCAACCCAGTATATTAAGAGAGGCCCTGAATTTCTTGGGCACTCGAGAGAAGGGATTTCCTGACAGAGTGAGATAAAAATTAAATTTTTTTTGAGTGAGTTTTGGGTACACCAAATGGAATGAAGTTCGGAGATTCGTGTAAGGATGCATTTATGTTGTCATGGTAGGATGGGAAGATTCAAAAGCCGGTTCATTCCTGCCTTTCGGTTATAGGATTATTCGGGGATAAATAATGGATAAATTGATAGCTGTTGTAATAATATGTTCAGTCATTATTAAAAGGCACCTTGTTATGGGTTATGAAAAATGTAGAAATACGCTCTCGATTTAATTTGGGGTGACATGACAAAAAATTTTAGAACTTGAAGTTTTACTTGAGTTAATGTCATCCCGCTATAGAGCCACCACGGTAGCGGCCGGCAAGCCGCTATAGCTGGCTGACGAAACCAGTAACCAAAAATGCAGATTTTTATATTTGGACTTCTCCTCTTCAGTTGTAATAAGATGAGGATTGCTACAAAAATTCTCTTAGGTTGCACAATAGCTTGGAAGCCCTAGAGAGGAGGGATTTCGTCTATAATAGAGTAAAATTCATGGATTCCACGCCAACTTTTCATCAGGACTCGTCTCGATAGAGCTAAAAGTTCTTGTTCAGATTGCTGAAGTAGTTGTTTGGCATCCAAGTAGGCTAGGTTTAACTTAGTAGTTTAGACCTATTCCGAATGTATAATATGTCGTAGATTGATGGGAGATTTCATGCTCAGGACTTCATGCACGAAGTCTAGATGGACAAACATATTTGCGCTGGTAGGTTGGGGTGGAAATATACTGTTATGAGTGATGTGACCCTATATTTGAGTGTTTTAATTAAATGTTATGATTCTTAACTCAGGGTAATTAGATTTTAGGGTAGGTTCATGGCACCGGTAATATTTAAGTGTAAAGGGATTGCTAGGTCATACGTCACGACCCAACTACCGAGCCGTGCGGGCACCTGCTCTAAGAACCTAGATAGGAGAAATTTTACCACCCGATTCAACAGGCAATGCGGAAATCATAATTAAAACATAAAAAAGTAACCTTTTTTAATACAAGAAAACTATTTACAATATATGTAGCAGCAAACTCTTTACGACTTGAAAACAAGCCCTCTCTAAGAACTAGTCTAAATAGGTACAAGATCTACTACATGAAAAATACAAGAAATGAAAAGAAGACAGCTTCCACCATGGAATCGAAGAGTAGAAGCTGCTTGAGATCGACATCGTCATGTATCTATGAAACATCACTGACCCTACAATCAGACTATACCCAAAAGGTATAGCAAGAGTAGTATCAGTACAAAACACACTTACTGGTAGGCATCATCGATCAACCCGAATCCACTACATACAATCATATAAGGAAAACAAGAGAAAACATGAAATGAGTTATAATAATCTAGTCCTTCAACATCCATCTTTACCACCATGACCTTAACTCCTATGGACTTATTCGTTTCGTCCCCCAGCCTTCCTATTCCGTTCCACTGCCAACTCCACCACTCGAAGACTCTACACCTGACACCTATGACTTTCCAAGTTACCCTTACCACCTAGACTTCCCAAGTCTAATTTACCACCTAGACTTCCCAAGTCTCACTTAACTCTAGTTCGACAACTATGTCCATACCCGGACTACCACTCCACTATTCAAGTCCACCACTATGACTCAACAACTAAAGTTAAGCCCCCTTCCCCTACTCAAAGACTAGGCCACATATTGTCATACCACTACCTACAAGTGTCGAACTGCCTCAGAGACCCCTAGGACAATACCTAACAGATAATAACAGCCAGCTATACAGCTCCGGACTCTCAGTCTTACTGACCCCATGATACAGGTTCAACCATCATTTCACAATGAACAAATAACCAAGACAATTACCCTCCTTACGTTATTCAGACCAACTACGGATCCCTAGACCAACACTAAGTGTTAACATATAATACCCGGTCCACCCAAGGACTAATCCCACATATAAGTGTAACAACATGGCTTTGTAAGGAACCAAATACAGCAATCACAACTCCCGCACTCAACCCAGTCCACTCATGGAACCTTCGACAAATGCAGTTAATAATGTATAATTAAACCCATACCAGGTGTGGTACCCGAGCAAACCAATATAGAACCTGTACCAGATGTGGTACCCGATCTAATCGCTAGTATCTCGTACAAGGCATGGTACTCGAGCCAACAAATATATAACCTGTACCATGCATGGTACCTGAGCCAACCGAATGTCACACACAATCCAATAAGTCAATAATTAATGAACAATATTACACTTGTAAACCAACAAGCAACCATACCTAGTTCATTTCACATAATTAACACAAGATAACTAGACATTCATAATTCTATTCCCTATGCATGCAACGCCATACAATACTAAGCAATAGTACATGAACACATACCACATTTGGGAAAAACCATAATCATCATCTACCCAATAATCGGATTCACAACCCTAACCTTGAATTCTTATCCGGGGACTTAGTCTCGGTTTACCCCTAGGAACGTATTCAACTGACACATCAATTTAGAAATCCTCTGTTTGGACAACTCAACATGGGAGGGGGGGTACATCCCCTAACATAGGTGCTTTAAAAATTCTTGTTTATCCTATTTCTTTTATATCGAATCATTCCCGAAGCCATCTATGACTAGTCAATTATTTATCCGTAGCATTTTTTTATTCCCCGAACCTTCCCCCCAGCCTAGTTCTCAGTTTCTAGCATCAACCACCACATAATGAATATAAACAACCCAAAACTGACAACACATCACCCCCAACCTTTAGATTTTCTCCCCAATCAATCAACCAAACCAAACAATAATCCTCCAGTCTTCGTGCCCGAAGGCCTATACATGAATTCTCCTTTCAGACTATAACAATAATATGAAATAGAAACAGGTCTAAGTCTACTCAATGGAAGAACCTAGCCTACCTGAACAAAGCAGTTTCACAACGCATATTCTAGCTCTGTGAAGGTACTTCTTGATGGATGACAAGCCCGAAATCTATGGTTTCATATCCTTTTAGCCGGGTTCTCTCCTCCCCATGGATCCCAAGCCTTGGATGAGCCTAAGAGGGTTTTTGGAGTAACTCTCGTATGTTTCCTAATTGAGAAAGAGAAGTTTTTTTATAAAAGTTGCGTAATTTAGCTTTTGTTTTCCACTATACTGCTATAGCGGATGGCTGACCGGTACATCGGTGGCACTATTACAAAATAATTACCGCTATAGTGGAGTAACGTCAGCCTGAATGAATTTCCAAAAATTTGAAATTTCCATCACGTCAACCCTATTTAAATCAAAATGTACTTTAATCGCTCCTAAAATCTGTGATACGGTGATTTCTAAGATAAGATAGATCAGGTCATTGCAACAGATACTAATTTACCCATCGTTCATCCCCGAATAATCCCACAAGAAAAAGGAAGAGGAAACTAATCCAGGGCTCTCATAGTCCTACCCTGATAGCGTAATTATGATCATACGCGAATTATCAAACTTCCCTCTATTTAGTCATACTTGACCCAAGGTGAGAATATTATGATCCCTCTCTGACGAGGAAATTTCCTCTCCTAAGATATCCGAAAGAATTTAAAAGTAACCTCCCCTGAGTACCCAAGAAATTTGGGGCCTCGTAAAACATCACAGTGAAAGAATTTTAAAGGACTCGGGAGAAACCTTTCTGTTCCCAAGCTGCCTTGTCATTCTATATAGCAGACATTATACCGCTGTAGTGGTACCACTATAGCGAGGTGCCGACCGCTATAGTGGTTGGCAACAGTTGAAATAGGGGAGAAGTGGATTCATTCTCATTCTCCTCTATTTTCACCCAAAAATACCTCTTTTCTCCCGATCACTCCACTCCCGACGTTGAAAACTTCAGGTAACAATGGTACCCGCTTACTCTCCTACTTTATTGCACATTTATAGGCCGGATTTTGAAAGAAAATAGTGAATTTGTGTAAATATTATAGTTGATTTTTGAATTTGAACATATGTTGGATTTTTAAAGCGTGGGTGTTCCCCTTACGTTTACAACTCCTCCACAACGTTCTGGGATTAAGGATTATGTAACTTTTGGCCAGAAATGGGCACAAAATGTTGGGGGAGGTGAAGGGTTATGCTTGAAGAAAATTTGTGATTAAGTGTAAATTTAAGGGGTATAATGCCCAAGTTTTTGCATAAAACAGTGATAGGGCACTTTAGGAACACTGATCTGGACTTGGAATGTTAAAAATAGTTTTTTTTGGGTCAAGGGACGCCATAAATGCACCCCTTGAAGTTCTAGGATGATGAAGATCGCTATAGCATAACACACCCACTATAGCGGTCCCACTATAGCAGAGAAATTCTCGCTATAGCGGAAAACCAAAAAATAGTAGCCTCCCAGGCTTACTTACATTGAAAATTTTCCATTACAATTACCTTTCCTTGTGATTTTACAAGTTCTAACCCTACCCCTTGCCACATTGCAGGTTGACATACTCAATAGCTGATGAACAAGTACCCAAATATCCCTATGATAGGTTCCCCGATGATACTAGTCGAGAGAGATTTGGGGACATCCGGAGGCTAAGCGTTTGTTATGATAGGGCCTTCAATATGAGAGGGGTGGATGAGAAAGCACCCGCCTTCTATTGTAAGCTTCAAGAGTTCAACTAGCATCCGCTGGTGGTGACTCCCCCTCCTGGGTGCTCAGGTTAGGTGAGGGAATTCTATGCCATACTCCCCACAGTTAATTGGGATGACCCCAACCCCACCATTCGCATTTGAGAGGTGGATGTCCCTATGGACTCTCGGACTATAAATGAGGTGCTAGGAGTTCCCCATATTTTAAATACGGTATATGAGTCCAAGGCTCGACTGTGGGACATAGCATGGCTGAAGGATACCCTGGTGGAGGATACGTTCTGGGGTGAGGTTTACAAGCCCAGTGCTGAGGGCATCACGAGTACTTACTTTTTGGCCGATGGTAAGAGGTAGTTGAATTTGGTCTCCCATAGGATATGCCCATCGAGTAATACCACCGACATGACTTATGCTTGGGCTTTGGTGGTTGCTTGTGCTATGCAGGGGATCATTCCGAATATGAGGGAACAAATCATATCTGAGTAGAGGGACTTTTACTGGGGTCTCTGAAAGGGATCCTTCCTTCCGGGTCTAGTGTCTGAATTATGCAGATGGGTTGCAGTGCCTGAGGATGATACTAATAGGGAGGTAGAGATGGATGATACTTTCAACCCTCTCCAAGTGAAAATGGTTGCCACAAAGAAGAAGAGGAAGGTGGACGAAGCGCGAAACAGCCAGGCTACCGAGGATGTTGATGATGATGACACTTGATGTGACGCCAAATTACGTCACTTTCGACTCCTTTTTACTAAGAACAATCGTACGTTTTCAAGCAACCATTGTTGTTTTTGATGTTTTTATGTTGTATTTGTAGGAAATGGGAACAAACACGGAAACGGAAGAAAATACGAGAAAAACGACGTTCTGCCTAAGAGTGACGGCCTGAGTGACGGCCCGTCACACATGTGACGGTCCGTCACATGGACCGTCAAGTGGAAGCAACGTACTGCCTAAGGATGACGACCAAGGTGACGGCCCGTCAAGGGTGTGACGGTCCGTCACCCCCACCGTCGCACCAAGGCAGCAAAGGAAACAGTACCACTGCCTTAAGGTGACGGTCCAGGCGACGGTCCGTCACTGCCTTGACGGTCCGTCAGCCTGGCCGTCAAGTTAAGGCAGTAGCCTCAGGCGGCAACCCGCGTTTTGGGGATTCCTAGCCCGTTTTGGATTTGGTTTCTACTACTCCTATAAATACCCTATGTTAGGTTTATGTTAATTATTACTCTCCCATTATTTCAAACACGTTTTTAGTTAGTTTTCGAGAGCAAGAACACGTTTCTTGAATTAACAATTGTGTTCTTGATTCGTTCTTGAGTTCTTGGTTTCTCTTGTTCTTGGAGATTGAAGAGTGGTTTTCATTATATTGTAAGAACTTCTTCTCCTTATTATGAATTCAATTCTCTTCTCTTTTCTTTATAGCATGAGTAACTAAAACTCCCGCAACTAGGGTTGTGGGAGCCATGGCGGCAAACGTAGCAATATAGATTCCGGGTAGCGTTGGGTTCGATATATGTATTGTCACGTTGTTAATCATACTTTATGTCACGTTTTCTAGTGGTTGCAAACATTAGAACATGCCTAGGTTTAGTTTGCTTGAGTAAAGAGATTTAAACCGGGAAAACTTGATTAACAACAAGGATTCGAGACTACAAACTCTCGTCTTAAAGAATAATGCCGTAACTGGATTACTCTACTTGATGTTAGGATTGCTAAGCTAAAAAGCACATCTTTTCGAGGTCGAAAGAATAGAAAAGGAAATTTGTTTATTTGGTCGAGAGACGTTTAGACGATACAATTGACGCAATCACATCGTGACAAGCATATAGAAAGAACCCAATTAAGCCTAAAATCGACATTGTTACAACGCCATGGTGAACACACCCCTAGTTCATTCTCTCCTACTGATTTTTCCATAAGTTAATTGTTTATTTTGTTTACGATTTGTTACACAAACCCCCCTTTTATTTACTGGAAACGATTGACGAATAGTCAACTAATTCACTAAAGTCTTAATCATCACCATATTCTCTGTGGGATTCGACCCCAACCTTGTTGGGTTATATATTTGACAACGATCGCGTATGCTTCTTAAATTGAGGTGTAGTTTGAGCGTTATCAAAAATGGCGCCGTTGCCGGGGAATACGGTTTTTGATTAAGTTTGGTGTTTATTTGACTTTTTGTTATAGTTTCCTGCTTTTATTTTTGTTTGTTGTTTTTGTCGTTGACAGGGTACATAGTCTGTGCATGCCAAGTACCCGGAGCTCGGGTGAAACAATACAACCTTACGATCCCGAGCTTGCTAGAACTTTGAGGCGGAATATGGCCACAGAACTAGAGGCAGCAAGGCTCGCTGCCGAACTGCAGGCCCAACAAAATCTGAATGCTGGTGGTCTGCAGGATGAGGATTTCGAATTAGATGGAGCTGGCGCTACTGGCGCCATCATTGTTCCACCGCTCCCGCCCGGAGCCAAGTTCAACATCACTAGCACGATGATTCAGTTGCTGAACTTGAGAGGAGTGTTCCGAGGTGTCGCTGGGGATGATCCAAACCAGCACTTAATGAATTTCGTGGGCATTTGCAAGTCATTTGAATTGCCAGGAGTGAGTCAGACAGCGATCAGGCTCAGATTGTTTCCGTTGTCTCTGTCTGATGAGGCAGCGTTGTGGTTGACGGAATTGACCCCCGACTCTATCGCAACGTGGGGAGAGTTGAGAGGAGCTTTCCTAGAAAGGTTCTTTCCTCCCTCTCGGATGATACAGTTGAGGGACGAAATCAGCAACTTTAGGCAGCAACCGCATGAAGCACTGCACGAGACTTGGTTGCGTTTTAAGAAGAAACTGACACAGTGCCCCAACCATCAGCTGAACAATGAATTCTTGATGCAAACATTCTACAGGGCACTAAATTCGGCTACCAAGCCAACATTGGACAACGCAGCAGGTGGAGCGTTTATGGGTCGCACTTTTGCCGACGCCACAGCTATTTTAGACAGGCTCACCAAGACCAACAGGGCCTGGCACACACGAGATTCAGAGGTTGCAGCTAGCAC
The DNA here is from genome assembly GCA_003996215.1 of Jaltomata sinuosa. Lineage (NCBI taxonomy): Eukaryota > Viridiplantae > Streptophyta > Magnoliopsida > Solanales > Solanaceae > Jaltomata > Jaltomata sinuosa. The sequence continues at coordinate 7,939 of QJPP01002071.1, read as the reverse complement.
CTATACAGTTGGTATGTCAGCTGGGCAGCGTAGGAAAGAGGAGGAACGCGACCAAGACATGGCGCACCTGAAAACACAGTTAGATCTCCTGACAAAGCACTTAACGTCAGGAAGTATGGAGAAGGTACAGGTTGTGGGTTCCCAAGGTATAGAGACTGAGGATGCAAATTATGTGGGGGGGTTTCCAGGCCAATGGCCAAGGAAACCAAGGTCGGAACTATCCAAACCACTATGAGAATGGTGGCTACAAAAATCGCGACCAAGGAAGCTGGAGGAATAACACCGATAGAGGTGGGTTGTATATACCACCTAGCAATCGGGACAAACTGGCAGCGAAGCTGAAACGTCCAAACTTGAGAACATGATGGCGAAGATGCTGCTTAAGGTGGAATCGACTGACTCTGGGGTAAAGGCAATGCGTAATGAGTTATCATCATTGAGTCTGGTAGTGGAGTCACACTCAACCGCTATCAAGCAACTAGAGCAGCAAGTGGGTCACATCTCGGCATCTCTAAACCCAAGGAAACCGGGTACTTTGCCGAGCGACACCACCCATCCGAAAAATGACGCAAGCTGCATGGCGATCACCACTAGAAGCGGAAAATTATTACCGGAATCACATCCGGTAATTCAGGCTCAAGGTGATAGTGCGGATGATGAAGAGGCGGTAGAGGAGGAAACTCCAAAGCCCGCAAATAAATGCAAGGAAGCTGAAAAGCTTCCAACGATGATGCCTCGACCACCACCTCCGTTCCCACAGCGTTTGAAAAAGAAAGCTGACGATGGTAAGTTCCTGAACTTCGTGACCATGTTGAAAGAAATTTCAATAAACATACCTTTGGTGGAAGCTCTAGAACAATATGCCCGGTTGGAAGCTCTAGAACAAATGCCCGGTTATGCCAAGTTCATGAAGGACTTGATTACAAAGAAGCGGACGGTAAGCTTTGAGCCGGAAGACCACCTCCATCACTGCAGCGCTATTTCCTCTAGATCATTAGTGGAAAAGAAAGGAGATCCAGGTGCGTTCACTGTTCCATGTACTATCGGGAAGCTCAACTTCGGAAGAGCTATGTGTGATCTTGGGGCTAGCATAAATTTGATGCCGCTAGCAGTGTATGACAAATTGGGTTTGGGACCTCCTAAACCAACGTCCATGAGAGTGATGATGGCTGATCGTTCGATAAAACGACCTGTTGGAGTATTGTCTGATGTGCTAGTGAAGATCGGTAAGCTTATCTTCCCTGCTGACTTTGTGATCCTGGATTGCGAAGTAGATTTTGAAGTTCCTATCATCTTGGGACGACCATTGTTAGCTACGGCGAGAGTGTTGGTTGATATGGAAAAGAATGAACTGACCTTCAGACTAAACAATGAAGTCGTCAAGTTCGATGTGACCAAGCTGATGAAGCGACCAAGTGACATGAGAGTGGTCGCGATCATCAATGCCATTGAGGAAGCCCCTGCGGATGCGTATCTTGAGGAGAAGTGTTTGGTCGAAGCGCTAGCTGTGGTAAGAAGTATGGTGCGAGCGCGTAAACATGTAGAGGAAGGCGGTGAAATTAAATCGAGGAAACGAAAACACCGCAAGAGAATCTACAAGGAAAGAGCGAAGAAGCGGTCACGACTAGCGGCGGAGCAAATAAAAGAGGAAGTTGGAGCGCAACATGAGGTTGGCGCACACACGTACTCCATCGAGTTCTCTTGTTTTGGAGACCCAGGCGGTCTCCAACATCATTCCGGAATCTGAGTCATATCGACTTCACAGGTATTCCTTTATTCTCACAGCTTTTAGTTTTCATATGTATGCATTGGGGACAATGCATGAGTCTAAGTTGAGGGTGTTGGGAAACCTGTGAGTCACCACCGAGGGTTTTTGTTGCCGATTTCTTTTCCCTCCGGTGTGCTATCTAGTAGAACCGGCATGTTTAGGTTGTTAGTTTAAATTTTTTTTTAGTGTCTATAGCAAGCATGCGTTGTTCTTGTCTAAAAATGAGGCCCCTTAAAAATTTTCTGGGTTTGAGCTTATGTTGAAACGATTGAATGTTGGGATCCTTGTATGTCATTGTGCGATTATGAGTAGAATGAGTATGCTTAAACCGAGCGGTTGTTTGATAGTTGGTAGCGATATAGTTTCTTGGTGCCAAGAGCGTGTGAGTTTATTGTCATAAATTCTTACTCTGTGCATGCATCTAGAACTTGCCCGGTCTATTTTGTTAAGTTTGAAGTTGATTGCTTAGGAAAGGATCACAGGCCCTTTTTGTGTGCAGTCCACTTAACCTAAAAGACCGTCCAAATATAAATAATCCCTTGATCCCTGTTTGAGCCATAATTGATTTGTTCTTTCAATAACCTGTCACCATTCCTGTTTAACTTTGAATCCCTATTTTGGCCCTGGTCCTTCCTTGGACATCGTGCACCTCAACTCAGGCAATCAGCCTAAGTTGAGGGTGGCTACTATAGAGGTAAACCCTGTTTTGGCCCTGGTCCTGCTTGGACATTGTGCACCTTAACGCAGGCAAGCAGCCTAAGTTGGGGGTGGCTACTACAGAGGTGAATGGTAAGAAAAAGATGATGGAGAAGATTGGTTTTTGAATAGAATGAAAATCCGGGTGTGCGCCTAAGAAAAGAAAAGAAAAAATAAAGAAAGATGAAAAAGATCGAAAAAGAAACAAAAAGAATTGTCAATAAAAAGGCCGCACCTGTATCTAGAATCAAGGAAATAAAAAGGTGAATAAGGATGGATAAAGTGAAGTTATGTGGTGATAAGATGTAACCGGTTCCAAGGAGGGCTTAGTCACTAACCCCTAAATGTATCCTACCTGCACCCGAAGCCTCATTACAAGCCTAAACAAGTCCTGTAGTGATCCTGAGTAGCTTTCTGAAGAACCGAAATAGAATAGTAAGGGCAAGCCTATGGTATCGCATGTGCATTGTTTGAAATCATTTGTGAGTGTGAGCGCTTGTGTGTGGGATTTCTTTGTGGTGAGGGCACCAAGATGTCTGTATTGTCTATTGATTGTTAGGATAGCTGCGCGTGTGTATACATAATGTTCTATCATAACGGAATGACATGTTTGGATCCTTGCAAGTTAGTGTTTCATACATTCGTGTGCTACGAGGGAGCTTGATTGAATTGAATAAGTTTGAATGACCATGAGTTGCTATAGACACGAGTTTGTGTTCTTAGTTGAGTCGTATTATTGTTTTCTGTCATGTTGCTTGAGGACAAGCGAACGTTTTAAGTTGAGGGTGTTGATGTGACGCCAAATTACGTCACTTTCGACTCCTTTTTACTAAGAACAATCGTACGTTTTCAAGCAACCATTGTTGTTTTTGATGTTTTTATGTTGTATTTGTAGGAAATGGGAACAAACACGGAAACGGAAGAAAATACGAGAAAAACGACGTTCTGCCTAAGAGTGACGGCCTGAGTGACGGCCCGTCACACATGTGACGGTCCGTCACATGGACCGTCAAGTGGAAGCAACGTACTGCCTAAGGATGACGACCAAGGTGACGGCCCGTCAAGGGTGTGACGGTCCGTCACCCCCACCGTCGCACCAAGGCAGCAAAGGAAACAGTACCACTGCCTTAAGGTGACGGTCCAGGCGACGGTCCGTCACTGCCTTGACGGTCCGTCAGCCTGGCCGTCAAGTTAAGGCAGTAGCCTCAGGCGGCAACCCGCATTTTGGGGATTCCTAGCCCGTTTTGGATTTGGTTTCTACTACTCCTATAAATACCCTATGTTAGGTTTATGTTAATTATTACTCTCCCATTATTTCAAACACGTTTTTAGTTAGTTTTCGAGAGCAAGAACACGTTTCTTGAATTAACAATTGTGTTCTTGATTCGTTCTTGAGTTCTTGGTTTCTCTTGTTCTTGGAGATTGAAGAGTGGTTTTCATTATATTGTAAGAACTTCTTCTCCTTATTATGAATTCAATTCTCTTCTCTTTTCTTTATAGCATGAGTAACTAAAACTCCCGCAACTAGGGTTGTGGGAGCCATGGCGGCAAACGTAGCAATATAGATTCCGGGTAGCGTTGGGTTCGATATATGTATTGTCACGTTGTTAATCATACTTTATGTCACGTTTTCTAGTGGTTGCAAACATTAGAACATGCCTAGGTTTAGTTTGCTTGAGTAAAGAGATTTAAACCGGGAAAACTTGATTAACAACAAGGATTCGAGACTACAAACTCTCGTCTTAAAGAATAATGCCGTAACTGGATTACTCTACTTGATGTTAGGATTGCTAAGCTAAAAAGCACATCTTTTCGAGGTCGAAAGAATAGAAAAGGAAATTTGTTTATTTGGTCGAGAGACGTTTAGACGATACAATTGACGCAATCACATCGTGACAAGCATATAGAAAGAACCCAATTAAGCCTAAAATCGACATTGTTACAACGCCATGGTGAACACACCCCTAGTTCATTCTCTCCTACTGATTTTTCCATAAGTTAATTGTTTATTTTGTTTACGATTTGTTACACAAACCCCCCTTTTATTTACTGGAAACGATTGACGAATAGTCAACTAATTCACTAAAGTCTTAATCATCACCATATTCTCTGTGGGATTCGACCCCAACCTTGTTGGGTTATATATTTGACAACGATCGCGTATGCTTCTTAAATTGAGGTGTAGTTTGAGCGTTATCACGTGGGGTTTTAGGATTTAAAACGTGGCCCGGAACGGGAAATAGGGATTTTTCGGTTTTTTCGTGTGTTATAGTCCATGGATTTTGTGTGATATGTGCTTCCGGCGGAATTTTGGCCGAAATTTTTTGTGGGCGTCCGCGAGGACCTATTTAATGGCGCTTGTTGGTTCGGAGGGGCAAACGTGGGGTTTTAGGATTTCAAACGTGGCCCGGAACGGGAAATAGGGATTTTTCGGTTTTTTCGTGTGTTATAGTCCATGGATTTTGTGTGATATGTGCTTCCGGCGGAATTTTGGCCGAAATTTTTCGTGGGCGTCCGCGAGGACCTATTTAATGGCGCTTGTTGGTTCGGAGGGGCAAACGTGGGGTTTTAGGATTCAAACGTGGCCCGGATTTCAAACGTGGCCCGGAACGGGAAATAGGGATTTTCGGTTTTTCGTGTTGTTATAGTCCATGGATTTTGTGATATGTGCGTCCGGCGGGTACTTTTTTTGGCGAAATTTTTCGTGGGCATCCGCGAGGCACCTATTTAATGGCGCTTGTTGGTTCGGAGGGGCAAACGTGGGGTTTTAGGATTTCAAACGTGGCCCGGAAAGGGAAATAGGGATTGTTCGGTTTTTTCGTGTGTTATAGTCCATGGATTTTGTGTGATATGTGCTTCCGGCGGAATTTTGGCCGAAATTTTTTGTGGGCGTTCGCGAGGACCTATTTAATGGCGCTTGTTGGTTCGGAGGGGCAAACGTGGGGTTTTAGGATTTCAAACGTGGCCCGGAACGGGAACTAGGGATTTTTCGGTTTTTTCGTGTGTTATAGTCCATGGATTTTGTGTGATATGTGCTTCCGGCGGAATTTTGGCCAAAATTTTTCGTGGGCGTCCGCGAGGACATATTTAATGGCGCTTGTTGGTTCGGAGGGGCAAACGTGGGGTTTTAGGATTTCAAACGTGGCCCGGAACGGGAAATCGGGATTTTTCGGTTTTTTCGTGTGTTATAGTCCATGGATTTTGTGTGATATGTGCGTCCGGCGGTATTTTGGACAAAATTTTTCGTGGGCGTCCGCGAGGACCTATTTAATGGCGCGCGTTGGTTCGGAGGGGCAAACGTGGGGTTTTAGGATTTCAAACATGGCCCGGAATGGGAAATAGAGATTTTTCGGTTTTTTCGTGTGTTATAGTCCATTGATTATGTGTGATATGTGCGCCTGGCGGTATTTTGGAAGAAAATTTTCGTGGTCGTCCGCGAGGACCTATTTAATGGCACGCGTTGGTTCAGAGGGGCAAACGTGGGGTTTTAGGATTTCAAACGTGGCCCGGAACAGGAAATAGAGATTTTTTGGTTTTTTCGTGTGTTATAGTCCATGAATTTTGTGTGATATGTGTGTCCGGCTGTATTTTGGCTGACATTTTTCGTGAGCGTCCGCGAGGACCTATTTAATGGCGCGTGTTGGTTCGGAGGGGCAAACGTGGGGTTTTAGGATTTCAAACGTGGCTCGGAACGGGAAATAGGGATATTTCGGTTTTTTTGTGTGTTATAGTCCATAGATTTTGTGTGATATGTGCGTCCGGCGGTATTTTGGCCGAAAATTTTCGTGGGTGTCCGCCTGGACCTATTTAATGGTACGCATTGGTTCGGAGTGGTAAACGTGGAGTTTTTGGAATTCAAACGTGGCCCGGAACGGGAAATAGGGTTTTTTCGGTTTTTTCGTGTGTTATAGTCCATGTATTTTGTGTGATATGTGCGTCCGGCGGTATTTTGGCCGAAATTTTTCGTGGGCGACCGCGAGGACCTATTTAATGGCGAGCGTTGGTTCGGAGGGACAAACGTGGGGTTTTAGGATTTCAAACGTGGCTCGGAACGGGAAATAGAGATTTTTTGGTTTTTTCGTGTGTTATAGTCCATGGATTTTGTGTGATATGTGCGTCCGGCGGTATTTTGGCCCAAATTTTTCGTGGGCGTCCGCGAGGACCTATTTAATGGCGCCCGTTGGTTCGGAGGGGTAAACGTGGGGTTTTAGAATTTCAAACGTGGCCCGGAACGGGAAATAGGGATTTTTCGGTTTTTTCGTGTGTTATAGTCCATGGATTTTGTTTGATATGTGCGTCCGATGCTATTTTGGCCGAAACTTTTCGTGGGCGTCCGCGAGGACCTATTTAATGGCGCACGTTGGTTCGGAGGGGCAAACGTGGGGTTTTAGGTTTTCAAACGTGGCCCAGAACGGGAAATAGGGATTTTTTGGTTTTTTCGTGTGCTATAGTCCATGGATTTTGTGTGATATGTGCGTCCGGCGGTATTTTGGCCAAAATTTTTTGTGGAAGTCCGCGAGGACCTAATTAATGGCGCGCGTTGGTTCGGAGGGGCAAACGTGGGGTTTTAGGATTTCAAACGTGGCCCGGAACGGGAAATAGGGATTTTTTAGTTTTTTCGTGTTTTATAGTCCATGGATTTTGTGTGATATGTGCTTCCGGCGGAATTTTGGCCGAAATTTTTCGTGGGCGTCCGCCAGGACCTATTTAATGGCGCGGGTTGGTTCGGAGGGATAAACGTGGGGTTTTAGGATTTCAAACGTGGCCCAGAACGGGAAATAGGGATTTTTCGGTTTTTTCGTGTGTTATAGTCCATGGATTTTGTGTGATATGTGCGTCCGGTGGTATTTTTGCCGAAATTTTTTTTGGGCGTCCGCGAGTACCTATTTAATGGCGCGCGTTGGTTCGGAGGGAAAAACGTGGGGTTTTAGGATTTCAAACGTGGCCCGGAACGGGAAAGAGGGATTTTTCGGTTTTTTCGTGTGTTATAGTCCTTGGATTTTGTGTGATATGTGCGTCCAGCGGCATTTTGGCCGAAAGTATTCATGGGCATCCGCGAGGACCTATTTAATGACGCGCGTTGGTTCGGAGGGGCAAACGTGGGGTTTTAGGATTTCAAACGTGGCCCGGAACGAGAAATTGGAATTTTTTGGTTTTTTCGTGTGTTATAGTCCTTGGATTTTGTGTGATATGTGCGTCCGGCGGTATTTTGGCCGAAAGTTTTTGTGGGCGTCTGCGAGGACCTATTTAATGGCGCGCATTGGTTCGGAGGGGCAAACGTGGGGTTTTAGGATTTCAAACGTGGCCCAGAACGGGAAATAGGGATTTTTAAGTTTTTTCGTGTGATATAGTCCATGAATTTTGTGTGATATGTGCGTCCGGCTGTATTTTGGCTGACATTTTTTGTGAGCGTCCGCGAGGACCTATTTAATGGCGCGTGTTGGTTCGGAGGGGCAAACGTGGGGTTTTAGGATT